>UESW01003966.1:460761-709779 GCA_900491605.1 Calamus simplicifolius | reverse complement strand
TCTTCCTCGGTAAAAGCCTCTTCCATGGCCTCTTCCTGTAAACTTTGGCTCATGACTTTCAAGGGGTTTAGCAACTTTCTGCTGATTAGAGATCTCCAACTTTGAACTAAATGCTTGTTCAACACTTTTCTCGGCTGATCTATTAAGCCGTTGTTCATGAGCTTGCAATGAACCCATTAGCTGGTTAAGAGAGTAATCTGACAAATCCTTTGATTCTTCAATGGCTGCAACTATATGATCAAACTTAGATGGCATACTTCGTAGAACCTTTTCAATAACCTTTTGATCAAAAATAATTTCTCCAAGAGATCTCATTTGATTGATTATAACAAAAATTCTAGAGAAAAACTCTTGCACAGATTCTGTTTCTTTCATGCATAAGTTTTCAAGATCACGTCGAAAAGTTTGAAGTTTTACTGAGATTACCTTATCCGATCCTTGATACTCTTTCTTCAATATGTTCCAAGCCTCTTTGGATTTAGTTGCTGCAGCAATCCTTGGAAAGATAGAATATGTTCTCCTTCAGCTCTGCCTTTTGTGTTGCTGTAAGCTTTGCCTCTTCATCTGGTTCTGCATAACCATTCTCAACCAAATCCCACATGTCTAATGAGATAAAAAAGGTTCTCATATTAATACTCCAAAACTCATACAAACCTCCATTGAAATAGGTATCAAAGTATTGAGAGAGTTGTTGTTTGCCATAACAACTTCACACAAACCTTCACTAAATCTGTAACGAGTGAGGATTACCTCAATCTTCAGCAAGATTCTGAGGAGAACTCGTACTGCTGACGATTCCACTCTTCTTCCTTCCTGCCTGGGTAGAATCAACCTGGGGCTCCGATACCACAATGTTAGAAATCAAACAGGAAACAAGAGCAACAGCTTGCAAACCGATTTACTTTAGGAATAAGCAACACAACCAAAATAACAGATTAACAGGAATGAAGGATTAGCAAAAGAACAGAGAAGATTTTCTTCCTTGATTCCCCAGTACACTAACGCCCTTTTATAGGCTTATGAAACATCGTGTGATAGTGGAACACTATACACGGAAACAGAAATAGAAACAGAAACTACCCTATTGACTCGTTAAACAAAAGACCCATTCAAAAAAAAACAGAGCCTAAAGACTCGTTCAAAACAAGCAGAGCACTCGTTGTTGCATCAATTTCCAACAGTCCATACCCGTTCCAGGTGTTAGGGTTTAGACCTTGATGAATAGCAATGGGATTCCCTGTTGAACAAGAACTAGAACTAAGGATTCCTAATCCTGTTAGGTTTAGACCTTGATGAATAGCAATGGGATTCCCCGTTCAACAAGAACTAGAACTAAGGATTTCTAATCCTGTTAGGTTTAGACCTTGATGAATAGCAATGGGATTCCCCGTTCAACAAGAACTAGAACTAAGGATTTCTAATCCTGTTAGGTTTACTTCTTGAAAAGGAGGAAGATGGGGAGGAGAAAGAAAGGGCTGCCGCCCTATGATGAGAGAAGGGAATTTTTGGGAGAAAAGAATCTGTTCTCTATTCCATCCAAACCCTAGAGACTAGAGTTTAAATACATCCACGAAGTGGGCCAGGCCCAGACTCAAAAAAAACTCCCATGGACTAAACCAATGAGATTAAACTAATCCCCAAGCCCGTGTACACCCGTGACTTGATTTAATCTCAACCCTTGGACTCAAACCCAGCCCAATACAAGTTAGCCCACCTGGGCCTTGATAGCACCACACCAGGCCCAACAATCTCCACCTTGGTGCTTTCAAGGCCTCAGCACGTCCACTGTGTCCATCAGCTTTAACAACGAAATACACTTTTGAAAACTGTCCCGTGGAAGAACCTTAGTCAGTGCATCTGCTGGATTTTCTTTGGTGTATACCTTCACCAGCTCCACCTCACCATCTTCCACCAGCTCTCTGATCCTGTGGTATCTGAGGTCAATGTGCTTCGTCCTGGCATGATAGACTGCATTCTGCGCAAGCATCAGAGCACTCTGGCTGTCACTATGCACCTGGACAACCTTCTGATCAAGTCCCATCTCCAGCATCAAGCCCTTCAGCCAAAGAGCTTCCTTTGCTGCCTCTGTGATACCTATGTATTCTGCCTCCGTGGTAGATAAGGCTGTGATGGGCTGCAGACATGATCTCCACGATACTGGACCACCAAACAGGCTGAACACAAAGCCTGTTGTGGATCTCCTAGTGTCCACATCTCCACCAAAGTCTGCATCCACATACCCATATAACTGCCCACGAGCCTCCTTGGATAAGTTGGATCTCTCAGCATCTTCTTGCTGTCCATAGCAAATACCAACCCCAACTGTACCTACCAAGTACCTGAAGATTCCCTTCAGTGCTCGCCAGTGCTCCCTACCAGGCTGCGCCATGAACCTGCTCACCTGGCTCACTGCATGGGCTATGTCTGGCCTACAACATACCATGGCATACATAAGGCTCCCAACACCAGAAGCATATGGTACCTTCTCCATCTCCTGAGCCTCCACCTCAGTCTGTGGTGACATGGTCTTCGATAAGGAAAAATGTGCTGCCAAAGGTAGTGCTGTCGGTTTGGCATCCTTCATCCCATATCGCTCCAGAATCTTTTAATGTAGCCACCCTGACTCAGATGCAGCACACCTTTGGATCTATCTCTGATGATTTCCATCCCTAGGATCTTCCTGGCTGGCCCCAGATCCTTCATCTCAAACTCCCGAGACAAAGCTATCTTCAGTTCCTGTACAGCCTTCTCACTCTTGCATGCTATCAGCATGTCATCTACATACAAGAGTAAGTACATCCTAGACCCATCATCCAGAGATTTAACATACACACAAGAATCATACTCACACCTGGAAAGTCCAATGCTCCTAACATAAGTGTCAAATCTCTTGTACCACTGCCTCGGCGACTGCTTCAGCCCATACAGAGATTTCTTCAGCAAACAGACTTTCCCATCTGATCTTGGTTCTCTAAACCCTGGTGGCTGCTCCATGTAGATGCTCTCCTCCAAATGACCATGGAGGAATGCTGTCTTCACATCCATCTGCTCCAGCTCCAAGTCCTGAGCTGCTACAATACTCAATAATAGTCTGATGGAAGTGTGCCTGACAACTGGAGAAAATATCTCACCATAATCGATGCCTTCTTTCTGAGAGTATCCTTTGGCCACTAGTCTTGCCTTATACCTGATACCCTCTTGTTCTGAAGCTCCTTCCTTGCGCTGATAAACCCATTTACAACCAATGGGTTTCTTTCCTTGTGGCAGCTGGACCACCTGCCACGTATTATTGCTGTGAAGAGACTGCATTTCCTCTGCCATAGCATGGATCCACCTATCTCTATCCTGACTTTCCATAGCCTCCTCATAGGTGAAAGGGTCTCCATTCGCTGTCACCAGGGCATATGACAACGAATCCTCAAAGCCGTATCGAACTGGTGGTCGCACGTTCCTCCTGGGCCTTTGCTGTGCGATCCCAGTATCAGTCCCCTGTCCAGCTGCATCCTGCTGAACTCCCTGGCTTCTACCCCCTCTGTCAGTCCTCTCCACCTGAATCTCAAATCCTCCTGGTCCACTAGCAAATGGCACAACTGTATAGGAGGTTGTCTGACTAGTGTTACCGTGTTCTACCTCCTGTAGTCCCTGCTGTGCATCCATGCCACTTCTGTTCTGGAGGATTGAGCTCTCATCAAAGGTTACATCTCTGCTGATGACAACCTTCTTCTCCAAGGGGTCCCATAGCCGATACCCCTTGACTCCTCGCGGGTAGCCTAGGAACACCATCTTCTTAGACCTGGCATCCAACTTACTCCGCTCCCCAGCTCCAACATGCACATATGCTGTGCATCCAAACACCCTTAGATGGTTTAGGCTTGTCTTCCTTCCAGACCATATCTCCTCTGGAATGTCTCCATCTAACCTGGTGTGCGGTGACCGATTGACCAAGTAGCTAGCTGCATCTACTGCGTCAACCCAGAACATCTTTGGAAGCCCTGCCTGCAGCCTTAAGCATCTTGCCTTTTCCAATAGTGTTCTGTTCATCCTCTCAGCCACCCCATTCTGTTGAGGAGTTCCCATCACCGAGAAGTGCCTTCTGATGCCCCACTCCTCACAAAAAATCTGGAACTCCCTGCTGGTGTATTCCCCGCCATTATCAGACCTCAGACACTTCACACTTTTACCCTGCTCCTTCTCCACCTCAGCCTTCCAGATTTTGAACTTGGTGAAGACCTCTGATTTCTCCTTCATAAAGTAGATCCACAGCTTCCTTGAGAAATCATCTATCAGGGTCATAAGTATCTGGCCCCATTCCTTGCAGAAACTGGGGCTGGTCCCCAGACATCTGTGTGTACTAACTCCAGGGGTTCAGCACTCCTAGCTGTGCTGACTGAGAACTGTACTCTCCTCTGCTTTCCCATCTGACAAGGCTCACAGATCTCCATATCTCCGCTACTCAAGTCTGGAAGCAGACCTCTCTTGCTCAGTTCTTTCATCCCCTTGTCTCCCATGTGGCCCAGGCGGTAATGCCACATCCTGTACACATCCCGGGGATCTTGCTCCACAGCTGCCACCTCAGATTTCACAGTCATCACAGAGCCCTCCATCTTGTATAGATTATTTTCCAGCCTCCTCCCTCTCATCACCACCATGGCTCCATTGGAGATGTTCAGAACTCCACTCCTGGCACGACTGCTGAAGCTGTATCCAGTCCGCTCCAAGTACCCCAGTGATACCAGATTCTTCTTGAGTTCTGGAACATGCTTCACACTGGTAAGAGTGCGCACCATACCATCAAACATCCTCACCCTCACTGTGCCAATACCTGCCACCTTGCAAGGGTGATTATCTCCAAGAGTCACATTCCCCTCCTCAACCTCTGTGTAAGTACTGAACCACGACCGGTTGGGAGTGTAATGATGAGAACAGGCTGAATCCAAGGTCCACATCTCTGTGCTGTGCCTGTGATCATCTGATACAACCAAGAGATCATCCTCCACCTCCTGATCTGCAACTGTACTCACAGACTCAGATCCTCCTTTTTCTCCCTTCTGATTTTTCCACTTAGGACAATTCTTCTTAAAATGTCCTACCTCTCCACACTTATAGCACTTCAGCTCTCTCTTGCCTTTCCTGGACTTTGATCGTCCTCCAGACTTACTTCTGTCCCTGCCCCTACCTCTGCCTGTCCTTTCCCCAACTGATAGACCCTCCTGGGGAACAGCTTCCTTGGTCATCTTCTCCCTCTGCTCATTCGTCCGAAGCACCGAGACAATATCTTCATAAATTAATGTCTCCTTCCCATAGAGCAGTGTTGTGACCAATGAGTCATAAGACGTGGGCATTGAACATAAAAGCAGAAGTGCTTTATCTTCTTCCTCCATCTTGACCCCAACATTCAGAAGTTCATTGCTCATCTGGTCGAATATCTGGATGTGACCCAGCACATCTCCACCTTCTGACATCCGAAGGCTGTAGAGGCGCTTCTTCAACATCAACTTGTTGCACATATTCTTCCCATATAGAGGGTGTGCAACTTCGTCCAGAGTCCCTTCGGGGTCTTCTCCTCCAGCACTGAATAGAGGACTGAATCCGCCAGACAGCCCCTGATCATTGAACATGTCTTCTTCTCCAATGAAATCCACTGCTTGTCTGTCATCCCATCTGGCCTTTCCTCCAAAGCCAAATCTAAACCCTGCTGCACAAGGAGGTCCTCTACCCGGACTTTCCACATGGAGAAACTTCCCTTCCCATCAAACTTCTCAACCTCTATTTTTATGCTACTCCCCATGGCCAATTTCAAAAATAGCACAAAAATAAATTTTATAAAATAGAGAAGTACCTTGACGAGATTCTGTTGAAATTATTTCAACTCCTTGAAGGCCTCCAGATTACTCCTTGAACCAGGCTCTGATACCACTTGTTAGGGTTTAGACCTTGATGAATAGCAATGGGATTCCCTGTTGAACAAGAACTAGAACTAAGGATTCCTAATCCTGTTAGGTTTAGACCTTGATGAATAGCAATGGGATTCCCCGTTCAACAAGAACTAGAACTAAGGATTCCCAATCCTGTTAGGTTTAGACCTTGATGAATAGCAATGGGATTCCCCGTTCAACAAGAACTAGAACTAAGGATTCTAATCCTGTTAGGTTTACTTCTTGAAAAAGGAGGAAGATGGGGAGGAGAAAGAAAGGGCTGCCGCCCTATGATGAGAGAAGGGAATTTTTGGGAGAAAAGAATCTGTTCTCTATTCCATCCAAACCCTAGAGACTAGAGTTTAAATACATCCACGAAGTGGGCCAGGCCCAGACTCAACAAAAAACTCCCATGGACTAAACCCAATGAGATTAAACTAATCCCCAAGCCCGTGTACACCCGTGACTTGATTTAATCTCAACCCTTGGACTCAAACCCAGCCCAATACAAGTTAGCCCACCTGGGCCTTGATAGCACCACACCAGGCCCAACACCAGGTGCATCACATATGGAGTTTCAGCAAAGGAGATGGGAGAAAGACCGTGAAAACAAAGGGGTCCTACCTTGAACCCATATGGAGGCTGCTGAATCCAAGCAGCATGTGGAAGGGGTTCCAAGGGAGCATGAGCCCATGGTGGTCATCGATTCCTTTGATGGTGGCAAAGGAGAGGAGGTCCATGGCCATTCGAGCTGACATTCCCGAGGTGAAGAGTGCCACAATGTCGGAGAGGGTCTCCATTACGATCCCATCGATCGGATGATTGTACTGCACCGCAAAGGCGTGTGGCGCGACGAGCGGTGGCGCCATGCATGGAGGTTGCGGTAAGGAAACTTTCTTTGTCTCCCCCTCGGCCTTAGCTCCTGCCAGCTCCAGGCTTCAGCTACGGACTGCTCCTGGCTTCTGCCTCGGCCCCGGCTCTTCCCCTCGGCATCGGCTCCCAAGTCCGACTCCCTCTCAGGCAACGATCGCTGCTAGCCCCCTCGGCCATGCAAGCTCCCGAGCTCCTCTTAGCCATGCAAACTCCCAAGCTCCCCTCGGCGATGCAAGCTCCTCGGGTGGGTTCCGTTCCCATCTCCATGCTACTCTCGAGCTCCCCTCGGCCATGCAAGCTCCCGAGCTCCCCTCGGTCATGCAAGCTCCTCGGGCGGGTCCCGTTCATCTCCGTGCTCCTCCCGAGCTCCTTTCGGCCATGCAAGCTCCTCGGGCGGTCCCATTCCTATCTCCGTGCTCCTCCCGATCTCTCCTCAGCCATGCAAGCTCCCGAGCTCCCCTCGGCCATGCAAGCTCCTTGGGCGGGTCTCGTTCCCATCTCCGTGCTCCTCCCAGGCTCCCCTTGGCCATGCAAGCTCCCGAGCTCCCCTCAGCCATGCAAGTTCCTTGGGCGAGTCCCGTTCATCTCCGTGCTCCTCCCAAGCTCCCCTCAGCCATGCAAGCTCCTCGGCGCGGGTCCTGTTCTCGTCTCCATGCTCCTCTCGAGCTCCCCTCGATGCTCAGCCTTGGGACCTGCTTCCCTCGCCTCGAACCTGCTCCCTCGGCCTCAACTCCCCTTGGCCTCGTACGGCCTTTGACTCCAGCTCTTGCGAGCTCCCCTTGGCCTTGGCACTGCTGCCTCCTCCCAGCCACTTGCCCCCGTGGGGCCCTTTTCCTCTTCTCCATGCAGTGATTCAAAGGCGAGATGACATGCGCATGAAGTCACCTTTTCTGGAATTACGTGCGTTTAAAGACCACGTCTACCTAATAACGAGTAGCAAAAAGAGTGGCGTGTGGGACACTTCTGGAAGGCACCATAACGGTCGATTGTGCCTTGCCGCAGTCTGCAACAGCTGTCCAAACCAAATAGCACCTACCAACCAGCGGCAACCATCTACTCTAACAGGACACAGCCATCAGCTCTGACAAATCATATGGAGGCCAGCCCCACTGTGCGGCCCCCATCATTAATGCTCTGTCAAATGATCATGCTCCAAGACTGGCAGGCTCCAAGTATCAATAAAATGGGTAAGAGGAACCCTCGATCAGGTAACTAATAACTCACCCCACTCTTAAACGCTCATTCTTGCTAACAGAGAGCACAGCTCTAAGCCTCTCTCTTCTTCTTTCTTTCAAGCTTCCTCAAGCTTACGGCTATTGCCCGAAGCACTGACTTGAGCGTCGAAGGATCCTTGCCGGAATCTTCAATCCCCGGGACTTGTTTGCAGGCTCCCAAATGCAAGAAGCTCATCGGAGGATCCTGGGCTCGCTGGAGGAGGCGATCAGACGCTTGCCGACGTTCGAGGACGGTGATTTGGCATCAACAGATTAGCGCACCATGTAGGGGACAGAACACGGATCGTTAGCGATGCTAGCTTGCAGATCCTCATCCTCCTTATATCAAAATGGTAGATCAAAATAATGGTGATGCCAAGAGCCCAGAAAGCTTCCGCTAGTCATGCTGGGGGCCACCCTCAATGGGCTGCGCAACAGGAGGCCAGCTCTCGGCTCCACCATCGTCACCACATCAACCAGTAAGCACTTCATTCACCATACTAGGCTAAATCCAAGTATTTGATCAAGAGCAGTAATAATATGATCAATTTCAGCATTTTTCTTTCCTTATATACCTGGCTTATACATGTACAATGTGCAGATACTAAAATCATTTAAATTTAAAAAATAAAAATAACATTAAAAATGAGTCATTCGAGATTCGTGACACAAATTGAGTAGAACCCAACACTAGCCGCTGCTCGGCAAGCCATAGGAACAACATTTTAAAACCTCGCCATTTCCCAAATGAAGCTTCTCAAAAGTTCTACCATGTGAGATAAAAAGAAAATATCCACTTAATGCAAGTAAATATGTGGCAATAGGAAGGTAAATCTTTCCAGGTTTCCCAAAACTTGATTCTTGCTTCTTTATTTATTTATTAAAAATTTGGATCTGAGACAAGTTAACTACCATTCCAACTAGCCGTTATATATGTAAATATTAACTATCTCATATTTAGAAATACTTGGTTTAAAATACTAATCTATATTTGTTCATTGTTTCAGCTAGAATTATATATAAAAAATAAGACCGGATCGTCAGTGGATGTATAAACGGTTGAAAGATGGCCTTTTAAATCTGGAGTTCATAACTGGTATAAGACAATTCATAGAATTTGCATGCAATCATCCAAAAATGATGGACAATGATAGGATAAGGTGTCCATGTAACCATCGCAAGTGTCAGAATCGCATGTTTCATGAAGTGCATATAGTTAAGTTGCATTTGTATAGAAATGGTTTTGTACCGGATTATTATTATTGGACTTTACATGGGGAACAAGCAGTTGGGGTTAACTTGAATTACAATGTCAATTATATGGATGAAGGTTCTGTTGCAATTGATCATGTAGAATCATCCAATCGGTACAATTCCATGGTTATGGATGCAGCTAGTCATGCATTCAATCTAACTTACATGGAAGAAACACCGAATCCGAAGGCCCAGAAGTTTTATGATATGCTTAGGGCTGCAAATGAGGACTTATACCCTGGATGTAGAAGTCATTCATAGTTATCGTTTGTTGCTCAATTGATGCATATGAAGTCAGAACATCATATGTTTGAACATAATTTTGATGACATGGTTCGATTAATGAAAGAGATTACTTCTGAAGGAAGTTTGGTGCATGAAAACTTTTATAGAACAAAGCAGTTAGTAGAAGGAATGGGTCTTTCAGTTGAAAAAATTGACTTTTGTAAAAATGAATGCATGATATACTAGGGTGAAAATAGAATGTTGATTACTTGTAAGTTTTGTGGTCATCCTCGATACAAGAGACAATGTCAAGGTAGTAAAATAGTGATTCCTAATAAGAAGATGTACTACTTTCCTCTCACTCCTAGATTGCAAAGATTGTTTGCATCAAATGCCATAGCAGCGGAAATGAGGTGGCATGCTGAGCATGAAATTGAAGATGAAATTATGTGCCACTCTTCCGATTCCCTTGCATGAAAACATTTTAATGATAACCATCCAGAATTTGCCAAACTCAATAATTCTTCATATTTAAAAATTTATTTGTTCACTTTTTTGATTAATCTCATGTAATTCATTTTTTTTTGTGTCAAAATTTGTATTATAGGATCGAGTATAGGCCCTTAGAAAGATTGCTTCTCAGCCAATGAAGGGATCCAATGAGCCATGTGAGCCAGATTTAAGGCTGTTATTTTTAGAAGCGACTGGTGGCCAGAAAAAATAGCATGTATATGGGATGGGCACTAAGGCACCATATTTCTATACTGGTACCTCCTCTCATTTCACTGCCACATCACAGAATATTAGTGCAGAGCAGTTACGTGCTACTATTATGCAAGAAATGCAGCAGTTCAGATTATGTTGGAGTTATAGAGGCAGATACGCGAAGAATTTTGACTCGAGATGCAACAGCTGATAGTAGAGATAACTCGTTCGACCATATTCCAGATCCAGCTCCACAGAGAGAGATCCACCTCATTCTGATAGCATGTAGAACCATATTTTGATTATTAAATTTTATGGGATATTTATCATGTTTTGAAGTTTATTGTAATTTGTTGTAAGATATTTTAATATATATTTCATGACTTCTTTTTAAAATTATTTGCATCCCAATAAATTAAATTTTAAAATTATAGAAATAAAATAAATTAAAAATAATAAATTATTAAAAAATATCAGTAATAATTAGCCATGGATGAAAAATTTATCACTAATCTGTTGCTAATTAGCGACAGAATTATATATGTCGCTAATTAGCGATGGATAAAAAATCCATCGTTAATACATTGCTAATTAGCAACGGAATTATATCCCTCACTAGTTAGCAACGGATGAAAAATTCATCGCTAATCCGTTGCTAATTAGTGACGAAAATTATTCCATCACTAATTAGCAACGACAATTGTTTCGTCGCTAATTCGGTCACTAAGATTAGCGACGGATTTTAATTACATCGCTAAATATTTGCAAGAAGCATTTCTAAGACGAATTTTATTCGTCGCAATTAAAATCTGTCGCTAAATGTTTGCGAGAAGCATTTCTAAGACGAATTTTATCCGTCGCAATTCCGTCGCTATATAAGATTTGCGACGAAATTCATACTTTTAGCGATAAATTTTTTTATCGCTAAATTTATTTTTTCTTGTAGTGTTAACCATTCCCGCAACCTGCATGAAAGATAAATATGAAGAGCTAATAAGTAATTCTCACTGGTTATACTTCTTTGCACCTGTTATACATTGAATCTAATATTATTCAATGTAAGTGAACATATTTTTAGAGTGTATACTCCCATCTTTTATGAACCGGAGATTATGTTAAATAATACTTTCTTACTCTCTTATTAGAGTGAGAGTTGGAATAGTGCTAACATGGCACTTTGTGAATGCTCCTCGTTGACTCACACATATCACACATATCTCCTCTTGCCATAACAAACGGGTAACAGAGCATGGCAATGATATTGGATAGCATTACATAATATGAACCTTTACTTTGTTATAAATATGACTACAAATGAATATTGGATCAATTTGTGACCTGTTTTGCTCCCAATTTGTTTAGAAATGATATAGTTTGTATTTGAAGACCAGTGGATCAGGTCGGCGTTAAAATTGAGATCCAATCTTAAAATTGGGTCATACTGATAACATGTCAATAACAACAGCCAATGACAGCATAATCAAACATTTTAATTATTAGTAATCATCAATTGTCAACTAGCAGCTATCATCTATCATCTATCAACCATTGAACTTCATCTTAGTCTCAATAATTAATGCAAAGAGGCCTTTGGTTGAGGTTCAAATGGATCCATAAACTAACCAACCTAGTTTATATAAAGTGACATTGCTACTAAACTATCTTTAAACCTCAAACCCAATTATCACCTTAGAAACGCTCTTTTTTTTTGGAAGAAAATGTATATAAATAGTTTGATATTTGGCATTATATATCACCTCAGCAATATAATGTTCCTTTTTTGAAAGAAAAAACATATAAAGAGTTTGATACTTTCTAAATTATATGGTATTATATATATATGAGATGATGTTAACTCTCCAAAGGTACACACCTCCATTATTTTGGGTTTTGCCATTTAGGTGAATCTCTTTGAAATATAACCTCCAAAGGTATACCGAGCATTAGAAAGGTTGAAACATGATGGTATATGCTTCAAAGGTATGTTCTTTTGTATATTCATGGAATATACTTTCAAATATAGATCATTTATTATTATTGAGTGCACCACATTTGAATTCTAGAATAGCAGTATGTGAAATGAATTTAATATTCTTATTTAGTAAACAAACTATGCTTTTAGAATAAAAATGATAAAAAATATTGCATAATAGTTGAAATTTAAAATTACTATTATAAATTATTCTAATAATATTATAATATAATAATATTACAATATATCAGATTATAGTATTATAATATAGTATAAGAAATAATAATATTCTGATATAATAATGATCATAGTGTAAAATTACTATAATATATTATTTTACTATTATTATTGATCATATTATAATATAATATTAAAATTACAACCATTATTATCTAATGATATAATATCATAATTATGATATATTATTATAGTAATATTATAAATTATAGCATAATAATATAATAATATTATATTTGTTCATTATAGTATTATTATATTACCTTATTTTACATTAAATATATATAATAATAATTTTTATGTAGTTATAATAATTATATTTTATTTATATAAACTAATTTTAAAAATAAAAAAGAAAAGATAGGGTAGCTTTAGGATCTATGTGGATTCAAGGGTAAGAAAGGTAATTAAATCCTAAACTTGGCTATATTCGAATGTAGCAAAGTCTATTTCAAAGTTAAAGTGTCAATACATCAAAGTATTACAATAATAAAGGATTGTTATTTAGTTAATGTTGCGTGTCATTTAATTCAAGAGAATGGAAAGTGAAAGCGGAACGAAGACATAATCAATCCATCTTTTCTCTCTAGATTGTACGGATTTATCAACTTAATATTACTTTTGTCAAAGGAATTCTAATTGATTGCAACATTCATGTGCATATGGGTTGGGTAACTCGTGGGTTGATCCAAGCCTGATTTGAAATTTTAATAGCTTAGGCTAGCATTTTAGTCCCATAAAGCCCAGGTCAGGCTTGGGTGAGTAGGCTCGACTTGACTTAAAATATTTATACATATATATATTAATAGGATTTGAATTGGGCTAGTTGGTTGAAATATCAAACTTTGACCATCCAAGCAAATGAACATTGCTATTCTATGATGCTCATATTAATATTTTATATAAGTACAAGCTAGCCGGATCAAGCTTGGGCCTTAAAACAATTTCTATCAGGTCAGACTTAGGCTAGCTATAAATACATAGTTAACTTCAGGCTCGATTCGGCTTAAGACCTTGTGCTGCCTTTTTTGATCTTTAGTTCGGCCTAGCCTATGCCTGCTGCTAATAGAGTTTAATTGGAATAGACTATCTATTTGTTGAAATACACTCTAGCATAAAATTGGTTGGACCTCTCTACCTTGGATGTCATGGATTCAACAAATTCTTAGACCGATATTTCTTCTACGGTAAGGATCATATAGAACCTCTTTGATATTCAACTTGTTCAACATCTTTCAAATTTATCAACCAAACTACCCCCCACTTCATAGCAATCCTCTTATGATATCTTCAAGGCTTCGGACCTTAATTTCTTCTACACATTTATCCGCTATCTAAAAAGATAGAAAACACAAGATGTTCCCAGGCAATATCACACTTCCGTTGTGCACTATTTCAATAGCACCTAGCCATGCTAATGAATAACTCTCTATAGTCTGGCCACTAGGGCTCCATGTTTGTTGGGCAAATCTTGACCCCCACAACTTCATTCAACTTTGTCTTTTAAGAGCCTCCCACCCTTACCATGTCAAGGTGAGCTTTGCTGGCTTAAAACACAGTGGCTCATAACACACTAGCAAAGTTGGTGTTTGGTTTGTTGCTCAAGATTGCATTGTAGTATCTTACTAACTAGGGCTATTCCCTTTGATACAAGATTGGTGCTTATTGGAGACCGCACTATAGCTAGTGAAGGCCTCTATATATGCTGCTATTTTTCTCCTCCTAAGCTAACAACATTTTTCTCAAAAAGGACTCAAGTACTCTGATTTGTTAGATTGTTGGTATCTATTCCACATTTCATCTTGTAATTAGAGATACCAAGGCTAAGACTTCTGCTCTCAAAGCTTTCCAAGCATCTTATATATAGCATGAAGGAAACTAAGCTATTGACTATCGCATGACTAATAGAAAACATATCGTGTTTGATTATGAGTACTTTCAACCCTTGCTTTGACCCATGATTAGCAAGGCTTCACCCTAAATAAGTGGGATGGATATAGGTAGAAAGGAGGGTTAAAGCCCTTCCATGGGATCTAATTTGATCTATCTAGGAATTTAGGCTCTAGCTTAAGCACAACATTAAAAACCTGCTAGAAAAGAAAATAGAGGAAAAAATAATAATAGAGCTCAGCTTGTAATTGTGAACTATATAAATTACAAGGATGGCTCATATTTAAAGCATGAGAGATTTCATTTACTGTACAAGTTATTCAGAAGATAAGAAAATCTTGATATAAGAAGAACATGATATACTATCAAAATCCAATTAATCTAAAAGCTTAAACCATTAAACTTTGGGCTGAATCATTTATATTAATTCTTATTCATCCTACAAATTAATCCATAAGGGTTCAAACCCCACATATGATCATTAGCAACCTCTTCCTTCAAGTGTAACCTAATTTAACTCCCATCCAATCTAGTATAATACTCTTTTGATTATTCCATACCAAATTACTCTTTTGAGTGTACCAATGTTATTGTACTAAATTGAGAGTCCAAACTCTAATAGCTACACTTCACCAAAGTGTACTCTGGCTCCAATCTAAGAGCCACCTACTCTCCAATGGTCACTATTGAACATCAATATTAAATGAGTCTTCTATTTTGACAATCAGTTTTTACTTGATCTCAGCGCCAACCTAGTATTTACTAAACTAAGTTCACTTATAGAATCCATAATTTGGCTATAATGGCTGGTCACCATATATTGCCATTCTTCATAAGAGTCACCAAGTGCAGCACTTTTACAACTTATTGAGTGAAAAAAGATCCTCAATCAGTACACTTGATGGGAAGATGGGGAAGTTCTGATTGATATCATTTATGTTCTAATCATTTATAAATTTCTTATCTATTCTATTAATTATTTCATGTAAGACTAAAAATCGTACGATCCGTAATTAAAGCTATCAGCATTTGATACTATGGATAAGATTTGCAGACGTCATGGCATTTCCCTACCACTCTAAGGAGCGGTGAGATATAGAGGGTACAACTTGTTATACTTGATATTTATTAACTGCCCTTCTTTATTAGCTTAAATTTTTTAACACAGTTTACCAGTTAACGATATTATCTTCTTGCCTCATTATAGTCTCCATGCATGTGATCCAAACCACACCGAGTAGATGGTGTCAAGTTTGATATATTATCTCTCAATCGGAGTTTTTGGAGTCAATTAATTAGTTAATACAACTCATTCAATAGTACATTATTTTTAATGAAAAATTGTAAGATTCATTGGATGCCAACTTGCCAGAGATGATACGCAAAAGGACAAGATGAGTAGAAGACAGAGGTTTCATTTAATTATTAGGGTGCCCAATAGCTCTTCTCAGCTTCCGATACATTTCATCCTTTTCATCACAAAATATGTGGCATAGTGACCCAATGAATTTACTTGGTGAATCCTTGAGCAAGTTGATCTCCAATCAACTATGAAAAGAAGAATATCACCATATCTTGATAGAAAGATTGGAGAGGGTTGAAGGATATCACTATTAGTTAGGGTTAATGGCACCAAGTGATTGAGAATTCTTTCCCACAATGCCAGGGTGTTTAAGTGAGTAAAAAAGGTGTGCTTTAAATCTTCTGATGCAAAAAAGCACATCCAAGAGAGGGGAAAAAAAAAAATCTAGTGTAAACTGAATACAACTGTCTGTGATTAAGAAAGGGTTGGTAGCTTATACCACCATGCAGGAATTTGTGGATGAATAGCTGAGTTCTTGGATGCACTGGACTACTGGAGAGGACCACAAGTGCCCCGAAACAGTGGTAAATGGATCCATAGTAGTTGCAAAAAGTCATTAGCATGAAGTTTTAACAATGATCAGGTAATCAGCTGTGTAAGGCCATTACAAGTGGCATGCTTGCTAAGAAATCATTCAAAAATAGGCCTTGGAAACTCAGATAACAATCTCAGGCTACCACAATCTGTCCACACTAAGTAAATAAGTGGCAGCCCAAGCAAACCTCAAATATACTTAATCCTGTTCATTGCCAATATTCCAGTATGTTCACCAAGTGGCAGGCGGTTTCGGCCGCTCCAGCCGAAACCTTTTAAGCAGCTGAACATTGAGTAGCATGAAACAAGTCAGCTGAAAACTGTTCTCATCTTTCTTCTGTCACTGAGTTCTCAAGAGCTAGATTGATATCGAGTCTTATCTCAAATATTGGTCGGAGTGCTTATATCTTTCTCAACAACAAAAACAATAATGACAATAATAATGAGGGGGTAGAGGGCACATGCAACCAAATACACATTCACATGTAATTGTTTCGAAAGTTTCCATGATATTTCTAAAAAGATTGAGCAATTCAACAAGAAGACATCCTCATTATTATACATTAAATTTAGATAATCAGGGAATTATTATACTTTGCACAGCAATGAAAAGAAAAACCTTGCCCTCATGCTTCCCACCCTCGCAAGACAGTTGCTCGGGCAACCCGATTGACTCCAAGGGTGAAGGCTCCCATGCGTAGGTCACAGTCGTGAATCTTGCACATCTCTTTCACATCATTGAAACCTTTGGTCATGTATGTCTTCAGTTCACAGTTCACCTTCTCTTCATCCCACATGAAACCTTGGATATTCTGCATGTGGGAGAACAAACAGCCAGTGCAACAGATTGCATCAATAAATAATAAGAATGCAAAACCTACATTTATTATAAGTTAATCATTTCTCTCTGGTAATATTAATTGCTTTCTAGATTATTTTTCTAGGTTTACATGCACGTAGGAAAAAGACCGCTTCACGCTAGTCCTCTCATCTTCAAAAATGACAAATGGTAGTAACTACGGGAAGCTATGGGCAATGCCATAACATCCACTTACATCGGCAGAGGCATTTGAACCATGTCACAGGTCTGTTTTGGTTGTATATATCCTGGATGTTATCATCCCTGGATGGGTGAAGACTATGGAGGGTTTACAACTCGTCCTCCTTAAAAGTGTGACTCAGTGGTTGACAAACAAATTTTGAGGATGATGTGAGAAAGAATGATAATTACCCTCCCCTTATGGTCACTTTTTATGGTGCACAACTTTCTTCAACAACTATCTTTGGAAAATAGAAAAAGGTTTTGTGGCTGCTTGAGTTGCTTTCATACCATCCATATACCCGTGTGGTCACTTTTTTATGGTGCACAATTTTTCCTTGATAGCTATCTTGGGAAGGCTGAAAATGATTTTGTGGCTGCTTGAGTTGCTTTCATACAGTCCATATACCCATCAAGCAGTTCACATTATGCCATGGATACATGTATGTGTTACACTAACAATCACCTGCTGCACTACTATAAGACCCAAAAAATAGAGTTTTTTTTTTTTTTTCCTCTAAGCATTATCTCACAACTTAGGGGAACAATTTTAACAACTCTTGGGATTTTGCAAACTTATGAACGGAACCTCTGCTGATATTCCAGACTGAACCAATGAAGGCACAATTTGATAGACTAGTTGTCAGTTTAAGCCTGGATGGCAACAAAGTTAATGCGATGCATGGATAGATTCATGGTATAACCAGCATGTCTTCCATGAGTCTCATCAACCTGGTCAAAAGTTGAAACTGAATCATCGATCGTGATACAGGATATCATATTGCCTTACTGGTGTCAATGGAGCACAGCAGATATGTGGACAATGGCATAGACAGAAAAAAAAGGAAGTAAAACTAACCTGAACCCACTCAAAATAGCTCACAGTAACACCACCCGAGTTAGCAAATATGTCTGGTAGAATAAGAACGCCCTTCTTTGCTAAGATCTGAATGAAAGAAGGAAAAGAGTTCTTCCTTGATATCTTTGACCAACATAAAAAATTGATATCTAAAATCAATGATTCACCTCATCAGCCTCAGGGTCAGTTGGGTGATTTGCTGCCTCGATAATGAATTTGGCCCTTATGTCATTGGCATTTTCCCTGGAACAACAGCAGAAAAAAAATGGAGTCATAAATTAAGCTCCTTTCTCAGTCTAAGGGTTTGCATGCCAAATTAGAGCAAGAATCAACATCTATCATAGCAGTATATCTGGCAATTTTTGATTCATATATTTCTACCAAATAAAAGAACAATTTTATTGATTGAAAATTACTTAACATATTAAGTACTAAGCAGCCTAGTCTATCCTGCCATATGATTTGTGATGTTCCTTAAAAGGACAAAAGCATCATGCAAGGAAACAAACTTGTTGATTACACCACCCAGTGCTGCAGGAATAAGAACATCACAGTCCTCAGTTAGCAACAACTTTGGATCAAGAGCATCTCCACCACTGAAACCTTTGACTCCATGATTCTCTGTGGAGTGTTCAAGGAGTTTTGAAATGTCAAGACCATTGTGGTTCTTAACTGCTCCTGTGACATCACTGGCAGCAACAATTTTTCCACCAGCTTCACTGATGAGCCTACCTGCCCAAGAACCTACATTGCCAAAACCCTGAAATATTGAAAGAAACAGGCTATTGCATTAATCATTCCAACATGAAAAAAAAAAAAAAATTTGCAGGGAGGATAGTATGGATAAATGACATCTAAGGCTCTTTGTTGTGTCTGTGAGTGTGTTTCGCGCCCCTGAAAGTATACCGAGCTCATCCTCATTCAGCTGC
Source organism: Calamus simplicifolius (assembly GCA_900491605.1). Classification (NCBI taxonomy): domain Eukaryota; kingdom Viridiplantae; phylum Streptophyta; class Magnoliopsida; order Arecales; family Arecaceae; genus Calamus; species Calamus simplicifolius. The sequence continues at coordinate 690,770 of UESW01003966.1, read as the reverse complement.
TAGCCCATTCGTTGCAAGAGTGCCATTTCCCTTGTTGATGGTTTCAAGTAGCTCAGTTAGCATGTATCAGTAGCAGAAGTGATTCATCCTAGGATGATGGAATGTCGAAGAAAAAACATTAACTCTGAATATGGACAGCAAACCAGTTATCATCTGTTTATAAAGTCTCCCTTTTCATACTCAAAATCCTACAAAAACTCTTCTGCAATTTTGGTAATCATTTCTCTTGATGCTGTGTGCTTTGTTTCACTGCTCACTAATACAATCAAATCCTTTGCAGTTTGCGATCTTTCAAAGCTTTGCTTCATAAGTGATCATAACTGTCTATTTTCTGGAAATCAGTGAGCATGATTTCTGTTTCCAATAGATTATTAATTTCCCTAGGATTACAGTCAAGATGATTATGATTGTCTAGATAATTTTTTGGGTGGGTGCTTCAATGTGTTAGTGGTTAAGACCTTTTTATGGCAAGTAGAACTAGCTAGCTAGCTCAGTTTGTTCACCACCTGTATTACAAACCGCTGGTCTGAAATGCTTTTCCCATACTCTGCAAGCAGGGCCTGCGTTGCAAATAGGACTCCTCTTCCAGTTGCTGCATCTCTACCAAGAGATCCACCAAGATCCTTCAAGGTAAAAAATAAATAAAGGAAAAGAAACAAACTAGTCAGACCATTTGAGAATCCAGAATAATACACTAGGGTTACTGTCCAGATATAAATTACTATCCAGGATTACTGTATACCGAAGAGACAAAACAACAAATTTATCCACTCTTATTATTGCCAAAAATGATGATAGATTATGACATAATTGCAACATGCAATTGCTATAGTGGACAAGTTTCCCATGGTGCAGTTAAAATTCTATGCTATTGTACTTACAACAGGTTTTCCAGTCACAACTGCAGGTGAATAGCCATGAAACTTTGAGTACTCATCAAGTATCCACGCCATTGTCTGTTACCAATATCAGAAACTACCGATCAGACCACTTATAAATGCAGTATCTGAAAATGCAAACTTCTACTAAACATACATAAAGAAAGAATACCCCATAAAAACAACAAAAACAACCACCACCTGTGAGTTAGTCCCCATATCAGGAGCCGGAACATCAGCATGGATGCCAATACAATCATGTAACTTTTGTGTGAACACCCTGGTAAGTCGCTCAAGCTCAGAAATACTAAGTTCACCTGGAGTGCATCCTATTCCACCTTTTGCTCCACCATAAGGAATATTTGCGACCGCTGTCTTCCAAGTCATTAATTGAGCCAAGGCATTGACTTCATCTGGGTCAACCTGCATCATCCCTCTGATACGAGCATGAGAACTATTTGAGAGGCATTTATGGTATTAAATCTGTAAAATGCCCTCTGCCCTTTTGTGCTTATTTTGGATAGAACAACAGCAAGAATTGAGAAATATGACAATTTTTTATAAACAAATATTAACCATAGCATTTTTTTCAGTAATCTTCTTTATAACTACCTTTAAAAATAAAATAGTATATAGGCCAATGCATAATGTTGCAGTCATCTCTATTTGTTCATGCCAGCAAAAATTTACATGAATGTTTATGTAGATTTTCATATATTTGAGTGATATGAACTGTGGATCAAGGATTCTAATCTCATGAGACTGATTTTTGCATGGAACAACAACACACGCTGTGTCCCAACACTCAGCATGGTAGATGTCCCATCCTGTCTCAATGTCCATCATATTAAGGTCTCATCCCATCACTTGAGACAATTGGATGCCCTACCATCCTAGCGAGACTTAAATCCTTAATGCGGATATTAGAATACATTTGCCACAAGTTGAGGAAACTTATGTCTAGAAATGAAAAAAATTGCTGAAACCTACTAAAAAAGAGTATGCATAAGAAAATTAAGGTGAGAATCTAAATAATTACATGTTTTGCTTGCTAAGCAAGGCTCAGGAGGCCTTGGTAGGAAGTAAGGGTGGAAACTGTTGGCCTGGGTGCTACACAGAGTCCCAGGAGACGAGACTCTTCGTAAGTCTAGGACTCTTGGTATTCCTTGGACTTATCCGCTATTAAATTCCTATTCTATATGAAGACCTGGGTGTCTTCTGAACAGAACATAACAAGGATACAGAGCATTCTTCTTCCTCTTCCTCACCGGTACTGCGGCTTAGGGGTGTGGATGCACTGGGGACTCTGGTAGCCCTCGACGACCGATGATCTGCTGCTTTCGCTGCCGCTGAAACAAGGTATGTTCCTTGTTTACAGTTCCTACAATTGGTATCAAAGCCTCGCCGATTGTCACCGGGTGAGGAAAGAGGATGTTAGGGAATAGGCCACGGCGGTTAAATGCCATCGCCTATCCCCCTGCTGCGGCCATGGGTGCTGCAGCAAGAAGAAAAAAGGAGGAGGTTCCACTGAGGGTGCCGCAGCAGACCTCAGTTTGATCGGACCGAGATGGAGGGTCTATTTGATCCTCTCCGGCGGCTGGGAGGTTCCTCTCCAGCCGCCGGGATCTCCTCCCCTTCTTCCTCGGCCGTTGGTGGCCGGGGACGGCTTTCCCTTCACCCCATCCCGGACCCGTCAACTTGACACAGACCGTGCCCATAGCCTAGGGTCACCGGACCTGTTCCGGCGACCGGCGATGGTCCTGCTAGTCGCCAGAGCTAGTCTGACTTCTTCTCCGACCACTGGAGGGCCGGGAAAGCCCCTGCTTCCACCGCAAGAATGGCGAATACAGGGTCCTTAAAATAAAATAAAAAAATTCTTCGACGGTCGGTGATGCCTCGCCCGCTGCCGGAGTCCCTCCCGGGGTTGACCGACGGTCTTCCCCGGCCGCTGGCCTCTTCCCCGGCCACTGGAGGGCCGGGGAAGCCATGTTGCCGCTGCGCGATGGTTGAGGGTCTCGGTGGCCGCTGTGGCCACCGGGAGTTTTCTAGCGGCCGGCATCGCCTCGCCTGCTGCCGGATGACTCGGAGACTGGCTGCCGGGCCGCCAAAAAAAGGTCTGGCTTCTTCCCTAGTCATCGGAGGGCCAGGGAAGTCCCTGCATCCGTCGCGCATGCGGCTGATGTAGGCCTTTGCCGCCTCACCGGACGAATTCCAGTGGCCGGCGGCCTCTCGCCCGCCACCGGAGTTCCCCCCTGGGCCCTTCCCGGCCACCGGAGGGCTAGGACCGCCACTAGTCGCTGCCATGTGGGTGGCAGGTGTGCTCATGCCCGCTGGACGCAGGGCCACCAGAACCTCTCTGGTGGCCGGCGGGCACCCTCCCATCGATCGGAGCTCCCCTCGGAGCTCCGTCCCGATCGCCGAAGAGCCGGAACAGTGTTACGGCCTTGGCTATACGGCGCGCGGTGAGGTTACGCGCATGCCAAGCCCTGCACATGGGCAGTCTTATGTGTGCAAGGCTGCTCATTTCTGCAGAACCCCGGGATGGCACAGTGCAGGATGCTGCGCAAGTATGGTGAGAGGGGCCTGCACATGAGCATGTCCAGTCTGCAATGCTGCTCGTTTCTGCAGAACCCCCGGGGTGGCACAGTGCAGGATGCTGCGTAAGTATGGTGAGAGGAGGCCTTGGCCGCTCGGAGCATGGCTGGAGCATGCAATGGTCGGGCCACTCTAGGGATGGAGCGCTGCCATTAGGCATGCGGATAGGCCTTGGGCACGTTGCCCAGGCCCTTGGATGCGCGCGGGCGTGTGTGAGCTGGCGCTGGGCGTCGGGCGCGCACGGCCGCACGCCAGGACGCGCAGGAGCGTGCAGGCCAGTGGCGGCTGCTGGGCGCGCACTACCCTGCGCGGGCGCAGGCGCGCGCTGCCTTGTGTGGGGGCGCGGCGCGACGGGTGCATCAGTTGACCGTTGGCCATTCCGGCGCGTGATATGAGCAGTTGGCCGGCAGGCGGGCGCGTGCCATTCTGGCACGTGACTCGATCGTTGGCCGAGCCATCCTTATCCGTTGGGCGCATGCTCACGGGATGGACGTGGTGCCAGCGGATAGGATCACGCGGAGGATATCCTGAGATATTCGGGCCGTTGCGCGGAGCTAGCAGCGGATATTTCAGGATCGCGGGCGGTTGCGGACCGTTGGCGGACGCGTCTGCGACACGGAGTCGCACCGCCGTTCGGGCGGCACGGCCGAGCGGGCGCAGCGGGCGCGCACGCACAGGGCCAGGCACACGGCTGGGCGGATGGTTCGCTGGGCGTTGGCAGACAGTTGCAGCAGGGACACATCCGGTATTATCCGATTTGTTGAGATGACCTTTGGATAAGGCTTATCCATTGGATAAGGCCTATCCAAAGGGATGAGGCGATGGCTAAGGCGGTTGGACGGGCCTATATAAGGCTGGGCGGACCCTAGGCCTTAGCAGATGGGATGAGATCTGATAAGAGGAAGACTTCCATCGTTCCAAGAAAGAAGGCATCCGAGAGGAGTTCGGGTGTGCCACCAAACGATCAGAGAAGGCTTCGTGAGGTTGGCGAGCGGCTGGATCAACGGAGATCGCAGCGGCGCATGTCTAAGTCAGGAGGACTTAGGCGAGCACGGGACGTGACCGATACGCACAGGCGTGCGCGGGTGCGAGGCATCTACAGGTCAGTTTCGTTGAGTGAGGTTGGGGCGGGCACTTTGAGAGATCTTTATTAGGGACAAAGAGTAGTACTTTGTAGCCTACGGGCAACCTCATTATTTTCCAAGTTACTTAGTGGTGAGTTCTTGGTTGGGAAGGCTTTGCCTTCCGTATATCTTGGTGTTTGGGTGGGACTTTATTCTTCGGGGATTTTTATTCATTGTTCTGGGGTAAGGCTGGTTAGGGGAAGGGTTTCTCTAACGCCATTACCGGTAGACGCAAGGACCTAGTGGCCATAGGGAGCGCTTGCGCGTGCCGATTGAAAGCCCGGTGACAAGGAGGTATCAGAGCCCGGTTGAAGACAAGTTCCAAGCAAGCCCAATCAGATGGCGAGAGCGGTAGGAGACCGCATGACCCGTTTGGAGGGTATCGTAGGAGATCCAGGAGAGGGATCAACCATGAATCTTATAGCTATATGCGCGGAGTTGAGCATACAGTTGGCTGAGTTGCGCACTTCGCACGACCAATTGACGGAGGCGCACGAGGGGCTGCTTCGCGACCTTGAACATCGAAGCATGCAATAACAACGATCAGACTTGGCCATGGAGGAGCGATTGGAGCTTCGGATCCATGCTTTGGAGCAGGAGGTGATCCGTCTAAGGCAGGAGGCGCGGAGTCCAGTCCACATGGTCGGGGCTCCAGCAAAGAAAGCGAAGGTCCGGGAGCCTAAGGCCTTCGACGGAGTCAGGAGCGCGACGGAAGTGGAGAACTTCGTGTGGGACATGGAGACTTACTTCCGTGCGGCGAAGATCCCAGCACCCGATCAGGTGGATCGGGCCTCAACATATCTGGAGGGGAACGCTAAGCTCTGGTGGAGGACCAGAACGGCCGAGGATGACCGTGCGGGGCGTCCCAGGATCGAGACCTGGGAGATCTTCAAGAGGGAACTGAAGGCTTAGTTCCAGCCGAGCAATGCAGGGTAGCTTGCTCGAGAGAACCTGAGGAAGCTGCGGCAGACAGGGAGCATCCGGGAGTACGTGGCACAGTTCAGCAATCTACTTCTGAAGGTGTCCAACATGTCCAAGGAAGATAAGTTATTTAACTTCCTCGCTGGTCTACAGGGGTGGGCGCAGGCCGAGCTTCGCAGGAGGGAGGTGAGGGATATTTCCTTAGCCTTCGTAGCAGCAGAGGTGCTGGTGGACTTTCGCAGCGCTACTACTTCGGGCAGCGGTGGCCAGGGCAAGGGCAAACGCAAGAGTGCGTCACCACCGCGTGGTCGAAAAGGCAAAAGAAAAGTGTTCCACCACGTGCAGCAGCAAAACCAAAGGGACAGGCGACTTTCGCTGGATGCTTCATATGCGGAGGGCCGCATCTAGCACGGGAGTGTCCACGAAAGGTGGCGGTAGCAGCCGTCACTACCCAGGCAGACAGGGCGTCCGAGAGTTCGGAGGAGGAGCCAGTAGCGAGGATGGCCCCGCTACAGTCCATCAACACTTTGGCCGCGAGGGACCAACGCCAAAGTTTGATGTACGTGAGGGCTCGGGTCAACGGGAGGACAGTGCGGGCCTTGGTTGATTCCGGTGCGACACATAATTTCGTGAGCCAAGGGGCGGCACACAGATTGGGGCTTGGAGCGCTATCCATGCCTTGTAGGGTGAAGCCAGTCAACTCCGAGGAGATGGAGTCTTTGGGCCAGGTGGAGGCCACATTGGAGGTGGGCTCATGGACTGGGCACTGCAGCATGACGGTCTTGCGGATCGACGACTACGATCTGATACTTGGGATGGACTTCTTCATCAAGAGCAAGGCCGTGGTCATGCCTCATCGGAGGGGCATCTTGATCCGAAGAGGTAGGCGTCCTTACTTCGTTCCAGTGGAGGGATGGCGTAGGACAGTTGCGAAGGATGGGTGCAATAAACGGCCCCACCACCGGACTTGAGGTTGTGCGACAACCTCACGCCTAGGCATCGCGTGGGAGAGCCTAAGAACGAAGGCCTGCGGCAAGAGGCGGCAGGCGGGATGGCTCAGCGAGTGGGCTATCTAGTCGAGGAGGCATCAGGGGGTGCGCGTGGCAGGTGGCCGCGTTGGGACTCGGGAGGCTTTGGCCAGGAGGGCCAAGGCATGCGACGACGAGGAGCGTCAGGAGGATACTTTGCGCGGCGGCATGGTGGTCGACGAGGGCGTCGATATCTCAGCGAGGGGAGGATTGTTACGGCCTTGGCTATACGGCGCGCGGTGAGGTTGCGCGCATGCCAAGCCCTGCACATGGGCAGTCTTATGTGTGCAAGGCTGCTCATTTCTGCAGAACCCCCGGGGTGGCACAGTGCAGGATGCTGCGCAAGTATGGTGAGAGGGGCCTGCACATGAGCATGTCCAGTCTGCAATGCTGCTCGTTTATGCAGAACCTCCGGGGTGGCACAGTGCAGGATGCTGCGTAAGTATGGTGAGAGGAGGCCTTGGCCGCTCGGAGCATGGCTGGAGCATGCAATGGCCGGGCCACTCTAGGGATGGAGCGCTGCCATTAGGCATGCGGATAGGCCTTGGGCACGTTGCCCAGGCCCTTGGATGCGCGCGAGCGTGTGCGCGAGCCGGCGCTGGGCACCGGGTGCGCACGGCCGCACGCCAGGACGCGCAGGCGCATGCGGGCCAGCAGCGGGCGCTGGGCGCGCACTGCCTTGTGTGGGGGCACGGCGCGACGGGTGCATCAGTTGACCGTTGGCCGTTGCGGCGCGTGATATGAGCAGTTGGCCGGCAGGCGGGCGCGTGCCATTCTGGCACGTGACTCGACCGTTGGTCGGGCCATCCTTATCCGCTGGGCGCATGCATGCGGGATGGACGCGGTGCCAGCGGATAGGATCACGCGGAGGATATCCCGAGATATTCGGGCCGTTGCGCGGAGCTAGCAGCGGATATTTCGAAGGATCGCGGGCGGTTGTGGACCATTGGCGGACGCATCTGCGACACGGAGTCGCGCGACCGTGCAGGCGGCACGGCCGAGCGCGCGCAGCGGGCGCGCGCGGGCGCGCACGCACAGGGCCAGGCGCGCAGCTGGGCGGATGGTTCGCTGGGCGTTGGCAGACAGTTGCAGCAGGGACACATCCGGTATTATCCAATTTGTTGAGATGACCTTTGGATAAGGCTTATCCATTGGATAAGGCCTATCTAAAGGGATGAGGCGGTGGCTAAGGCGGTTGGGCGGGCCTATATAAGGCTGGGCGGACCCTAGGCCTTAGCAAATGGGATGAGATCTGATCAGAGGAAGACTTCCATCGTTCCAAGGAAGAAGGCATCCGAGAGGAGTTCAGGTGTGCCACCAAACGACCAGAGAAGGCTTCGTGAGGTTGGCGAGTGGCTGGATCAGCGGAGATCGCAGCGGCGCAGGTCTAAGTCAGGAGGACTTAGGCGAGCACGGGACATGGCCGATACGCACAGGCGGTGCGCGGGTGCGAGGCATCTACAGGTCAGTTTCGTTGAGTGAGGTTGGGGCGGGCACTGAGAGATCTTTGTTAGGGACAGAGAGTAGTGCTTTTGTAGCCTACGGGCAACCTCATTATTTTTCAAGTTACTTAGTGGTGAGTTCTTGGTTGGAAAGGCTTTGCCTCCCGTATATTTGGTGTTTGGGTGGGACTTTGTTCTTCGGGGATTTTTATTCATTGTTCTGGGGTAAGGCTGGTTAGGAGAAGGGTTTCTCTAATGCCATCACCGGTAGACGCAAGGACCTAGTGGCCATAGGGAGCGCTTGCGCGTGCCGATTGAAAGCCCAGTGACAACAGCCCTCCCGCTAAGTGTGTGCGGCAGGCATAAACAGAGCATCGTGAGTTTACGAGTGGCACCACCCGTAAATTCAAAATATAATAAGGGGCATTTTTGTCCTTTCGTTATTCGAATTTAATAAAAAAAGGGGGGGCTATTGTTGCCGACGTGGCATGTTGTTGCTGACGCGGACTGCAGACTGATGTGGCGACTATGCAGTCGTCCACGTGTTGGGTCCTAGCTGACGATAGTGCCTACGTGGCATTTAAATTGATTTTTGGATTTTTTTGGATATTTTAAAATTACAAAAAATAAAAAATTGAGAAAAATCGCAGAAAATTGCAGAAAAATCTAGAAAATTCAGGAAAAATCAAAAAAAATGTTTTGACCCCCCTTTTCTTGATGTGGCATGATTATTTGTACTTTAGGCATAGATAATATTGTTGCCATTTTACTTGAATTTATGTGATTTTTTTTGGATGCATAATTATTTATGCTTAGTGTATAAATATGGTTTATGCATGTTTCTGTTCATTTTCTGTTGACATATAATTTATGCTTAGTGCATAAGAAAAATTTATGTCATAAATATTTTGCGAACATATTATTTAATATGGATAAAATAGATGTGTTTTATGAAAAATTATCGGATTCTATGTTCCATCTTGTAAACTGAGTAATGATTATATGCTTAGTGAAGTTTTCGATCTCATTTATAAGAAGGAACATTTATAATCTGGTTATTTTTCTAGCTAATGGTATAATATGTGCCTGATGTCTATACCTTGCTTGACTGAATGCAGTGATGGCCTCCAAATCTATTATAGCTGACCTCAACAAAGGTGAGAAGCTAGATGGACAAAACTATGAAATATGGCATAGAAAAATCCAATACCTGCTGAATGAATTAGAAGTCTTGGAGATCCTGACAACTAGCATGACACCATCAACGCCTGGCATTACTGAGCAACATCGCCTTGATCGGAAAGCCTATGACAATTGGGTCAAGAAAGATCGTTGTGCATGCTTTACCATGTTGATACCTTTTGGTAACACCTTTTTTTCTCTAAAACCTATCATATTATTTCTTTAGATACTCTATCATATGCTTTTTCTAAATCAATAAAGACCATATGAAGGTCTTTTTTCTTTTCTCTATATCTCTCCATCAATCTTCTTAATAAATAAATAGCTTCCATGGTCGATCTTCCATGCATAAATCCAAATCAATTATTTGACACCAAAGTTTCAGCTCTTAATCGATTTTCTATTACTCTTTCCCATAATTTTATTGTATGACTCATTAGCTTAATCCCTCTATAATTTGTACAATTTTGAATATCTTCTTTATTTTTGTATACGAATATTAATATGCTTTTTCTTCAATCATCCGGCATCCTTTTAGTTGCTACAATTCGGTTAAATAAATTGGTTAACCACATGACTCCAATTTCTTCTAAGCCTTTTCAAACATCAATAGGAATCACATCTGGTCATAATGCCTTTGCATTTTTCATTTTACTCAAAGCCTTTTTAACCTTAAGCATGCTAAATCTACGAAAAAATTATGCTCATTTGTTACTCCTAGGTTATCACATCCTTCTACCCTTAAATTACCAAATTATTTTTATTTAATAATTTTTTAAAATAACTTTTTCATTGTTCTTTTATCTCTTCTTCTTTTACTAAGACTCTTTCATCTTCATCCTTAATACATTTGATATAGTCAAGATCTTTTTTTTTTTCTCTTAGTTTTGCTAATTTATATATAGCCTTTTCACCTTCTTTCGTATCTAGTATATTATATAAATCATAATAGGCTTTAAGTTTGGCATTACTTACCACTTTTTTAGCTTCTTTCTTTGCATCCCTATACTTTTTAAGACTTTCTTCATCCCTAGCCTCTTGCCAAATTTTATAAATTGTCCTTTTAAGCTTGATGGTAGCTTGAACTTTCTCGTTCCACCACCAAATTTTCTTTCCTACTAGTCCTACTCCTTTTGATTCTCCTAGAACTTCTTTTGCTATGTTTTTTATGCATTTAGTTATTTTTTCTACATTAAGTTGGGATCACTATCTATATTCATAGTCATTACTCTTACTAACTTTTCTTTAAATAATTCTAGTTTTTTTCTTTTCAAATTCTGCCATTTAATTTTTAAATTAATAGTTTTATGTTTTACTCTATATTTTATTTTTATCCATATGTCTGCTACCATTATTCTATGTTGTAAAGTTAAACTTTCTCCTGGAATAACTTTATAGTTTTTGCATATTATTTTATTTATCTTTCTAGTTAAGAAAAAGTCTATTTGACTTTTATTAGATCCACTTTTAAATGTTATTAAATGTTCATCTCTCTTTTTTAAACAAGTATTTGCTATTTATCTCCATAAAGGAATTTGTCTTTGTCGAATGTAAATTTCAGCATCTGAATAATATCCATATATGTATTTGTATCTATCAAAGAAAAGCCAATTTGTATATAACTCAACTCAACTCATCTAAGCCTTTCCTAACTACATGGGGATGACTATAAGAATCTGCTTCCTCAACTCTACTTTATTCAGGACTAAATCGACACTCAAATTACAAGCCAACTTGCATATACTAATACAAAAACTCGATTTGTATCAAAATCTATTTTCACCCCTGTTTACTCTTATATGTCCAAAAGAGAGTAAGTGCCAACATCAACATGTTCTTAATTTTTTGCTATATAGTGTGTTAAGCTTGATATACGTAGTTGTCCCATTCCTATTTAGCTTAATTTGTTAAGGTTAATTAGTTAATTAGCATGGTACCTCAAGTTTGCTGGAGGATATGAGTTTGAATCCCCTCCAGTATCGTTGTTAGTTATCTAATTGTTGCTGGTTTTTTGTTATTATGAATATGGTTCCTCTCGCCACTGTTATCCCTCTTTGTGTATATGATATATTAAATATAATGAATTGTACCCCTAATATATGAGCAGTTTAACCCATAGTAATGCAGAAGAGTTATTGATCCACAAAAGAGTCGCGTGATTAAGTGGATCGATAATGATTTATTTGATTTAGAAGAACAAATAAATTTAAAATGTGTGCTTTATTTGAGTTAATAAAACAAAAGTGGAATAGCGCTCTACTTAGAAAGTTGATAATTATGTGCACATTTACATCCATTTCTCTGATATCTAAATAAACTCAACTCAACTCAACTTATCTAAACCTTTTCCCAACTACATGGGGTCGGCTATGATTCATTTTAGGGGATCTGACAGAGTTTTACGCTGGCTGTCAGTTATCTAATGCAACCCTCCTCCTTTACCCAGGCTTACGACCGGCCTTGGTAGAGTTTGATATCTAAACAAACATGCATATAAATTTTAGAAGCCATTTACTATCCATATCTACATTCACATTCACCAGATAGAAAACGATAGAAAAATTACTACACTAATATGAGATCTGGACTCAATCTATAGCTTTGATCAAGAATTAGTAATAGCCTAATAGTCATACTTAGATCCTATTGGACACGATTCTACTTTAAAGCTGCAACTAACGTTCCCCTATTAATTTGCATGGTTATGCTCTAGGAGGCATAGATACGAATGTGGGATATGAATACAAAGATATAGATAGAGGATATGCTATGCTATGGCTAGGATATAATAATAAATAAATATTATTTTTATGAGGATTTTAAGTCTCGATGGATAGTGAGACATCCCACTATATTGAGTGTTGGGGAAAGACTAGGATGAGAGAGGGACATATACCATCCCAAGTGTCGAAATGTGGCACAATCCCGTCCTACAAAAAAGGTAGGATGTGCCTATCCCATGAGATTTGAAATTTTTTGCATAGATACTACAAAATATTGAAAATACATGATTGGTTATCATAGAGCATCATATAGTAATCTTCAACATCATAAATTGTAAGATAGTTTACAAAGCAAAAATTCAATAAATATCTAACAATATAACAACGATAAATATAATAAACATATGTACGTAGTCATAAATTTTGCTGAGTATTCTTTATCCTAATATCAATGTAGCAACGCAGCAACATGACTACAATAAACTATTGAGAATTCATATAGCAAATTATATGAAGAGACAAGAGTAACAACAACGGAAATTACATGAGTCAGAAATAGAAAAAACAAAAACGAAAGTGCTAAAGCTAAATAAAGGCAAACATAGTAAGTTAGCGATACAATAAAAATATGTCATTGCAAAACTAAATGCAACAATATAAATAAAATTTTGTTTTAGAAGATGGTTTTATGCAAAAAAAAAAAATGTGAAGATATATTATGATAGTTTCCAAAAAAAAAAAAAGAGATCAGGGCACAATTCTCCAACTTTGCCATGTACTCTATCCATCCAATGATACATATGGATGATGGGATTAAAAATGCTACAATTTAAAGTAAAAGGAAAGGCTCTCTAGTCATGATAGAGATGAATGAAAAGAAAAAAAAACAAAAAAAATGTTTTGGAAGGAAGAAGGACAAAAAAAAAAGAAGAAAAAGAAAAATAGACCTTTATAAAAGTAGGCCTTTATTGGGGCATGGGAAAGAAAAGGAATGTAGCAATAACTTATTTATTATTGAGTGCTAAAACAAATTCAGGTTTACAAACCTCATCTAAGCTTGAAAACCAACTAGCATAATGTTAAGCATCCTGAAAGTATTCTAGAGGTATTTGGTCATATCCTAAGAGTATCCAGGAAATTCTGAAGATATCCCATCAGTATCCAAATCCTATTTTGATCAGGACTGTATCCGCATCTGATATGGGCTGATTTGACAGATAGATCTTGTGATGACACGTAGCAGAGTTACACTCTAATGCAACAACAGAAAATCCTAATCAGGAATAAAGATTTTCCTTCATGACTAAGTTCAAGTTTGATTAAGACTCTTGTAACAACCCAATCCTATAAGGAATTAGTCTATTTATTAAGGAAAGATTTCTATCAGGGTTGAATCTCTTTCGGGATCAGAATTCAGTCAGTCATTCTTCGTAAGAATCCTAATCAAGGTAAATTTCTTCCAAATGTCTATAAAAGTAGCCTAATCACTCCAGATAAGACAAGTTATCATCAGCTTTCTTTCCTCTCTCTTTGCTTAAGCCCTAGGTGTCTCTTCTACAGGTCTTAGGGTTTTCCCTTTTATCCATCCACTGCTAACTTGAACGTCAGAGGGTTTCTCTGAAGGAAAACTCCAGGATGTAGGAAGGCAGTCATCCAGCTAGGAAGGTGATCTACTATGGTTGTGAAGAGAAAATCTAGGCTGTTAATGTAAAGACTAGAAAAAAGCATTAACAGTATCCAATACATATCTGACACAACCACAAGTGGGCTTTTAAAGTGTTTGTGCTTTCTAAGTTATCTTCCATGATTTCCATAAAAAAATTTGTGGTGCTCCCATAATTTGTGTGTGTGAGAGAGAGGTGTTGGACAAGAGATGGGAAAGAGTGAAACAACTTGAAGAAGCTGTGAAAAGATGTAGTACAATTTATATGAGGAATGATATGGCATTGATTATAACTGAATGGAAAACCTAGGCCTCCAAAGCTAGAGAGTTTAGAAACAATGATATGGCATTGGTTCTGGTTTCTGAGTTCATATGTAAAAAGATTGAGAAGGCAATAATTGAACTGTTGTCATTTAGAAAGAAAAGTAAAGATTGCAAGTGCCAATAAAATATTACTAGAGAGTTTAAAAGCTTGCAACAGGAAAAGGATATATTGGAAGCACAATTAACACTGTTAATTATATACCAAATCGATGAACTTCTGGATTTAATAGTTGCATGCTATCCAGAATTTGTTATGATCAAGTGTTACTGGATTTTGGGTCACCGATCATATCAGTTAAAGGACTATTAAGAAAATTGTTTATCGCTTAGAGCTACCAAATAACAGACGATAATAATTAATTTATGAAGCGAAACAAGATGAAATATGTATTGGAATAAAACAAAATAAAATCATAAATAATAAACGCTTGTCAGCTAGGATTATTTGGAGGAAAAACCTGTTTTGTTGGTTTCTTTATTTAATATTATTGGAATAAGTAAAAATGTGATGACAGAAATATTCAAAAAACCTGTTTTGTTGGTTTCTTTATTTAATATTATTGGAATAAGTAAAAAAGTGATGATAAAATATTCAAAAGCTCCTTAAAAAAAAAAAGCTTGCAGCTGTTGTAGAAGTAAAAGCACTCAATCTATTTTTTTTCCCTGAATAATCACAATTACATCTAGCATAATATTAAAAGACTATTTTATTGTGTTGCATGATAACATCCAAAGAGATCACATAAAGAGAAGCTACACAAACAACAACTTATCTGATAATAAAGATACCTCAACTGATAAAAAAAAGGGAAAAGAATCGAATTTAACCCACCTCATGGTGGTATCTGATTCCACCCTTCATCGGGCCTCTGGCATTGTCATGTTGCACCCTAAATCCCACAAAAGATGCCAAAGTGCCATCATCTTTTGGGATTGTGCATTCAACCTGCAGATAAAATTCAGATGCTATTACAGGGAAAGGCAAGAGAATAAATTTGTATACAACAGCAACATAATCATATATCAACAAAGCAACTCTTTTACTGGCAAAAAGTAACAAATGTCCAGATTTACTTATCAATGACTGGCCCAATTGATGACTGGGAATTAATCAAGAAGACCTTTATAAACTTTTCATGGTAAAATTGGTCCATCAAGTACTTTGGTTCAAAAGTTTTTGAGGAAAAACAAAACAAAAATTTAGTAATATCCAATAGGACTGCAAAAGTCAACTTAATTTTAGAATTTTTTTTTTTAGAAAAAGAAAAATCTTAACAACCATCTTCATGCAACGCCTGAAATTGATCCAGTGTTCGCCAGTATGTTGAATGATGTGGAAGGAACAGCATTCCAAATTAAGAACATTTTTTAACATGAATTATTCTCAAAATGTTATAAAACTCATCATTTCGCAGCTCTTTTTTTCTTTTTGAGCAAAACAATCAGTGATTATTCTGTCTTAGTGTCGCAAATCTGGTCAGGTCCTAAATCAAAACAATGAAATTGGACGTAGATATAAAATTCACAAGTATGGATCTTCAAAAGAAAACAAGTAACCATAATTCAATAATAATAATGAGAAGGGAAAAGGTTTAAAGCCCCTTACCTTGATCTCTCGGAATGGGATGAGCAACTCTTTTCCAGCCTAGAGTCCAAACCCAGGAGCTTAGCTGCCAGCTTGAAATTCCTACTAGTTGCAGCCAAGGCATTCATGTTGCGTCAAGAACTCTTCCTCTAAAACACAAAATGGAGGAGATTCAGAAACAGAGACCAGAGTTTATTAGAAGAAAACCAAAGTCGAAGGAGATAAGCCGGCCCTCTCTTTTAATAGAGTGGCAGCAAGGTAAGCTCTAGCGTCAGGGGAGAAGGAAGACACCTAATGAAACAAGTGACAGAAGAAATACTGAATGAAGAAAAATTTGCATGCAGAAGAGCGCTGCTGACTCTCAGCACCAGTCATGAAAGGTATATATATGACAGAATATATGGTGACCCAGAAGGCAAGACTGAAGAGGCACAAGTACTTGCTGGTTTACTACTTTACTTTCTGCACTTGGAGAATATAAAATTTGATGGTGGATAACGAGGTGCCAACGTGAAACTTACTGAATAATTTTACGCTTATATTATTGTTGTTAGATCGATATAAATCATCCAATATGAAGGTTCCTGCAATGAAGCCACATCACTCCACATGCACGAATAGATTGAAATAAGTAAAGTATGACTCCTGATAAAAATAATTTATTTGCCATCAAGTCTTTGGAAAGAGCTAATCTCTAATCTACCTTTATATGTTAACAAAACGGATATCTGCGTGACTAATTAATCAATATATGCTATATTAAGAAGAGTGAATTGAGCTTATAGACATTAAGTTTCATATGGAAATGCTGCTAATTTGTTATAAAGAAATTTTATTTGAAGAAGAATATTTCAGTGACGTACCAATACGAAGCTAGAAATATCTTGTCTGCTTGCTTAACTATCCTTCCAATAACTTAATTGGTGGATGTCCATCTCTTTCCAAGTTCTATCTCAAGACCATTACGATTGTTCATTTAACTTTAGCTTTTGCTTTTAAAATGCATCATCGCATGCCCATATATTTGTTATATATGAGAGAAATATTTTTGTCTCCTTTTTCTGTACTCTGGTAGCTATTTCAAGCCTGCGCTCTATGGCTGCTAAATTTATTACCTTGACTCCTCCTATATGACAACTTGTTCAGGAAAAAAGGTTCTCCTTTCTACCAGCCAAACATTTGATGAGCCTTTCCACGCTAGAAAGCTCCAAATGGTATAGAGAGTCCCAGGTCTCCAAGAAGCAACGCTATTCTTCACATGGAAAGCCTCCCTCCCCCTCCCTTTCATTGTGACTCCCAACTCCTCCTAAATGGCGTATAAGTTAATAATCTCTTTTAAGGTATGTGCGCGCTAGGACATGCGATGAGTCTCATGACATGAATCCAAGTAGCATCATTATCATCAAACTCATTAAAATGGCTCTCCTCTGTAAGAATGTCCTTAATTACACGTGTCATCACCACACACACTAATTGCATATAGATCAACACGTACGTGGCCCTATCCAAAGCTAGAGCCAAAGCCATGCGAATCATCTCCAAGACCAATTAAGAGCACCCTTGAAGAAGCTACGGTAAGAGGCAGGAAGAAGCAAAACTTCTGCATGGAAAGGTGGATGTTATGCTACTCCTAACACACAACAAAAAAAAAAACAAACAAACAAAGCATGCTTATGATGGACTCATTGGAACTATTAATTTATGAAGAGGAGACATGATAATAGTTGATTTAGATTTCTGATGTGAATTCACCCATCCTCATCTTAAATCTCGACAGCAAAGATTTCATAAGCTTTATACCATAAATTATCGTGCATATTATTTGGTTATTCCTCATTTATAATCCATACTTAATATTTTTCTAAACATTATTATAAAAAAGCTGATGGTGACCAAAATATCCCCCATGTTCGTTCATTCCCTCCACTCGCGAAAAGAAAAATTTTGAGTAATGGAACTAAGGTGCGGCTCTCTCAATTATTTCACATTGAGATCAAGTGGAGAGAGATGCAGCACCGCACCTAATTCCGTCCGAGAACGAGCTCCCTCCAACGCGCAGGGTTCCGAAGCCGAGCTCCAGATCTAGAATTCCTAACGAAAGAGTTGGGGGAAAGATTGAAGAAGAAAAAGAAGAAGAAATTGCCTCCCAATTTCGTTACCACATGAAGGAAAGGAAATCAAATAAAAGAGAGGTGGTCTCAGATTTGTTCCTCTCTACATATATCTTTCTCACCTTCAGCCGAATCAGACCGATCGATGGATGGAGTCGGAGCTAATAGGGGTATATATAAAGAAGGAAAGAAAGAAATAAATAAAAGAAAGGGGGGAGAAGGAATCCGTTAAGAATCGCGCAAGAGAGAGAGAGAGTGAATGAAACGACGATCATCGGTGGACTGGTGGATTAATCGATTCCACCTCGGCTGCCCACTATGAGATGTCTCCATTCGCTTTATTTTCTAGCCGCCATGACAGCCGAGAGAGAGAGAGAGAAAGATTTTTTTTTTTTTTTAACAAAGATCACACGAGTCTCATGAATCAGTTCAGATACATCAAAAGATAAAATATGCTGAAGAAGAATTGGACAGTGATCTCGAGGCCTTCAAATCCAAACCAGTATGCTGAGCCATAGAGGTAGCCGCCCAATCTGCCGCCGCATTGGCTTCACAATATATATGACGGATCAAGACAGAGCCAGTCACTCGCAGAATTGACCAAATATCCCTCAAGATTGGATTAGAGGGACCATCAAAATAATTCTCCTTCTGCAACCAAGAAATGACCATCATAGAATCACCCTCGATCATGATCCTAGGAGCGCGGAGAATCCGAGCGGCATAAGAAATCTCCGCCCAAGCCGCATAGAGCTCAGCCATCGGGACAGAATAGTCAAGAGAACCAAAACCTTCCGCCGCCAACAAATCACCCGTCGACCCACGGATGATGAACGCAGAACCAGCAGCTCTACCAGGAACACTCCCATCGAAGTTGATTTTGACAAACCCTGGAGGGGGGCTCCCAAGAAATGAAAACATGATACTGGTTCACTGCCGAAGCAGCAGGGGAACCCTAGCGACCAGAGGAGCCAGAACCAACACTAGAGAAGACACGGCCATGTCCATAATCAAAAATCTTATCTTCCTCACAATCCTATGAGGAGAAGCAGTGATATTCGAAAAATGAGCTATTCCTTGACAGCCAAATCTGATATGTCGTGGCTGCCCAAAGACCACGCTTATGCTGAGATCCCCACCAAATATCATGGAAAAAGGAGGAGCACGGAGATGCCATAGCCTCCAATCTACTAGAAAAACCCATCAAATACCATACCCGTCTAGCTCTAGGACATAGAAAGATAGCGTGGTCATCCGTCTCCTCCTCCAGCTGACAAAGAGGACAGAACGGCTGAATAGACAGACCCCTCCGAGAGAGAAGACCAGACGTAGGAAGGCAGCCCCAAAGAAGCTTCCAAATAAAAAGCTGAACCCTAGGAATGGTGGGAAGCTTCAAATCCAAGCAGCATCCTCAGTGCGCCGGGACTGAGGCCTGAAACTCCTCATAAGGTCCTTGGAGGGGGCCCTAGAGAGACAAGATCTCTGCCAAAGCCTAGAATCACCATCACAGCCAGGCATAAGAGGCATAGATAGAATCCGCCGAGAAAGCTCCTCCCCAAATAACCATGTCACCATGGGGATATGCCATGAGGGGGAATCCAGGGAAATCAAATCCTTAACCCTTAAACTGGAGGGGGCATCCATATTAATAAAAGAGGGCCACCTCGAAAGGGGAGCTCAGAAATCCAAGTATCCTGGATAACATCAATCGAATAACCATCTCCGATACTCCATGAAACATTCTCCAGGATAAACTGACCATATATGCAAACCTCCTTCCAAAAGTAGGAAGATCCCGGGTCGGCAAAATGGGCGAGCCGGACGTCCACTCCCCATACCTCGCTCGCATCAGAGAGCTCCACAGACACTGCGGCTCTAAGAGAAATCGAGAAGCATGTCTGGTAAGAAGAGCTTCTCTTCTAACAATCAAAGACTGAATTCCAAGACCGCCTTCTTGGATAGGCATACAGACCGTGTCCCAGGATAATAAATGCATGTCATGACCATCTTGCATAGAGGCCCAAAGAAAGTCTCTAAAGCATCTTCTATTCTCCTAAGACAGGTAGTCGGAATAGCAGTATTGGAAAGAAGATACAGAGGAAGCGAAGAGAGAACCGATCGAATAATAATGACCCTGGCCATCATAGATAAACTAGTGACCTGCCACCCCTCAAGGCGCTGACGAACCCTCCTCTCAAGCTCAGCAAAGTCAGAACAACGGGGACGTCTACCTGTAATGGGATCCCTAGATACATAAATCGATCAGTCTGAGTAGATATACCCGACAGATTAGTAATGGCTTCCCTAGTAGATCTGGTGGTCTTCGGGCTGAAACATATAGAAGATTTGAGATAGTTAACCCTCTGACCCGAAGCCTGACAGTAGTTCTGCACAATAGATTGTAAGGACGCCGCATTATCAATGGAAGCCTAACCCAGAAGAATACAGTCATCAGCGAAAAGGAGATGGGAGACCGTAGGGCCCTGACTCCTGGCCATGAATGGGACAATCCTCTGATTCTGCTGTGCCTGATGAAAAGCACGAGAAAGATCATCCGCAGCTAGAATGAACAATAAAGGGGATAACGGGCACCCCTGCCTCAGACCAATAGTAGAATGGAAAAACTCTGTCGGGCATCCATTGATAATCAGAGAAAAAGAAGGCCTCTGAATACAAGCCAAGATCCACTTGATGAACAGCTCTTCAAACCCAAAAGAGAGAGATTGCTCGAAGATTGGCTGATGAGAAAAGACTGAGAAATAATAAAGAAAGAAAGCTTTGCGGGAGGAATTTTCAGAAAGAAGAAAATAAAGGATATTACTTACCTCCTCGTCCTTGAGCCAAGACAGGGTGCCAAATTTGATTTATAACAGTGTTTAAATTTATATTTATTTAATTTAAATTTAAAAAATTTAAATTTAATTCCATTCGATTTGTAATTGATTTGAATTAGGGTTGATCATAATCCGATAATCTGAATCCGAGGGTTATCTGAACGAAGATAGCTTATTGACACCTGATTTTTTGGGACATTGAGGGCGCCACGAGATGGCCAACTTAAGAACGAGAAGGGCAAGGCCATGATCGCAGGCAAGGCAAAGAAGGACAAACATAAAGATAAACCACTCGCACATTTCGTTTCACTTTCTGCCTTCTTCTCTTCTTTGTTTACAGCACCTCTTTTTTTTTGTTTATGACACCTTCTTCTTTTCTTTGTTTCAGGTAAGGCTTTTTTTTTTAATACAATGTTAAAGTCCCGAGTCCAGCTTATGCGTTTGGCAAGGAATTTTATTTTTTCGTCTCTGAGATCCATAATTTAGTATTTATTTACTTTAAAAAAAATATTTTTTTTTCTCATCAACCCGAATTCAACTCGAAATTCAATCCGAACCCGATTTTTAAAAATAGGATTAGGATTAAGGTTTTACAAATAGGGTTAAGATTAGGTTAGGATTAACATTTTATAAATAAGGTTAGAATTAGAATAGAAAGAAATCCAAATTTTATGAGCCTAAATTGCATCCCTAACCAAGACATGTAGGAAAGCAAGAGTTAATCGAGTTCCAAGAAGGACCCGGTCCGGGCGGTCCAATAGCCTCGTTTCCAGTGGGGGTTTGGACTTTCGAGAGAACACAGGGATTATTAACACCTCTTCTAATTTCATAGCAAATATTATGCCACTATGGACCTTGCGGAAAGTTAAGTGTACTTTCTTAAAAACTTTCCCATAGACATAGAGAACAGGGAACAAATTTATATTTAAATATTTTTAAATTATAATTTTAAAAATATATATCAGATCTAAAAATATTTTTGGATAACTTTTTTTTAAAACAATATTTTCACTATTATTCATTATTATATCTTCATCATCGATCATTATCTTCGCTATGGATTATTTTTTATCACTCACTATTACTATCACTCATCATTCTATATCACTACCATCACGACGATCACCATCCTCCCTTTCATCACCATTATTATATCTTCATTGCAACCACCATTATATTTTCATCACTTACCAATACTTTCATCGTTTATCTTTCATCATCATTATCATCACTACAACCATCACAACTACACCACTATGTATCATCCACTATTAGCATCACGACCACCACAATTTCTTTACTACCATCGTTTTCAATCATTTTCTATCACTACTATTGTTATATCCCCATCACTACCATCATCTTTCGCTATTAGTCTTATCGCCGTACTTCTACTACTCACCGTATCTACCTCTCCTACTATCATCACCATTGCTACTACCATCATCATTATTATACTTATGTCATTATAATTTTTTATCATTCACAATCATACCTCCACTATTAATGATCCTATGTGGTCTATCTATTTTATTTTTAAATTAAAAAAATATTACTTTGAAAACTGAATATACTTTTGAATTTTTTACAAAAAGGAAAACTAAAAATTCAAAAAAAATATTTTTTTGCAACTAAATTGACCCTATATTTTTAAATCTCCAAAAATGATAAAATCTAAACTCAAGCTCCATTTTTGTCAAAAATATTTATTAAATAAAAAAATAAATTTAAGTATTTATGATTGAACTTGACTTAATGCAGCTTGGCTTAACTTGATTCTAAATAAACAAAGGATATGAAAGTAGTTTATTATGTATGAATCGGGACTATTTTCTTCATGCAACAAGCTAGAGTTCAAATTGCACAGTACATAAGCAAAAAAGAAAATAGAGATAAAATTCAAAAACATATTTTTAAAAGTAATTATGTCTTTGCTTAGCCAGTTAATTCAAGATTCATGTTATATACACGACATATAAAAATAGAACATAAAGATGGAGTGTAAAAGGTCTTATAATTCACTGCATCTCCTTCTTCAAATAGAAATAATATATGATAAGTAGGATTCCAGTTCATTGAACACATCAACTATTATAAAATATAACTTGCACAAAACTTTTTATTTATAATTCAATCAACTCTAAGAATTAAATCATTTTGTGGCAAATTGTTTAATTACTACAAATTTTGTAAAAAGTTAATTTTTTTAGAACTTATATTTTAAATAGTTTTTTTTATATATTAGATAACTAAATAGAGGTAGTCTTGTTGGATTCAATCCAAAAGCCTAATAATTCTAAGAATTAGTTGGACCTTATGAGTTTTGTACGAACGACACGTGAATGAACAAAAGGTGGACCATCCCTACCTTTTTTTTTTTTTTCTTGTATTAATTCCAGGACAATGTGCCCTTGCTAACAAGGACATATCTCCGACTCTTCTTCTGCAGCAAGTGGAGGGGTGGCTGCTGGAATTGTTCTCTTCCCCCATATAAATTTGGAAGAGTGGGCTTTCTTTTGGCCAACTCTTCCACCACCATTGGGTCCTCAGGTGGGGGGACTCCACCCATATATCCTCATGCTGCTGCTGCTGCTAGCAAAATAGCCTGTGGTGGTCCCTGGATGCCCTTCTTTGCGTTGTCATGGAAGGAGCATCGCAGTCCACTAGACCAAAAGAAGATTCGACCTCATCACGCAAACGCAACATGTCTGACATCTAAGGTTCCCTTTGGATGAATTTTGTGCAAGCGTTCAAGGGGGGCCTCTTCATCCCATTGGAACACCATAATAAATAAAGAAAGCCTTTTAGTTGATTAGGACCTAAGCCTAACATAATCGGGCAAGTAATTAAAAGCTTCCTATTTCTTTGAACCGTTTGGCAGCCTCCACAAGCTGTGACGGGTGATCACACCACTCTGGGATGAGTAAGCCCGAATTATCGGAGTACATAATTTGTTGCAAAATGATAGGACATGGATCACCAGTATGCCATTTCCACTGACCAGTGTGATGGGCTACAGCTGAGGCAACCCAATCGGCTGCTGTGTTGGCTTCCCTATGGACATGACGAATCACCGGTGCACAAGGTAGATTGGAGAGCAGTCCATATATCACTGATCAGGAGATTAGTAGGGGAACAGATATCAACATCCCGTCTGATCCAGTGGATAATTATCAAAGAATCTCCCTCAATAATCATCCGGCGAGAGCGCAAGGTACGAACCGCATAGGTGATACCTGCCCAAGCAGCTTGCAACTCAGCCATAGGGACCAAATATCAAGGAAATCATGTCCACCAGCCGCAAGCAGCTGTCCCTCAGGCCCCCTAATAATAAAACCTAATCCAGCGATACGACCCGAAACAAAACCATCAAAATTCACTTTGACATAATCCGGGGAAGGGGGCTTCCAAGAGATAAATACCGTAGAACGGTGCGCTGCCGAAACAGCATGGGAGTCCCAGAGGCCGAGTCTGTCAGAGTGAATACCTGAATCAAAACGGAGATACTCCGTAGCAGGAAACCAGCCGTGCGGATGACAGTCTGAATCGAAGCCATCTTCTCAGCAAAGATAAACTAATTTCGGGTTAGCCAGATGTGATAAGCCAAATAAACTGAAAAAACTCCATGAGAATGGATACCACACTGAACAACCAAACGAATGGCACGCAATAGAGACTGTCGGGTGGGCTTGGCTTGTGGAATATCTATGTTAAATTGAGCCACTGATCCGTGGGCTTGGCTTGTGGAATATCTATGTTAAATTGAGCCTAGATGCTCAACCTCACATGCATTTATTGGCTTGATATAGCCATTCAGACTGCTTGTTCCAAGTTCATTAACCTCAGTGTTATGATTGTGATGTTGTCCAGGTCCAATGATGTTTTCGGGCAGCAATAAAAAGCTAATAATAATAATTGTGAGATCGAGAAATAAAAAAAAATCTACAAGATAAGAAAAAAGTTTAAGCAAAAGAAAATTCAACTATTTTTTGTAGAAGATCCTTTGACGCTTAAGTTAGTGGGTTTTAGCTTAAAGGATATGCTCTCATGCCTTAGGAATTCTAAAAGTAACCAAAAAGATGAATGAAAGCGCTTGTTCACATCTTCGAGCTATTTCTTTAGATCGGAATTTTTTAGCCTAATTCTTATAGAAACAGTTAGGAACTTTGCAATACTTATTTAATCAATCATTATATGCATCTCCACTTGTTGGATTCTTTTAATTCTCGAAGGATCTAAGAGATCCATCATTTGGTGGCTTTGTTAAGGTAGTACTGGTTGCATTATTTAAGGAAACAAGTTCTAAATTAGTATAGTGAGGGCTTAAACATATTGTTGCTATTTCTTGAATTGAAAGGTTATGATAGTTTCTAAAGGAAGTGAAGTTAGCGAATTGATCCTAGATCCAGCCTAGATGGTGCAACCATCATTGATAGGAGTTTTTCTATTACTTTTAGGCAGCATGACTTCTAGTTTATGTTCCACAGCTTCAATGCGATGCTGGCTAAATTTGATGATGCCTCCAAGTGACAATAGAAAATTAACGATAGCGGTGAAATTGGAAAATGAAAGAAACTTGCAAGACAAGGATTGAGCGGAATAAGATCAGAATGCTTTCTAATGGAAATTTTTCGACACCCAAGTCAACAGAGTTTTTGATGGTGTCTTAGACAATGCCCTAATGCTCTAAGAATTTTAAAAGTAACCAAATTGATGGATGAAATATTTTGAATTGACTCAAATCTGTCTACTTTATATATCGATATGAGATATCTTAATTGATGAAGAACTCTGGGATAACTTTTTCTTTTTTTTTTTTACATGGGATTCTTCAAAGTCTGCATCGACTATAGGGTTGAGTGTGCACGGACCTGTTCAACCGAGATAGACTCAGAGACCATGCATGTATCCCCTTGCTAAGTTGGTAAAAATCCATATCACTAGGTTGGTGTAGTTTAAGCTAAAGAAAAGGTGTTGATAATGTAATAATTAAGGTTCTAACTTATGAAATTATGCTCAAGATCATGGAATTGAGCCAAAGTATGTAATACCAATCTTGCATCTTAAGCCTCGGCCAACCCAATAGACTAGATGTGCATGGATTGGATGTATGTAACTTGGGGTATGATATCATATGCTATCTGGATACTCGTACCTATTTTGAAAATCTGTATTAAATAACTACTCAAGTTGGATTCATATCAAACATTTAGATACTTATCGAATTGTATGATTGCCAGACCAACGAGTAATAGAATAGGAAACTCTTCCAACAACCAGTTTGATTCTTCATTTCTAAGTTAGAAGTGAGTATTTATTATTCTAAGTAGTTGGCAGTGAAATTGATGTTGAAATGATTTTATAAAGTATTATGCTCGTATATTTTTGAGTTAATTGGAAACTTTAAATGGGAAACATGCATCATAGAAGACTTTAATAAATAATACCTTCCTATTATTTAATTTAATAAACAACATAAAAGATATATATATATAATATATAATTCAATGAAAGATCTAATTTATTATATATTATATTTTGAAAAAATCTCTATGCACCGCCTTCGGTGCACAAAGATGTGCACCGGACGTATGCCTGTGCCAGCATGCATGTGGGGCGCATCATGACTCAATGGATCATATAGCATATGGGTTCGCACGGGCACACCCCAGCATGGCCGATGCATGTCCTCCTGTGCACAAAGACATTTCCTTATATTTTTCTTTCTCTTGCCTACTTTGGGATATGCTATGGGCCCGAATTGGATTACAAGTCCATAAAGCAGTAGGAAAGGATTGCAGACTCAGCATAGTTTGGAGTATATGCACTGATGACTTTTCAATGAGCCACTACAGCTAGTGGATGGCAATTGTTCGAATTTTTTTACTCTTTGCGCTGAATCACTACGCTGCACTGCGCCCCCTTTTATGTCTGCCCAAATTCGAGGCCTTCAGTAATGGCTTGCGTCGACCGTAGGCGGCGGCTTTCGCTCAGATCTACGTACCCGTTTCCCTTGAACTACAAGTCGATCGTGGCCCTCCCTGATCGTTTGGAAATTAGCAGAAGCTGAAGCTCTCGTCACCTGGATTAAAGACAACCTAAAATATTAATATTGACTTTGTTTCCAGGTCAGTTTTCAGAGGACACGGACACCGCTAATTGATTGACGACTGAGAGGAAGCAAGTTTTTATCCCAAAGTCGCAGCGAGTTGTTGTTGTTTTACGTATTCATTTCAGGTTTTAGGACCGCACTGAAACAATACAAAAGACGGCAATCGGTCAGGGTAAGGCTTAAAGAGTCCAGAGTACAGAAGCTGGAGCCGTCATGCAATGTATAAAGATCGTTTCCCTGTGGTTGGTTAAATGATCAGCTTGAACCAACGATTAATTAAAGTTAGGCATAATTTGCTTCGATCCAATATATTTCGGATAATGTTTAGGCCTATATATTGCCAAGCTAGTCTGAAAACATGAGAGCTCGACCAATCGAAATCCAAGACCCACAGACTCTGAAGAGCAGGAAAGCTCAACAAATACCAGATATTGCTCGACCTAGGACAATGAAATAAGAGGTGATCCACCAAAAATACGGGGGAAAAGAAAAACAAATAACTCTTTATCATGAATGTGTCACCGGATATCTACTTCATCCCTGGCAACCCAAAGGGAAATGAAGGATCTGGGATAACATGGAATCAGGGAGCAGTAAGAGTTAATAGACCCCTTCTTGACCAAAAAAAAATTCCCCTTCAATCAGCCTGGCCACCCTGGACAGACTTCGCAATAGCAGAGCTATATATATATATATATATATATATATATATATATATATATATATGCAGGTGAGCAATAATCCACTACTGGTTAAGTCCAAATTTCGATGTTTGAAGTCAATATCTCCATGTTGCTTTGGCATGCAGATGCAACTCCAATAACATGAAACTTAACACCCATTGGTGTCATGACTCCATGGAAAGCTTTGAACGATACCATTAAGCCAATCCAATAATAGGACAGGACAGACTAACCAAAAGGAAAAGTTTTTGTACACCGCTCCCGGTGCAGCAAGTTCTACATGGGCTGCACCGCCTTTCATGATTGGTCCACGTGGATCCTACGTGGCTGACAATGCGAAACGGTATGGCTCTACTACGATGTTACGTTCTGATCGTGACGGCCATTAAAAGCGCTTCTCCTTTATTTTAAAATTGATGTGCAGACAAAAATGCCTTTTCCCTTAAGCCTACTTCTACCGCCATTTTTCTTGGATTTCATCTGTGCAAGAAAAACTCTTTCTTCCCCCTCGCTCTGGCTTTCGGATGCTAAGGAATCAGTCCAAGGTTTGAGCAAGATCCTGAGCCCTCGCTCTGAGGAGTCCGATCGAAAGAAAACTTCTTGAAAAAATGTCATCCAGAAAATAAAAAGTCCTTGTTCCCACTTCTTTGTAAAGTTCCTTTATTACACCAATAGTTTTGTCATTAGAGGAAGTTAATGTGTGACCAAATCATTTAATGCGCGGGTAACTTCCTTAGACCAAAACAATTATGACATTCCGGGAGTCATAACTGTTTAGAGTTTACTGTTTTATAGCACGAATGTCATACTCTTTTAACTAGGATGTTATACCTTATGAACTGGGATGTCGTCAGAGTGTTTCAGCCTATATTCCTCGTTATTTCCTATCCATATAGCTCTAGTATCGTCATAAAAGCTACGATACCCCAGATTTACTATTAAGACACCGTAGTTACAAGCCTATGACACCCATGCTTATAACTGACCATGGAGAGAGCATGGGAATGGATATAAAGAAGAGGAGAAGAGGGGGGAGGGACATTCTATGGAGGGCCAAGAGGAGAAGAGGGGGGAGCGACTCTCCAGTTTAAACCTTAAGAGTCCCGGAACGGGTGTCGTCGCCTTAAAGCTATGGAGTCGTCAGATGATAGCTGGGGTATCGTAAGAGCCTAGGTCGGGGATGTCATCGGTCCCTGCCTTTTAACAGTCATGAAACGGGTATCGTCGCCTTAAAGGTAGGGTGTCGTCGCGCATGAGAGCTGTAGTGTCGTCATAAAAGCTATGATACCCCAGATTTACTGTTAAGACACCGTAGTTACAAGCCTACGACACCCGTGCTCCAAACGAATGATGAAGAAAAGCTTCGCGATATCGCAGAGAAAATCGGGAGTATTGCAACACCCAAGTTAAAGAAATAAGACACCTCTGTTAAACAAATACGACACCCCTATTATGCTCGGCCAAAAATCCTTCGCGATACCGCAGTTCAAACATCGACACCCTAGCGACAACGCTACGACACCCATGCTTATAACCTTACGACACCCAAGGAGGAATTCGGCCAAAAATCATTCGCGACACCCCAGTTGAGACCTTACGATACCCTAGCGACAACACTACGACACCCGTGCTTATAGCTTTAACAGTCACCTCATGGGTGTCGTCGCCTTAAAGCTACGGTGTCGTCAAATGCGAGCTGGGGTATCGTTAATAGCCTGAGTCGGGGATGTCGTCGGTCCCCCCTAACAGTCCCCACATGAGAGCCGTCGCCTTAAAGCTAGGGTATCATCAGATGAGAACTGGGGTATCGTTAACAGCCTGAGTCGAGGATGTCGTTGTTTGCGACACCCCAGTTGAAACCTTACGACACCCTAGCACCAATTCTACGATACCCATGCATATAACTGACCACGGAGAGAAGGCCTGCGACACCGCACGATGAATTCGGCCAAAAAACAGTGAGGACACCCCAGTTGAATTATTAAGAAACCCAAGTTACAAACTTAAGACACCCATTCGCGCTTAGGAGAAAACTTTACAACATCCCAGGATGAAATCGGTCGAAAAATAGTTACGACATCCAAGCTCCCTTATCCTTCGGTCCGGCAGCAAATACAAAAGTTACTAAAATTTCTTTTTATTCATCATACAAAGAAAAATAAGAAGAAAAAAAAAAAAAAACAGGAGCCCTCACTGGGGCTTGTCATCTTCTCCAAGCACTGCCGAGCTCCCTCCACGCTGCGGGGCTAACTCGGCGATATGGCACTGGAGGGACGCTACTTGCCCCTCCAGTTGGCTGTTAGCCCGATGCAGGAGCTCGATCTCTCTCATTAAAATGGCCAGGTATTGCTCGGCCGCTCTGTGGAGTCGCTCGCGGTTTGCGAGCGACGATGTAAAGACCTCCCACCGACAGTTACCTTGGTGTGGCTCCCATGGGGCCCCCCACGGCCACTGACGCCCCTACTTGGCGGTTCAGTCGATTGCCCCTCGCCTCTAGAAGCCATCTCAGTATCTAAAAATTTTGGAAGATCAGTTGAAAAGGTGATTAACGATGGCATTCCCCCATCCATATTTAAGCTACTTCTGATGGGTGTTTTGATTGCCCGAGCTATCAGCTCTGGTGCCCCTATCATGGAAACTTGCCACGTGCCACCATCTCAGTGGACGCTCACAGGAAACGAAAGGTTGCGCCCCCCTCGCTGAGTTTCGAAGGATGGGGAATAGAAGAAACCATTACTGAAGAGAGTATCGGGAAGCCAAATACTCGGTTACCGTAATAAGCTTTACGGCGTCTCAAGAGGAAACCTCACGACACCCCAGAAGGAATTCGGCCGAAAATCATTCATGACACCCCAGTTGAAACCTCATGATACCCTAGCACCAATGCTACAACACCCGTGCTTATAACTGATCACGGAGAGAATCCCCGCAACACCCTAGGAGGAATTCGACCGAAAATCCTTCGCGACACCCCAACTGAAACCTCACGACACTCTAGCACCAATGACACCCGTGCTTATAACTGATCACAGAGAGAATCCCCGCGACACCCAGGAGAAATTCGGCCAAAAATCCTTCGCGATACCCCAGTTGAAACCTCATGACACCCTGCACCAATGCTACGACACCCGCGCTTATAACTGACCATGGAGAGAATCTCCGCAACACCCCAGAAGGATTTGGACGAAAATCCTTCGCGACACCCCAGTTGAAACCTCACGACACCCTAGCACCAATGCTACGATACTCGTGCTTATAACTCACCATGGAGAGAATCCCCACGATACCCCAAGAGGATTTCGGTCGAAAATCCTTCGCGACACCCCAGTTGAAACCTCCGATACCCTAGCACAAATGCTACGACACCCGTGCTTATAACTGACCACGGAGAAAATCCCGACGATACCCTAGTTGAAACCTCACGACACCCTAGCACCAATGCTACGGCACCCATGCTTATAACTGACCACGGAGAGAATCTCCGTGACACCCCAGGAGGATTTCGGCCAAAAATCCTTCGCGACACCCCAGTTGAAACCTCACGACACCCTTGGTAAAAACTTATGACACCACTACGATAAATTTGAACTAGGCGAAAATTTTGACGTCACCCTAGTTGTAATTCGACAACACCCTAGTAACTCAGCTATGCTATCTTTTCGAGAAAAGTTGCATAACGTGGCCGATTCCTACGGGTTTACGTATTGGCGATATGATCGTGGCGCTCCTGGTGTCCTTTCATATTTCTCTAAGGTAGGCATAAAAAAATTTTGAATCCTAAAAGTCCTTCGTTTGTTGCTCGAGAAGCCACCGGTGTTCTAAATTTTTTCCATAGTTCTTTCTTCCATCTACTTCATTCATGGAGATGAGTGCTTTCGTTTGTGGACGAAGACCGCGAACAAAGAAGAACCAGAAGGAGAAAATGGCGGAACAGAGCAAGGACATCGTTCTTCATTCGAATGAGGATGCGTCTCCTTCAGGTATGTTTATCCCTTTGTTAAGATATTATGACATCCTCTCTTAAAATGTCATGACACCCTAGTTCATACATAATGGCACCCAGCTGACTAGTATGTTTTACCTCCTATTTCAGATGACATGAAAATTATTCCAATCCCCCGAGTGAAGGCTTCCCAGCTGTTTAAGAATAGTTGCAGGCCCGCCATA
The DNA here is from genome assembly GCA_900491605.1 of Calamus simplicifolius. Taxonomy (NCBI): domain Eukaryota; kingdom Viridiplantae; phylum Streptophyta; class Magnoliopsida; order Arecales; family Arecaceae; genus Calamus; species Calamus simplicifolius. The sequence goes on along the minus strand of UESW01003966.1, from coordinate 659,398 downwards.
TACGTTCAGAAGGTTTGGAAGATGGGGTTTCAGACAGCATACAAAACTTATTCGAAGGACCCCATTTGGTGCCTTCGTCAATATGCAGACTTTCACAGTCGATGGGCGACTGCTAGCAGACATCATAAGATGTCACAATGGAGGCGACGAGTTCATTTTCTGTGGCAAGCCGGTTCTATTTAGTGCCGACGAAGTCGCACTTATTCTTGGCCTTCCAGCTCATGGGAAGAAGATCGACACCTCCAGCCAGTTGTTCAACGGAAGGTTGTTCAGACGATTTGGCCAGGGTTTAGATCTTCGTCAAGAAGGTTTGGAGAAGTTAACTTTCTGACTCCGATCATCTAAGGTACAGGAAGATGTTGAGGACACCGTCAGACTTTGGATCGCCTACATGTTTGCCATGTTTTTGGCTCCAAAGTCTAATCAGAGATGTCCGCGATATCTCATCCAGCACTTGGATGACTTAAGTCAGCTGGATAGGATCGATTGGGCTTCGGCATTCAAGGAGCTGATTGCTCTGGCTCTCTCAGAAGTAGCTGCTTGCTTGCGTTCCGAGGAGCCCGTCCACTCAAAGAGAGCACAAAAGGTTAGGAGGCAGCCTACCCTGTTCGAATGCTCGGTAGCGCTGGTGGTAAGGATTATTGAGATGCAGAAATAGTATCTTTTAGTATAATTTCTTGTTAATATTACATTTTTTTATATCCAAAAATTATCATGTTCAGGCGTTGTTCCTCGAGCATACATCAATGAGAGCACCAGCATATCCCGATAAACTGCCCCGGCTGTTGAAGTGGTATGATAACCAAATGAAGATCCAGTCGGTTCGGGTTGCCAACATGCAGCCTCACGACTTGGTAAGCTAATACATTGCTTCATTGCTCTGACCATATTTTTTCACTTAATGTGTTAATATTTTCACTTAATATTAATTTGTTTATCATCTTGCTTTGCAGTTGGAAGGAGCTACTGTACCACTGTCAGAGGAGCGCTGGCTTCTCAGTCAACAGACAGTAGTATCGCCTGAACCAACAGAGCGCTGCGAAAGCTGTGCCGAGTTGAGGATTGAATTGGCCTGCGTTAAGAATCAACTCGACGAGCTCATGCACAGGCTATCCATTGCTGAGAGCCTCCTCAGTTCCATGCTCAGAAAGGAAAGCAATGCAATAAATGAGGAAGATAAGGGAGACGAAAAGACATAGGAGGGGCTTTCCCTGGACTGTCTTCTCGAGCCTGTTAAAGGAAATACTGAGGAGAATAAGATGGAGGAGGAGAATAAGATGGATGAGGACCAAGAGGAGAAGAGATTGGAGGGGGAATCCCTAGACGATAAAACAGAGCATGGGAGAAGAGCGGGGAGGGGCATTTTACGGAGGGCCAAGAGGAGTCCAAATCCGATAAGAAATTTGGCACCCCTGCTCCCAAGGGTGATGATGTTGACATAGAAATCGTTGGAATGCCTTCTCTTATTAGGAGGGTTAAAAAAGAGCCGAGGAAGCGAAAGGCATCCAAGGTCAGAGGAGATTCTTATGAGACAACCCGTCCTAGAAAGTCGTCGAAGACAGTGAGCACATCAAAGCCCAGCACAACGGTCGAAGATGACCAAATTATTATAAAAAAAATTTTGAGCGAACGACTAACCGATGAGACCGTGTACACCTATAAGTTAGGTGGCATTGTAATAAGGAAAGGTCTTCGGGATCTCATTAACAATAATATGATAATAGATGATGTAAGTATCTCAAGAAACCTTTCTAGTTATTGATATTAGAATTATATAATCGGTTTACATTCCATTGGCAGATAATTGATGCCAGCCAAGAGTTTTTGATGAGCAACTGGACAGAGCATCCAGACCGATACCATAAGTGCATCTTTGCATCAGTTTTCGTAGCCGCTATGTGTATGAATTCTCCATTAACTCCTCATGAACTCGCTGCATCATCAGGATCTTCAATATTTGACGATGTATCCGATGAAGATAAGGCCCAATTCTGGTTTCTATTCACCATAATAAACTCCGATAACTCGCACTGGCATCTTATTGATGTCGACATGGAAAGAAAGGTGTTCATGCACCTGAATTCATTAAAACACAACGCCAGGTACAAGGCCAATGCGAAGAAATGGTATAATTCTTGGCCACATTTTATATCTACTGCGATAAGGAGGAGGTGATGACTTGGCCGATGGAAGAGATTTCGGATTGCCCAAGTCAATCGGCCGGATCGCTGGATTGCGGCCTATACTGTCTGAAATACATGAAATGTCTTGCTCGATGGGACAATCCTGATATGAAGATGAATTTCACGGTGAAGGAAGTAAGAGAATACCAGCGATAATTAGCTACGACGATATTGAGAGGGGCCTCAACCAAAAGATCAACGACCTTGTCGCAAACTGTTCTTAATTTTTTTATTCTTCTTTCATTGAAAATTTAATGTAATTTATTCATATTAACACTGTTTCATATTGAATGCAAATGCAAATATTTTATATTGAGAACATGGTTGTCCTCGATTTATTCATATTTATGCCTTTTCCACTTCACAATTTCTTGAGTTTTCATATATGTGTCGTAAATTGAAAACTAGAATATTGTAAATTGAGAACAGGGGTGTCGTAGGATTTTTGCCTTTCGAGTATCGTCGAGCTAAAGCTAGGGTATCATTAGCCAGCTGGGGGTTGTCGTGCTAAAACCATTGGTGTCCTTTCGTAAAAACAGGGGTGTCGTAGATTTTTGCCTTTCGGGTGTCGTCGATCTAAAGTTAGGGTGTCGTTAGCCCAGAGCTGGAGGGTCGTCGCGCTAAAAGCATTGGTGTCCTTTCGTAAGAACAGGGGTGTCGTAGGATTTTTGCCTTTCGGGTGCCGTCGAGCTAAAGCTAGGGTGTCGTTAGCCCAGAGCTAGGGGGTCGTCGCACTAAAAGCATTGGTGTCCTTTCGTGAGAACAGGGGTGTCGTAGATTTTGCCTTTCTGATGCCGTTGAGCTAAAGCTAGGGTGTCGTTAGCCCAGAGCTGGGGGTCGTCACGATAAAAGCATTGGTGTCCTTTCGTGAGAATAGGGGTGTCGTAGGATTTTTGCCTTTCGGGTATCGTCGAGCTAAAGCTATGATGTCGTTAGCCCAGAGCTGGGGTGTCATCGTGCTAAAACCATTGGTGTCCTTTTGTGAGAACAGGAGTGTCGTAGGATTGTTGCTTTTCGGGTGTCATCAAGCTAAAGCTATGGTGTCGTTACCTAGAGCTGGGGTGTCGTCGCGCTAAAACCATTGGTGTCCTTTCGTGAGAACAAGGGTGTCGTCGCTTTAAAGCGAGAGTATCGTTAGGTGAGAGCTGGGGTGTCGTAACAGTGCAAGCGTATTCGTAAAATATCAAATCATCTTGGCAGACGAGATGAGCACTTCATTTGACTGAAAAAGACACCCTAGTTACAAAGCACTTCATTTGCGACCAAGACACCCTAGTTACAAAGTTACGACACCCGTGTTTTATATGTGCTACTGTGTTAGTTGACTCAATACATAAGTATCAAACTCGTTCATCAAAGTTTCAGAAAGTGGTACAATTCTTTCCATGTCCTCTTCGGTGTTAATTGACTGCATACAAGTCTGCATGTTGCTTGAAGCAGCTCTTACTTCATTTTGCATTGGTGGAGCATCAACGGTTGCCTTGACCAGATTTTTTCTTGATCTTTTTGACTTCTTCTCGACTCCACTCTTTAATATGTTCTCTCTTGGGCGACCTTTCGTCCTAATTTGTTGAGGATCTTGAATTACAAGCTCTGTACTTAGCTTAGCTGCGCAGTTAGTATCCACGGCAATTTTGAATATAGGTGTTAGACCATCCATCATTAAATTAAATGTATATTCAGACATGGAGGCTATCTCTGCGAGCTTCATCATCCAATGACTCAGCAAACTATGTCTACAATCAATAACATAATGTTATCGAAAACATATATTAAGGCATTTCAAATAAAAAATTATCAGTGTGTACCATGATTTTTGTGTGCTTTTATCACAACCTTCAGTATTGCAGTCGAAATCATTGAATTGGTATTTCATGTCCTTGCACCATCTCTTCAAGAAGTATTTATCTGGTAAACGAAATACGTCGCTTTGATGAAAACCAACAAGGCATGCCTACACAGGTAACCCTTAAACTGAAAGGATCGACACTGGCATTGGATATCCTCAATATTTCTATTGTATGACACGATATATTCTTTGATCATCTCCTTGTCGATTCCATCGACTTCAATCCTTTCATACGACTTTACAGAATATACACAACAGTCATCAGCTTCCTTGATCAATTTAATATTTGATGCAGAAAATATTTTAAAAATGCACCTTGTATACCTTCCTACAGCTTGTCTCTCAAAAGGTGATGATGTCTTTAGGAAAGCAATCGTTTGCAATATCCTATTATCTTCCTCATTTTCGGCCTCATACCTTTTCTTCAAGGCATCTTCGTACTTACCTATGAAATCAATTAGTGTAATCTTCGAATTTATAAACTCATCGAAGAAGTGATTTATGCCCTTGCTCCTTTGTGAAGATGACATCCCTGTACATAATTTTATCAAAAAAGAAGCGTTGAACGCGAACATGAACCAAAGACAATGACATACAAACCTACGAAGAATGTATCCTTTAGGTAAACTGGGACCCATTTATCCCGACATTCGTAAAGGACATTGAACCAATCTATAGCCTTGCATTCTTTATATTTCTCCATAACATGTGCCCAACTTTCTCGAATGATTGTATGGTCAATGAATCATATATCGCCTCATCGAAATCAACCATAAATTTGGGATTTATTGTGCAAATGTGGCCAATTTTTCAGGTATCTTCTTCAATATATGCCAAAGATAAAATTGATGTCGTGTGTTAGGAAAAACTTCTTTAACAGCAGCCTCGATTGTCTTATCTTGGTCAGTTATTATAGCAATAGGTGCTTGACCACCATTTGCATCCAGCCATGACTGAAAAACCCATTTATATATCTCAGTACTCTCATCAGACAACAATGTGCAACCAAGCAAGGTGGACTGTCCATGATGGTTGACCCCAACGAATGGACAAAAAAGCATTTGATATCTATTTGTCAAGTAGGTCGAGTCAAAGCTTAGAACATCACCGAAGTATGTGCATGCCAATCTTGACCTTGGATGAATCCAGAAGACAACCTGAGATGACCATTATCATTGAGGTCTAAGGTATAGAAGAAATTGGGATTTCTGAGTTGCATTTCGGTGAATGGATTACCATCGACTGAGCATCTCCTTCTTTAGCTTAGACTGACGTTCGCGACAAATGAAATTACGAGCATCCTTCTCGGTAAAATCCAATTGTCTTCTGCCCCTTTTCTCCTTGCTATGGCAGAATATATCTAAGTTATCGGAACATTCACGGCATGTAAATTGCTGATCTATGCCTTCTCTAGTGTGCTGATCCTCTTATGCGACCGAGATAATCAGTTGATGTTATAGACATCCCATGGTTATGTTCTAGAGAAACCTCAACCAATATCCACTTACCACTTGTAGCATTCAGTCTTGCTTTTATGGATGCCATGCAATCAACTTTCTTAGTATCCCTATGATTCATGCTCTTCTCTGTTTTTCTAGATTTTCCTTGCCTCCAACACGCCAGGTGCTTGAAGCAAAGTTGTTTGTTGTTGTTGGTCCTGCTACACACTGTTGTGATTCCAAAACCAACTCTTTTTGCGTATCTATTGTAGAAAGTATATACTTCATCTACTGAATTGAATTCCATTCCAGTTTAAGAAACTACAGTATCAACCCCTACTTTTGGAGCGATGGGTGAAGGTGCACGGCCGAGAGTGTGCTTGATTTCTTTCCGATCTATAATTTCAGCATCGTCTGCGGAAATATAGGCATACAGTCATGAACAATGACATCCATTGATTTGCTATCAATATATCCTGACAAAGCATTAGGATGCCAAGGTTAAAAAAACACGACACCTCACTTGAAGAAATATGACAATACAATTAGGCTGTTACGACACCCCAGCTCTTATCGGACGACACCCTAGCTTTAAGGCAACGACATCTCTGACTTAGGCTCTTACGACACCCCAGCTTTAGAGCGACGACACCCTAGCTTTAAGGCGACGACACCCATGCGGGGACTATTAAGGCGAGGACCGATGACTTAGACTCTTACGACACCCCAGCTTTAGCGCGACGACACCCTAGCTTTAAGGCGACGACACCCGTGCCGGTACTGTTAAGGCGGGGACCGACGACTTAGGCTCTTATGACACCACAGCTTTAGCGCGACGACACCCTAGCTTTAAGGCGACGACACCCGTGCGGGGACTGTTAAGGCGGGGACCGACGACTTAGGTTCTTACAACACCCCAGCTTTAGCGCGACGACACCCTAGCTTTAAGGCGACGACACCCGTGCCGGGACTGTTAAGGCGGGGACCGACAATTTAGGCTCTTATGACACCCCAGCTTTAGAGCGACGACACCCTAGCTTTAAGGCGACGATACCCATGCGGGGACTGTTAAGGCGCGACGACAACTAGGATGACATCAAAATTCCCGCCTAGTTCAAATTTATCGTAGTGGTGTCATAAGTTTATACCAAGGGTGTCGTGAGGTTTCAACTGGGGTGTTGCAAAGGATTTTTGGCCGAATTCCTCCTAGGGTGTCGCGGGAATTCTCTATTCTCTGTGATCAGTTATAAGCACAAGTGTCGTAGCATTGGTATTAGGGTGTCGTGAGGTTTAGCATTGGTACTAGGGTGGCGTTGAGACCGAAGGATAAGGGAGCTTAGATGTCGTCACTGTTTTTCGACCGATTTCATCCTGGATGTGGTAAAGTTTTCTCCTAAGCATGAACGAGTGTCTCAAGGTTTCAACTGGGGTGTCGTAAGGTTTCAACTGGGGTGTCGCGAACGACGACATCCCCGACCCAGGCTATTAACGACACCCCAGTTCTTCTCATCTGACGACCCCAGCTTTAGCGCGACGATACCCTAGCTTTAGGAGACGACACTCGTGCCGAGACTGTTAAGGCGAGGACTAATGACTTAGGCTCTTACGACACCCCAGCTTAGCGCGACGACACCCTTGCTTTAAGGAGACGACACCCGTGCCAGGACTGTTAAGGCGGGGACCGACGACTTAGGCTCTTACGACACCCCAGCTTTAGCGCGACGACACCCTAGCTTTAACGCGACGACACCCATGCGGGGACTGTTAAGGCGGGGACCAATGACATTCCCGAATTAGGCTGTTACGACACCCCAGCTCTCATCGGACGACACCCTAGCTTTAGCACGACGACACCCATGCGAGGATTGTTAAGGCGGGGACCGACGACTTCCCCGACTTAGGTGTCGTAAGGTTATAATCATGGGTGTCGTAGCGTTGTCGCTAGGGTATCGTGATGTTTGAACTGCGATGTCGCGAATGATTTTCGACCGAGCATAACAGGGGTGTCGTATTTGTTTAACAAGGGTGTCTTATTTCTTTAACTTGGTGTCGCAATACTCCGATTTTCTCTTGCGATGTCGCGAGGCTTTTTTCCAGCAATCATTTGGAGCACGGGTGTCGTAGGCTTGTAACTATGGTGTCTTAACAGTAAATCTGGGGTGTCGTAGCTTTTATGATGACACTATAGCTCTCATGCGCGATGACACCCTACCTTTAAGGCGATGACACACATTCCATAACTGTTAAAAGGCGGGGACCGACGACATCTCTGACTTAAGCTCTTACGACATCCCAGCTCTCATCTGACGACACCCTAGCTTTAAGACGACGACACCCATTCCGGGACTCTTAAAGTTTAAACTGGGGAGTCGCTTCCCCCCTCTTGGCCAGAATGCCCCTCCCCCCTCTTCTCCTCTTCTTTATATTCATTTTCATGCTCTCTCCATGGTCAATTATAAGTACGAGTGTCGTAGACTTGTAACTATGGTGTCTTAACAGTAAATCTGGGATGTCATAGCTTTTATAAACGAGCTATACTGACAGAAAATAACAAAAATATAGGCTGAAACACTCTGACGACACCCCAATTCATAAGGTATAACATCCTAGTTAAAAGAGTATAACATTCGTACTACAAAACAGTAAACTCTAAATAATTATGACTCCCAAAATATCATAACTGTTTTGGTCACACATTAACTTCCTCTAACGAAAAAAAACTGTTGATGTAATAAAAGAGCTTTACAAAGAAATGGAAACAAGGACTTTTTACTTCCGGCTACGAATGACATTTTCTTCATAAGTTTTCTTCCGATCGGACTCTTCATAACGAGGGCTCAGGATCTTGCTCAAACCTTGGACTAATTCCTTAGCATCCGAAAGCCAGAGCAAGGACTCATGATCTTATTCAAACCTTGGACTGATTCCTTAGCATCCGAAAGCCAAAGCGAAGAGGAAAAAGAGTTTTTTTGGACAGATAAAATCCAAGAAAAAATGATGATAGGCTGAAAGAAAAGGGCATTTTCGTCTGCACAGTAATTTTAAAATAAAGGAGAAGCGCTTTTAATGACCGAACGTAACATCGTAACAGAACCATATTGTTCTGCATCATCAGTCACGTAAGATCCACGTGAACCAATCAGGAGAGGTAGTGCAGCCAACGTAAGACTTGCTCTACCGAGGGCAATGTACAAAGACTTTTTTCTGACCAAAATGTCGAAACTTATACACCCGAAAGATCACGGACAATAACAAACTTCTAAAGTAAAAGCTAGGAATCACTAGTCATACCAGATAAGGATGACCTGATTGTCACCATCAAAGTGTTTAAGACAACAGCACATTGCCAATAATATAGTTCCACCAAATATCAGAATTGCTATCTAAAAATAACTAAAAATGTCCATGAGTGACTCACATGCAAGTAAAACCAACACAATCTCCACTAGACCTCAAGGTTCAAAAGCAAAGCAAAAGGAGACGTCTTGAAAGCAGATATAGAAGGTTAAGCTCATCGCTTCTTTGACACACCGACGGTCTTTCCCCTTCTGCCAGTAGTCTTTGTGTGCTGACCACGAACGCGAAGACCCCAATAGTGCCTCAAACCACGGTGGTTCCTGCAGCAAAAAAAATTAACACAAAAATCTTGTACATAAACATTAGCTCCTGAAAAGACCTCTTTATTTCCACTCTTTTCTTCTTTCTCAAATGTAATCAGAGACTGGTTTAAGTCTTAAACACATTCCACAAGAAAAAAGCAACGCACTGACTCATATATCTAAAGACAACAAATGATGGAATGGCCAAGGATGGCTAGCAAGTTTGACACCTCATGCCTAAGGAAAAGTATTTGTGCACCGCCTTCAGTGCACAAAGCCATGCATCGGGCGCACAGCGCGCACGTTCAGAACGCACTGCGGCCCAATGGGCTGTGGCACAGGTGCACCGGTGCATGACTTTGTGCACCCGAGGCGGTACATAAAGTCTTTTCCCATGCCTAAGCTTGCCGATGTTATTGTTTCTACACATTAAATGCCCTGCGGTACCTAGTCTGTCTAATAAATGCCTGTGCTAGTGCTTCCACATCGATGTGCCACCAGAGTTCCTGCAAACAGGAAAACAAGATTCCCACCAAGCTGTCACACAAGTGCCCCTATCATTCCCAATTCAAAGTTATAAACCCAACAGAAATGATACAAGTCAGTGTGAGTGCACCTTTTAGTGGGAAAAATTTCCAACAAAGCTCTACATGTCAATAAAGCGGCACTATTGATGTATATTTAGCAATAGCCACTTCAGCACCATAGCACCACTCTTTATCCACTAGCTATTAATACTATTCTTTCTCATTCCACAACCTCCCAACCCCAATCTCTTTTGGTATACTCGAAACTTTAATGACAGGCCTTGCTATCAAGAATGTGCAAGTCCAAAATACTTGACACCCAGTCCACTGCTGATAATGGATCCAGTACCACCCGTAGCAACATAATACCATACATTTATTATTTATAGTGTGCAAACATGACTTTTCTGTAATCTTGGCCCATTCTAGCAAAGACATATTTGGATAGTTATAAATTAGAAAACACCTCAAATTTCATGAGCCTGGAACTTCTCTTAGAAGGACGTTCCTTGCTGCCATATTGTTATGATGAACTTTCACTTCTGTGGGGGGCTTACAACTCTCTCCATTATTACTCCAAAATAAAACTCACTTCTGATTCATGTATCATTTCATGTATCATACTCATCCAACTCATAAAGTCAGCACCAGGTCACATGAGCAAACACCACCACTAAAAAATCCATCTATGTTTGAAAATGGAAAATCCTTCCACACATAAATATGGATAAAACCCACAACTCTCAACAAGAAAAAACAACAAAGGAACATAGAATAATAAAAATCATTGATTTTCATCATTCAAATAACTTGGGGGAAAGTTAAACAAATAGCTCAAACTATCAGTTTTATTATTCACTTCCAGTAAAACAGAAAACCCTCCTAAACTGGCTCACCTTGCTCACCAATCACATGTCCAAGACCATTCCTGACTTAGGCTTTTCTGGCCCACGCTAAATGGCCAAGCCGAACAAATGAATTAGATATAACAAGCCAATCCATGACATCATTAACATATATAGATATATATATAGAGAGAGAGAGAGAGAGAGAGCAAAAAAAATCATCAAAGCGAGATTTCAGAGAAAAAATGTTATAGATGGCAGTTATACAGAAAAAACTCTTCATATGAAAATAATCAGATCCAGTATACTTTCAACTAAATGCAGGCATCAAAATGGCTTCAAAGTGTATCATAGAGGGTAGTCCCTTTTTTTTGTCATTTTCTCTTCTTTCCCTTCCTTTTAAGTCTTTTAGTCAACAGAGAGGGAGTATGTTAATAAGACTTAAACAATTTCAAGAAGAATTTTCTCTTCATACTTGTTAGGTTGGGAGAAAAGGGGGGGGGGGGGGGGGGGGGGGGCTTGCGGATGGATTTGGATGGAAAAGTTTTTCGCCCTTAGTTTCCAAGGTTTAGTTGAAAAGTGAAGAAAAAATAGAGGTGAGGCCCACATATCTTTTTCCGTTCTCCATAGAAAGAAGAATAGAGGTAGAGCCCACATATTTTTTTTCATCCCCCACGGAAAACTTTTCCCCCAAGGGAGGTGGTATTTTAGGGCCCGTTTGGTAGCTGATTTGAGTTGAATTTTTTGTTTTTGAAAACAAAAAATTTAATCTATAGCATGAAAAACGTGTTTGGTTGGATCATTTTCGAAAACACTTTTTCGAAACGATCCTAAAAATTTGAATGAATCTGGAAACGTGGAGCGATATTTTCTTCAAATTCATCTCAGATGTTATCCAGAGTTTTATCCTTCTCAAAATGCCCAAAACTCGCGATGTTAGTTTTTACTGTTTTTAAGTTCAAAAATAGTTTTCAAAAATACCAACCAAACGTATTCTTGAATACTAAATATCAACAGAATACAACTCATATTTTTGAATACAATCCCTGTTTTTGAAAACAGTATTCTGGATCATGAACCAACATGGCCTTAACTTTTCAATGCTATAGGAAAGCTCGCTAGCACCAAAAGTTCAAAATATTATAGATTCAGATGTTATCCAGAGTTTTATCCTTCCTTTCTCAAAAGGCCCAAAACTACAGATTTTAGTTTTTACTGTTTTTAAGTTCAAAAACAGCTTTCAAAAATACCAACCAAACGTATTCTCGAATACTAAAATTAACAAAATACAACTCATATTTTTGAATACAATCCATGTTTTCGAAAACAGTATTTCAGATCATGAACCAAACAGAGCCTTAACTTTTCAATGCTATAGGAAAGCTCGCTAGCACCAAAAGTTCAAAATTGCCCTCCTCGTTTTGTTTTTTTTTATTATATTAGTACAACATATATATATATCATTAAATATATTAATTATATCATATATTATAATATATAAACTTATATTATTTAAATATATAGTATACATATATATTGTATTGTATTATATATAAATATATAAAATATAATATTAATTTCTATATACTTTTTATTCTAAGGGTGTTATAGTCAAATTGATTTTTTAATATTAAATTATCCAAACCAAATACAAGAAAGTATTTTCAAAGCTATTTTCTGATACAAATTTTCTATCAACCAAACGGAGTAAAATTTATTTTCTCCCTAAAACTTTTTTTTGAGAGAAATGAATCTAGAAAAAACATTTCCCATCAAAACTTCTCTCAGGAAAATACCAAACGAGTACTTAGACTAAAACTTTATCTTACAAGTTTTATGCCAATCACGAAGGATTTAAGTGTTGATTTCCCACAAATTTGGGAAAATATCATTATGGTCAACAAGATAACTAAATTTGGATCACAAATTTCTATTAAAATAAGAAAATCATTTTTTAATGATTTTCAGTAGTAGTTTATGCAAATTGTGAGTATGTTGCATTCAACATATTTCAAGCAAAAATGTTGTCCAAAATTTATTAACACATTATAGTTCTATAAATTTTAGAATTTCTTTCTTCATGTTCTTAAACAGTCTTGAATCAAATATTATGCTAAAAATTGCTTAAAAATAAGCATAAAAGAAGTAAAGATTGGTGCAAAAAGAAAAAACAATGTGAAAAATATGAGTGGGTAAGATAATTCTTAATGACAAACTTGAAATCAATACTGAATAATGATTTATCAAGCCAACCAATAAATGCCATAACCAATTTCCAAATCCTTACAAGAACATTATCATGGTTCATTCTGCATATCTTACTCCATAGGCCATTGTGCTCTTGCAACTTCAAGGACTCCTCATAATCAAGAATGATTAAAACATCATGAACAAAGCAAGAAACATTATAACACCAATGTCAACTTGCCCTGAACCATGTTGGAAGATCTTAACAATACTTGCAGGATTCACTTAGATATAACATAAAATCAAGGTGCCTTGTAAAAATTCATTTTTTTTGTAAAGAATAAGGTTTCTAGATTTTTTCTAGAATATTGCTTGCTCTAGATTCATGTCCAGATTTGTTTCAAATAATTAAATTTATAAAGACTTCAAAACGACATAGATTTGTGATTTAAAAGTATTTGTAGACATAGACCTAGAATAACAAAGATCAAGCATAAATTAGTTTGCAACAGACTTCACCTTTTCTAAAAAATCACACAAATGCACCATCAATTAGCTCCTAAACCAAAATCAATGCCAAAACCTCCGAGTAAATGCTTCCCTTATGCAGTTTTGAGAAAACAAAGGATTCATGATAAAGGTAACATCATATACTGACGAATAACAACCAATAACTTCAAGTTTTTGAGCTACCTCATACCAACAGTATAATAAAAATGAAGAGATGATCATCAGACCATAGAAGATGTAAAAAAAAATCCAAACCCACCCACACCATCCCCCAAAAGATGACAAAATCATGCATGCATAAATCAGTATATTTTATTTTCAATAAACTCCCAAACAAGTGTAGATATATTCTTTCTGACTGTCTTAATCAATCTAAGTTTTATCATAATGCAATGAAACAATTAAAGGTCCTACTACCCTGAAAAATATAGCCCTTATCCACCAGATACATATATACGTACGTACGTATGTATGTATATGTGGATGCATCTATCAAAGAAAGTTACACAATTTATGCATAAGTGATTAGATAAATTTTAAGCACAAATCTGGGACTGCCAAGAAAGTGAATAACCCCTCCATGGATACGGAATAAAATCTCAGAATTCAAACAACACATATGAGGAACATGCAAGGAGAAAAAAAATGAAATAGAAAAGATATAGCAAACTCTATATCCACAGTGACTGAAAGCCGCCATTTCTTACACAAGAAAGGCAACACATGGCTCTAAATTTTTGGTATCTAAACAATTCCAAACAGTCTAACCATGTCCAAAGAGCGCATGCCACAGAAGCGCCAATATTATAAACCAAAGATTTATATAACATCAACGTGAAACAGAATGAAAATTGAATATAAGCTACAGCAAAGCAGAAAATGAATCAGTTATATCAGCAACCAACCTTATCTTCTTCAGTCGCTCCAAATCATCCCTCAGCTTCATGTCCAAAGCATTGGAGACGACCTGCGAGTAACGACCATCCTTGTAGTCCTTCTTCCTGTTCAAGAACCAATCTGGGATCTTGAACTGGCGAGGATTTGCAACAACTGTCATGAGGTTCTCAAGCTCAGCTGCTGAGAGCTCCCCAGCCCTATAAAACCCAGAACAACAACATGAATAGTCCAACTCATATATGAAAACAATTATAAAGGCATTAAACAAGGCACACCACAATGCAGTAATATAACTGCATTGCGAGAAGCTGATCGCCAAGAGTTCTTTTTTAAAAATCACTTCTGTGGAATTTTTTTTTCCGAACTAAAAATGGTATTTGAAACAAAGAAATTAAACACACGCATGCAGAAAATCAAAACATCAGTTTTCCTAAACAACACCCAAAAGACAATCAAAAGATTAAAGCAAAATCGTCGTTAAAGCAGATTTGGGTGGGATAACATCAAAATCACAGATTCAAACCATAAACGAAGCCAATTTCCGAAACATGACACTTATTATCGCGAGAAGAGGGAAAAAAAAAAAAGAATTCAGGGCAGACGGATCAGTAGGACTTCAAGCATTCAGACAGAGACCATGGCAGAGAAGCAAACAGAGAGAAGTGCACCTCTTGTTCATGTCGACGTCGGCCTTCTTGCAGACGATGTTGGCGAATCGGCGGCCGATACCCTTGATGGAGGTGAGGGCGAACATGATCTTCTGCTTTCCATCCACGTTCGTGTTCAGAACACGAAGGATGTGCTGGAAATCCTCGTTCGCGATCAATGACTGCAACGAGAGAAACACAAGAAAGAAAACAATCTATCAATCGAATCGACCGAAATCGATCCAAAACAAGTTCGAGGCTCGAGGTAAGAGAGACCAACCATGGTGACAGCACCGGCGGCGGCGGCGGCGGCTAGGGTTTGCTTTCGTCCTTCCGTTGCTCGATTGCCCTTTGTTTCTTTCTCGCCTCGCGCGCGGACCAAGGGCCGAGGGTAAGAGGACGGGGGCGGAAGGTGGAAGCGGAGTAAAATTAAAAAACCCTAGCGATATGTTGATGGAGTGTTTGGACGGCCGAGATACCTTTGATGACTTGGATTGCTGCAATAGAACCAGGGAAACTTGACCTGGGGCTGGGCCAGCCCATGGCCCCATGAACCAACTCGCTTGGCATGATGGCGAATTTTGATGATATTAATCTGATTTAAAATTAATTACACCATAGTCCTACCGGTAAAGGGTGTGTTTGGATAGTAGATTTTCGGAAGGAATTTCATTTAAAATAAATATTTTAAAATTTTAAAACCAAAATTTCTTATTTTGCTACTCTAATAAGAATTTTTAAAGTTCCATAAAATTTATAAATCCAGCATAGTGGTGAATGGTGATCTACAAATTCTACTTTAAAGGTGTTATTTAAAATTTCTCATTAAAATCTACTTAAAAGTAATCAAAATATTTAACTTCTTTTACGTACTAAAATATTACAAGATTTTTATTTGTATAAATATTTATTTTATTTTACATGTAAATATTTATTTTAAATAATTTTATTTTATTTTCCTTATAATTTATTATTCTTATTTTTTTGTTTTTTATTTTTTAAAATATCATTTATTTAGTAATAAATAATTATTAAATAAATAAAATATCATTTATTAGAATCTTATGTTATTAATGATATATCTATTAAATATATTAATAATATATATTTCTAATATAAACATTATTTTATATAAATATTTACATAATTAAATTAATACTTAATTTAAATTTATGAAATTAAATATTATTTTTGTATGTTATAACAATAAATTTTATAATTGATTTACATATTTTTATAACTATTTTTATAATGTGAATTATTTTTAATAAAAAATGTATAATAAAAATATAAATTTAATTAAGAATTTCTAATATTATTTATAAATATTTGTGTTTATTATTAACTAACTTTTCGTAAATTATAGAAATACTTAAATATAGTATCATATATATATATTATTATTCATAGATATTATTAATATGACCAATAATATAAAATACTTTAATATTAGAATAGAATATTAATACTAAAATAATATTGATGAATATTATTAAAATAATGTTAAATATTTATTGCAAAATCCATATTTACATAAAATATTAAAATATTTATGTAAAATTATATGAATTTATATAAATATTACAAAATAATATTATAGAAAACTTTGCAATCCATAGATAAATCCCATTTCAAGAGCACTATCCAATTAGGAATTTGTGAAATTTTGGAATTATAAAATATTGTATTTTAAAATGCTATATTTTAAATAATAGAAATTTTAAAATTCCTTATCCAACACCGCTTAAGGGTTTTGCTATAGTATTCCCTTATTATTTTTAATGAGCACTTTTAGAAGAGCCAATACTACCATGGAGTTGCTGAGGAAACGGAGGCTTTGGTAGATAAAATAGAGGAGATAATAACTTGCTAAGAAAATAAATAAGAAAATAACTTTAGAGGTAGAGATGACAATGGAACGAGCCAAGGTTAAGACTTCAATCCTCATTCTTAACTCGGCTAAAGAAAATAATCCACATTCCCACCCCATTTTCATAAATGGGGATTTTTTTCATCCCATCCCCGTCCAATAGGAAAAAAATAAATCTCCATCCCTGCTTCATCCCCCACCCTACCCTACCCCTCTCCTAACTATATTTTTAATAAAAATTATAAGGATAATTTTAAAGATATAAAAATATATAAGGATACTATACAGTGCTCATAGCACAAGATGTACTTATCCGTGTCTCTACTTCATCCTTACTAGCAGGGATAAAAATAGTTCTGATCTTTGTTTGTACAAAAGGTGAGAAATTGCCATCCTAAATAAAGTGAGGTGGGATGGGTCATTACATTATGGGTTGACATTATCATCCCTAACTAGAGGAGATAACAAATCTAATGGAAAAATGGAGAGGATTTGCATTTGTCAATTTAGTTAGTCACGAAAGTTAAATAGCCAAAAGACTCATCACTATATCAATGGTTTTGATTTATTCATTTTTTTATAAAAATAACGATTTTATTACCGTATTCCTTTATTATTTTTTAGATTTACCACAGTACTCTTCTATTTTTAAAAAATATTAAAAATATCATTATTGATTTTATTTTAATGGATGCTAATATTTTTACTGGTAGTCAGATTTAGCTAGATGGCTAGCGAGCTAAAAAGTTGAAGTTCATAGGCTAATGTGGTAAAACAAAAAAAGATAGCTCCAATGTACGGCAACACTGCTCCCTTTTCTCTATATGTATAATAGGTTACTCGTTTTTGTAAAGCCTGCAACCACAATAGGCTATGGTGTGGTGAGAAGGTTTCTCGTTTTTATGAAGGCTACAACCACAATGGACCATGGTGTGGTAAGAAGGCGAAGAAAACAAATTTCTTATGGAGTATTTTCAGAGGGGGCTTGAAAGTGAGGAGACCTTCAAAGCGAAGGATGTGCACTTTGTTGGTATAGTGGGGTTGGCGATACTTTTATGAAGATTAATACTATAGTGGGGCTGCTGAAGAGATAGTGGTCCGATAGGAAAATAGAGGAGATGATAACTTTGCTAAAAGAATAGAGAAAATAACAATTCCAAGGGAGATGATGAAAAAATGAAGAAGACAACAGCTTCGATGCAGTTGCTTAAAGCAAAAGAGAGAATCTATATTTCTGTCGATTTAGTTGGTCATATAAGATAAATAGTTAAAAGATCTTTTGCTATATCAATAATTCTAAATTATTGATATTTTTTAAAAAATAAGGGTTTTACTATGGCACTCTTTTATTATTTTTTTAAAAATAAATAAATTAAATCCATTGATATAATGAAGGGCCTTTTGGCTATTTAACTTCTATGAAGGCTATACCAACAAAAAGTAACAGGAATAGATTATGACTATTGGGGCAATTGATAGTGAAGTGTTGATTGACTGATTAATTTGAAAGCTAATCATCATCAAATCAACTCAATGGAGTTAATTGGCTTGAAACTTATTAGAGTTTTGGAAGACATTAACAACCATTGCAAGTTATTGAATGTGAGTATGGCTCTTAATAAGTCAACGAAGCACTACCCTTTAAATGTGAAGGAGTGAAGGACTAGTGTTTAGGAAGAAAATGTCATATACATATATTTCTTTGGATTGGTAGATGTTTTATTAGCTAAAAAATTAATTATTTTCTTTTTTTTATACATACATATATATCGATAATCATGTTATATACAGGACTTTTGATGCATCAATCAAAATAATTTATTTTTATTTTTATCTAAGTCAAATTTAATTTACTTTAGGAGTAGGTGTAATGTATTTATGTTCATAAAATACAATTATAATATTATGCTGGTCATCAAACTATTGGAACTAGTTTGGATCTTAAAATCATTACATCTTACTAAAAAATATGACTTAAAATTAGATTGAATAAAGAAAGATCATATAACCAACCCAACTAATCTGGGATTAAGGCTTTATTATTGTTGTATCAATTTACCGCAGCCCTTCTTTCTTATCCAAGTTTGGGATTAGCTATACATAAAACTTTATACATAAGCAGAATTAGGAATAGCTGTATTATAACTTCTCCTAATCTTACCTTCATTATCCTTCTTCTGATTAGTAGCATTAAAATAGCATAGCAAAAGTCCTTGAAGATGAAAGAAGCAGTGCCCCAATTTATTCATTTACTTCTATTTCCAATTTTTATAATGGTATGTCCATGCAACAAACTTGCATAATCATAGGCTAATTAACCATCACTCAGGCTTTAGCCAATAACGAAGTGGCTTCAACTTGCTAAATCCTTCCTCATGTCTAATTAAGTAGGATAGGGGTCCAAAAGAGGTAATAATATTTCTATCTTATTTCTGGCATGCTTGGTAGGACACAAGTAGCTATTATTATAGCACCAAAGAAGAGGAATGAGATAGCGTAATTGTTGACTGGCCTTGCACAAACTGGGACTCATCCTTCACAATTGCCAATGAGCAAAATGTGTCCCAAGTCCTGGAGTCCTAGTCCTCAAGCTTAGTATGGAGCTTTACCTTCCCAAGGACAGATTTTGACATGAGGGAACAAGGTCCTAGTGACCAAGAAACTAACATAGTATCACCTCATGGGATGAGGAGTCAGTCCAGTGATATTGTCTCACAAATTTGATTCCACCTTAAAGAAAATTGACAGGATATGCTTGAGCAGTTATTAGCTAGATAGTTATGATTGTGAGGGTACTATTCAAATAGCAACAAAGTGCTAAGATTGCTATGGTCAAGCAACTCTATAGATTGGTAACTAACATAACAACATGACCAAGCAATATATATCTTTTAGTCAATCTTCTTGCTACAAATTAACCCAGTTGCAAGTAGTCCACTTATGGGAGACCCTCATAATTCATAATATGGGGAAATCAGAGGCTTGACCTCTATAGATGTCGGTATAGAATAAAGACAAAGTCATATTTTATGTTGGTGACACTTTAGGTTTGAAGAATTAAGAGGATTCAGAGAGTGTTGTACAGACTATCACAGGAAATTAATAAGATTACTGTCTTGCCATCCATTGATATGCCATCAACTGATATTAGGCCAATCATGCAACATGCAGGAGCATAGGCTAAAAATTAAGGCTATTATGCAATATATAGTTGGACATCGTAGTGGTCAACTTAGAATCCTAAACATTATTTTGATGCATTGGAGATATATCAAAGCATTTGTCGGCGTGAGGATTCTGATTATCTTACTATTTGGAAAGAAGATTTAGTTCTATTTCAGGTTTCTTTTATTTTAATAATTAGGCTGAAGATGAAATTTTCATCATCAAGATGAGGTTTTGGTTGAAATGATGCATGGTCCTAATGATTACGATTAAACTCCTGCACATGTAATGCACATGCCACACATCCAATCTATCAAATTGCTCTTAAAAGTGGATGAAGATGGTAGACCTAATTCTACACTTTAAACTCATAATATATCTGAGAAAGCAATTAACAAGTATTTGTCATCAAAAGATAATGCAAAGTGTGGGCATAATGTTGTGAGTTGCTCTCTATGAACAAATTAGAGATAATTTATGGGACAAATTGTTGGATTTTGCATTCATATTTTTCATTTATAAAAAGCACAAGAACTATAATTCGCATTGACCGGGATTCCGATCATCTTGTTAAACCCTCTATATATCTTATTGGACATGCCAAATAATAGAGTAATAACATACTTCATTCACAAGTTCACGTACGCACTTTTTATGGCATGAAAATTCCAGCAAACCAACAAAGTCAAGTAAAGGTAATCCAGGATTATGTCCATTGTCTGGAACTCGGTAATTATTGATGACAGCCGTAAACCACCCTCAAAGTTCAAACGCCAGGCTCTCGGATTCTTTCTTTATCGACTGGAAGAGGGGCGTGGAAAGATATCGCTCGCCAAAGCTTGGGAAGACAACCTACACCCACAGACAGAAAACTGATGAGTAACTGGCTTTTTAGAAGAAAGGGTCAGCAATTTTTAGGTCGCCTTGAAATCGGTTACTCATGCATCATCATACAATAATTAAGTTTCAAGGCAGCATTTTGAATACCTGCACTCCTAAAATTTAGCTATATTTTTTAAGAAAGAGAAAATAATGATGCCAGCCCTTCAATATATTTTATTGAATTATCAGTGAGAACAGAACCAATAGTCCATGTAATAACAACAAAGTCATTAGTTTAACAATGAGGTTCTACCATGAAATTCTCCAGGAATACTGTTAGGATAGGAAAAGGAAATTGTAGAAGAATAAAGTTAATAACTTACAACTATGAGTTTCCCCTCATTTTCAGGTCTCTGTGCAATCCTAATAGCAGCAGCAGCAGCAGCTCCAGATGATATCCCAACCTACAATAGATGTACCTCTTTCCATTAGCAGCAGCAGAATCAATGGATGGTTAGCTGAAAAGAATAAGACAGCAGAAACCTTAATGTGGCTAGCAATGAGGATTGAAAGAAGAGAAGCTGAGACAACATAAACAATAACAGAAACTATTAAAGGATCGGCAAACTTACCAACAACCCTTCTTTCAAGGCTATAAGTTTTGCTGTTTCAATAGCTTCATCACTTGAGACCTGGACAATCACATAAAACCAAGGTGATGAACAATAAAATTTGAGAAAAACAAGAAACAGTTGATAACCGACATCCTCTATCGCTTCAAAAAGATGATTGCACAACGGAACAAAAATTATAAAAAGTTACCAACATGCTGACCAGCCTATTAAAGAATACAGTATGTCCAAAATTTTATTCAACTCAATTTGTTGGTCTTTAAGGCTTACTTGGATAACTTCATCAATGAGACTGACATCCAAAACACCAGGAATAAAGCCAGCTCCTATACCTTGGATCTTATGTGGACCTGGTCATTTAACAAGCAAAGGAGCAGAAATTTCATCAGATTCATGCTATAATTGTCAAAAAGAAGAAACCCTTACTAAAATGACTGAAAATTTATGAGAATCATGTTTTATAAATGCTAAAACAATGTGCTCTTCTTATATACACATATTGAAACAGAATACAATGGCAGTGTAGTTGTCGTGATAAAGGAACTAAATGAGTACAGGAGCATCAGAAACATAACACCAGCAAGTATGCCAAGCAAATTCAAACACCAAAAAATTGTCTATTATAATGTTAATATAGAAGGCAAAACAATTCAAAGCTCCTAATTGTGTCAAAAACCATGAGTGACAACAGCAACAAAGCATGCAATCATAGATATCAGAAGCTACAACTTTTAGAGCAACATAGGTCCCCTATCTAGCAAGATATCTCTATCTGTGATAGAAGGATATATTAGCTCAGACGATCAAATCCCCCAAGAAACTAGTTTCTCAATTGATGTGGGAAGACTACCACAACCATAACCAATACACCCTGAGTCAGTTTCATGGATCACTGAGGTAATTTTCTTTTTGTATGTAATTACGTGGAGGAAAGAACCCCCAGCAATTTATTAAGAAAATGGAATAAGTCCAAGAAAAGGAGAGAACTTAGCTAACTAAGTATTTGTGTTGACTAGAAAATGGAATGAGTACAATGTTTTTTTTTTTTTTATTTGTGGTGACCCATGTAGTATTATACCCTAGCTTCGACATGACACAAATATGACATGGCAACACGGATTGTCGCTCCTAGCTTGAACAAGATGCTAAAATTTCTTGGCAGTTTTTGCAGCCATTGTAGCCTCCGTTGGGATTTAGCAGCTGATCTCCAATGATTGCTACATCTGTTGGGATTCCTTACAACCAACTTACTGGGTTAAAAATAAACCCCAGGCCTGGGCAGTTCAAATACACTACTCAGATCAGCATCAAGCGGTAAGAGTATTTATTTTCAGAAAATGCAGTTTCTAAAATGATCTGAGCAGTGGTGTCTTGCAGGTAATGCATCAGATGGGTTGTTCGAATTGACAGTTCAAGTGTTAAAAGAAAACCTAATGGCTTAACCCTGAGACAATATAAACCAATACTAAGAGAAGTATTTGTTTGGTAAATAGGCTAATAGGCCTAAATAGGCTAATAGGCATGAATTCCCTAATGGGCTTGAAAGCCCATCACCTTCCTTTAGTGTGTGAATGAGAAATTGTGAGAACATTTAGTCCCACATTGGAAAAAATAAGAAAGAAAGGTTCACTTATATAGAAACCTCTTCCTTGAAGCTTAAGTTCATTAGGCTCACTATAAGTGGAGAGCTTGAAGGTGATGCGTAGCATCACCCCTGTGCATACGCATGCGCATGTGCGAAGGCGCTTTGTAGGTGCACTTCGCACGTGCGCATTGTCGCGAGGAGCTTGAGGGGCTTTAAATTTTTTTTAGATCATGAAGATCCGATGGTGGAGACTGATCGGATCAAAATAAGGGGCTGAGATCAATTGATCGTTGATCATCGGATCAGGATCAGAACTGATCGTTGATCGATCGAATGAAGGGTCGAGATGCGGTGATCAAATCACGATCACGATCGCAATCCAACGACTCACATCCGTCGATTGACCGATCAACAGGACCGTTGATGATAAGGTGCTCGTTCGATCCTGTGGTTGATGATAAGGCGTCTGTCCGATCGTACGGTTGAAGATAAGGCATCGCTTCGATCAGGCCGTTGTGATAAGTGATCTTGAAATGGCGTATCAACGCCATGCAACCACCTATCTGATAACGTGATCATCAGATCACGATAGTGAGAAGGCGTATCGGGACGAGGATAGGCTTATGTGATCGGCTGATCATCAGATCAAAGGATAAATCAGTGTATCCAAGGCATCCTTTGATCAAATCCTAATAATTAAATCATAATCAAATTAAATCATAGGGTTGCTTACAAAGGATACCTAAAAACCTATAAATAGGACCCTAGACCCTTGCATTTTTAATTCAATCTTAATAGAATCCAATCCATTCCAAATTGAGTCATCTCTTAGGCATTTGCATACTTTCCTAAGGGTAGTATAGCAATAGTACATTAAAAAGAGAGTAGCATTCTTGGTTTAAAATTTTTGGTGAATTGTAGTGCTACTTTCATCAAAAGAAGATTGTTGTATCCTGAGAGACAATCATCATACTGACCGTAAGCACCATTGCGGAACGAAATTGTCTTAAGGGCATAGAGTATAACTCTAGCCTCAGTCTTATCAATTAGGTAGCCACCATCTGCCACCCAACAATCTTAAGACAATTTGCTGCTACCACAAAAGTGCTGCTATAGATGGCTACTATGACGACATCCGTTCAAGCCGAGAGACCGGAGAAATTCTCTGGCATGGACTTCAAGAGGTGGCAACAGAAAATGTTGTTATACCTCACAACTCTGAATTTGGTCAGAGTATTGAATGAAGATCCACCTGTCCTGAAGAAAAGGCGAGACGGACAAGCAAGTCATTGCTGCGGTGGAGACATGGAAGCATTTAGACTTCCTTTGCAAGAACTATATCCTTAATAGTCTGGACAATACCCTGTATTACTACTGCCAAGGAGTTATGGGCATCCCTGGACAAAAAGGACAAAACAGAGGATGCTGGACATAAGAAGTTTATGGTTGAAAGGTTCTTAGATTACAAAATGGTCGACCATAAAACTATTATGGAGCAAGTCCAAGAGCTTCAGATCATCCTGCATGAGATACATGCAGAGAGAATGTCTCTCAGTGAGTCATTCCAGGTAGCTGCCATCATAGAAAAGCTACCACCATTATGGAAGGACTTCAAGAACTACCTAAAGTGTAAGCGAAAGAAAATGAGACTTGAAGACCTAATTATCCGCCTGAGGATCGAGGAGGACAATAAGAGCCAAGACAAGAAGACAGGAGGACAACCTACTGAGCTAAAGGCCAACCTCATAGAAGGAAGAAAGAAACGCAAGTTTTCAGGCGAAGGCTTTAAACAGAATAAGGGCAATCCAAAGAAATATAAGTTCAAGGAAAAGTGCTTTGTCTGTGGAAAGCAAGGACACAAATTCAAGGACTGTCGTTTCAAGGATAAAGAAAAGAAAGAGGTTAACATTACTGAAACCCTATCCCAAGAGGTATTTGAGATGATGTTGTCAGCTGTTGTGTTTGAAGCAAACATGGTTGACAAAGCAAATGAGTGGTACATCGACACTGGAGCTACCAGACATATCTGCTCTGATAAGAGTATGTTCTCATCATATACTCTTATCAATGGTAGAAATTTGGTCATGGATAACTCCGCTACATCCAAGATAGAAGGACTTGCTGCATTGTTATGAAGATGACATCTGGCAAGGAGCTTCTACTTAATGATGTGCTACATGTTCCTGACATCCGGAAGAATCTTATATCAGGCTTTTTCCTAAGCAAACATGGCTTTGGGATGGTCTTTGAGTCTGATAAATTTATACTTACTAAGGGAGGATATTTATTGGAAGGGGTTACTTGAATAATGGATTATTCAAGGTTAATGTAATGACTATACACAGAAACCTTGAAAAAAATAAAGCTTCTTCTTCTGGTTGACTCTTCTTATTTATGGCATGATAAATTAGGACATGTGAATTTTAATTCATTACAAAAATTAATGAAATTAGAATTATTACCTAATCATGAAATCGATCCACATTATAAGTGTGAAGTGTGTGTTGAAGTTAAGTTAGCAAAAACACCATTTTCATCAGTTGAAAGAACTACTGAACCTCTTGACTTAATTCACAGTGATCTATGTGACTTAAAGTCAATTCAAACTTGAGAAGGTAAAAAAAGTAATTTATAACATTTATTGATGATTCAACAAAATACTGCTATGTGTATCTACTAAAGTCTAAAGATGAGACTTTAGAAATGTTTAAATGTTATAAGAATGAAGTTAAAAATCAACTTGGAAAAAATATTAAGGCCATAAGGAGTGATAGAGGTGATGAATACGATGCATCTTTTGACGAATTCTGTCAAGAGCATGGCATTATTCATTAAACTACTGCTCCTTACTCGCCTAAATCTAATGGAATTGCGGAACGTAAAAACTGCACATTAAAAGAAATGATGAATGCTATGTTGATAAATTCTGGTACACCACAGAATTTATGGAGAGAAGCAATTCTCTCAGCAAATCATATTCTTAATAAGACCTCTTAAGAAAAAGGATGTTACTCCATATGGGTTATGGAAAGAAAAGAAGCCTTCTTACAATTACTTAAGAGTGTAGCGGTGTTTAGCTAAAGTAGCTATTCCGAATCCCAAAAAGGTCAAAATAGGACCTAAAACTGTTGATTGTATATTTATCGGTTATGCACATAATAATAGTGCATATCGCTTTCTTGTGTATAAATAAGATATATCTGATATACAGAAAAATACAATCATGGATCAAGGAATGCAACATTCTTTGAAGATATATTTCCAAGCAAAAGAAAATTAGAAATAAGTTTAAATAAAAGAACTTATGATAATATTGCTAGTAGTAGTCATCAGAAAGAATATCTTGAAGATGAACCCAGACGTAGTAAGAGATCAAGAGTTGCAAAGTCCTTTGGTCCTGATTATGTAACTTATATGTTACAAGATGAACCTCAGACATTCAAGGAGGCAATGTCTAATCCAGAAGCACCCTTTTGAAAAGAAGCTGTTAAAAGTAAAATTGAGTCTATTATGTATAATCATACCTGGGAGTTGGTAGACTTACCATCTGGTATGAAACCTTTAGGGTGCAAGTGGATTTTTAAGAAAAAGCTAAAGGCTGATGAATCAATTGACAAGTATAAAGCCAGATTAGTGGCTAAGGGCTTCAAACAAAAAGAAGGTATAGACTTCTTTGATACCTATTCACCAGTAAGTAGAATAATATCTATAAGAATGTTAATCACTTTTGCAGCCATTAACAATTTTGAAATTCATCAAATGGATGATAAAACTACTTTTCCAAATGATGAATTAGATGAAGAAATATATATGGAACAGTCTGAGGAATTTATTGTTCCTAGACAAGAAAAGAAGGTGTGTAGACTTGTTAAATACTTATATGAATTAAAGCAAGCACCTAAGCAATGGCATATAAAATTTGATAATATAATGTTATCAAATGGATTCAAAATAAATGAATATGACAAATATATATATGCCAAAACCATGCCTGAAGGGTATGTGATAATCTGCTTATACGTAGATGACCTGTTAATCATTGGTAGTAATATCGAAATGATTAAACAGACAAATAAAATGTTGATCAAATATTTTGACATAAAAAATATGGGTGTTGCAGATGTTATACAGGGATTCAAATCACTAGAACATCTAAAGAAATAATATTATCTCAATCTCATTATATTAAGAAAATATTAAATAAGTTTAAAAAGTATGATACTAGCCCGGTAAAAATACCTATAGATGTTAATCTACATTTGGCTAAGTATACTGGAGAACTCATATCTCAATTAGAATACTCACGTATAATTGGCAGTTTAATGTATGTCATGAATTGCACTCGTCCTGACATAGCATATGCTGTCAATAAGTTGAGCAGATTCATAAGTAATCCAAGTCCAAATCATTAGACAGCTTTAATAAGAATATTAAGATATCTGCGATATACCCTAAGTTATAGATTACATTATTCAAGATATCCAGACGTACTAAAAGAATACAATGATGCAAATTGGATATCTAACACAGAAGATACAAAATCCACAAGTGAATATGTATTCACCTTAGGAGGAGGTGTTATGTCATAAAAATCTTCTAAACAAATATGTATAGCTCGATCCACTATGGAATCTGAGTTTATTGCTTTAGAAAAGGCAGCTGAAGAAGCAGAATGGCTTCGAAACCTTTTAGAAGATATTCCATGTTGGCCAAAGCCTGTGTCTGCAATATGCATACATTGTGATAGTCAATCGGCAATTTGTAGAGCACAGAATAAGATGTATGATGGTAAGTCTAGACATATACCTAGACATATACATCGCAGACATAATACCATTAAGCAGTTACTTGAAATTGGTATAATTTTTATTGACTATATTCAGTCAAAGAAAAACCTAGCAGATCCATTAACAAAGAGGTTAACAAGAGATTAAGTAAACTATTTATCGAGGAGAATGTGTTTAAAACCTATAACTAAAAAATCTTCATAGTGGATACCCAACCTAGCTGACTGGAAATCCCAAGATCTAGGTTCAAAAGGGACAACTAAATTATGAAGAGACTTGAATAGCACTAAGGATGTCCAATCCTACTCATTCCTATGATAATTGGTGTTACCTGCTAAAGGTACTAGGATAAGCATTGCTTTTAATGATTCTTATGACATGAATATTCATGTGGGGTATAGCGGGATACTCTTAATAAGAATCACCTATGTGAGTGTGAATTGTGCCAATTCTATGAGAATTTTAAGGTTTAATTCTCTGAAGCACTCATGAGACCAGGAGATATTCGGGACCAAAATGAACACAACCAAGAGAACCAAAAGAATGCTCAGGAAGAAGTTGCATGATTGTTATTGTCTTAGTTTACACAAAATGCTGAAAGGTTCAAGACATCATGTTCACCTTTTAGCAAGTAAACTCGATAATAACTCGCTAAGGAAGGTTCAAAGCCACAAGCTACCTATTCCGATACAACTTCATCCCATTATACTCTCTTTAGTGTCTGCATATTTATTTACATTAAAATCCTTTTATGTGGGGGTTTGCCTTTGCTGATCTTTGATCTAAGTCTAATTTTCATTCATGTGGGGGATTATTGGGTAAATAGGCTAATAGGCCTAAATAGGCTAAAAGGCCTGAATACCCTAATGAGCCTTGAAAGCCCATCACCTTCCTTTAGTGCATGAATAAGAAATTATGAGGACATTTAGTCCCATATTGAAAAAAATAAGAAAGGAATGTTCACTTATATAGAAACATCTTCTTTGAAGCTTAAGTTCCTTAAGCTCACCATAAGTGGAGAGCTTAAGGGTGATGCGTAGGCATACTTTGCACTTTGCACTTTACACTTCGCACGTGCGCATCGTCCGTCGGTTGACCGGTCAACAGGACCGTTGATGATAAGGTGCTCGTTCGATCCTGCAGTTGGTGATAAGGCGTCCGTCTGATCGTACGGTTGAAGATAAGGCATCGCTCCGATCAGGCCGTTGTGATAAGTGATCTTAAAACGACGTATCAACGCCATACAACCACCTATCTGATAACGTGATCATCAGATCATGATGGTAAAAAGGCATATCGGGATGAGGATAGGCTTATCTGATCGGCTGATCATCAGATCAAAGGATAAATCGATGTATCAAAGGCATCCTTTGATCAAATCTGATTAATTAAATCATAATCAAATTAAATTGTAGGATTGCTTCCAAAGGGCACCTAAAAACCTATAAATAGGACCCTAGACCCTTGCATTTTTAATTCAATCCTGATAGAATCCAATCCATTCCGAATTGAGTCCTCTCTTAGGATTTGCATACTTTCCTAAGGGTAGTATAGTAATAGTGCATTAAAAAGAGAATAGCATTTTTGGTTCGAAATTTTTGGTGAATTGTAGTGCTACTTTTATCAAAAGAAGACTGTTGTATCCTGGAAGATAATCGTCATACTAACCGTAAGCACCATTGTGGGATAAAATTGTCTTAAGGATATAGAGTATAACTCTAGCCTTAGTCTTATCAATTAGATAGCCACCATCTGCCACCCAACAGTATTGGGGATAACTTAAAGCTGTTTAACATGGAAACGAAGTTTCTCTTTTGACTTCTGCACATTATGAGTTCTAAAGAAGTTATTATTCAAGAATTCAAGGATTCTGGAAACAAGGCAGAACTAATGGCACCATAAGATATGTTCTGGAACTGTAAAATGACCAAAGATAACAGGAATAACCACATCTCCTTTGTCCTTAAATTGCAAACAAAAAGCGTGCTGAGTCACAGAAAACAAGAGCTATGCCAAGAACACTAGAATTGAGGAGTTCTTGCATAAAGAAAGCCTTTCAAATGTAATGGGCATAAGCATCATCCAATATTTGCAATATTTCTATGCTCAATTGGACTAAGCACACATGCAAGTGACTGATCCAGTATTTGATTCTTATGCCACAATAGAAACTATTGGAGCCAAAAGTACAAAACAAAATGAAGATGCACCAACTCACCAGCGTTACCTCCAGATAAAACTGCACTTTCCACTGGTTCCACACCATACAGCTAAATCAGGGGAAAAGAGATGCCAGGCAACATGGAAATTAGTACATGTGAAAATAATAGAGCACAAAGTGTGCCACATCAAAGTAGACTTCATTAAGAGATGAAGCATTGAATTAGTTGGTCACATAGATCACCCAAATGGTGATGAACTGACCTTGATGTCAGGATTTTGCTCTTTAAGATACCTTCCTGATCCAGTAATCGTACCCCCTGTACCGATCCCAGACACAAAAGCATCAATTTTTCCTCCAGTTCCTTCCCAGATCTCAGGTCCAGTTGTCTCATAGTGAATCTACAAGCACATGTTATGGTGTATATATGCCTTCTTTTGAAGGGTAAGTTTTGAACACCATCTCTACATTACCTTTGGGTTAGAAGGATTTTCAAACTGCTGAAGGATGTATGAATTGGGTGTCTTTGCAGCTAACTCTTCTGCCTTCTGAACAGCACCTCTTATGCCCAAAGTTGGATCTGTGAGGACCAATTCAGCACCAAAAGCTTTAAGTATGATCCTTCTCTCAAGGCTCATGGAGGCTGGCATGGTAAGTATGAGCCTGTAACCCTTTGCAGCTGCCATGAAGGCCAAACCTATTCCAGTGTTACCACTAGTAGGTTCAATCAGGACACTCTACAAACATTGCACCACACAAAGAAGAACATCAGCCAAATCAATCATTCCATTTATCTATCTCCCTTCTACACTCTGGATATGGCTTGATCATTTAAAACCAACTACACACAGATAAACTAGTTATTCAGAGGATATATATATATATATATATATATATATATATATATATATATATATATATTGGAAAAAAAGTTTGTTTAAAAGCAATTTCCCAAAGTGAAGTACTTTTCAAACCATTTGCTGGAATAGGGTGTTTTGGGCCAGCTTAGCTGGCATGGCTGGTAGTACTAAGCCAGCCGAAATCATCAGTTGGGCAGACGATTTCACCCTTGATACCATCTTCTATTGGACAGATGATTTCCATACGGTGAAATAATCAGTTCAACGAGCTGAAGTCATACCAAATAGACAAGTTCAATAGGTGAAATCATCTATTAAAAAAATAAGTTCATGTTGAACAGACAAGTTCAACCAACGAAGAAATAGTCTGCTGATTTTCTTCTTTATTTTTTAGTTTTGGGATTTCAAATTAAAGTCAGCAATGTCAACTCAATCTTACAGTATTAGCTGAAATTTTATGATTACCAAACTAAAAAAATAAGCTTGTTTGTTATGGGTACAGTAGTTACAAGAGTTATGAATCATATTAGTGATAACCATTTAATTAATAACTATCAACAAAGATCAAATGACATACTGAATTCCAACCCGCCAATTTTTTATTTTCCTTGATTTCACTAAACCAACAAATTTGATCAAATTGCAAACCTTTCCTGGTGAGATAAATCCATTCTTCTCTGCATCAGCGATCATACTATATCCAATCCTGTCCATTGTAAAATTTACGTAGAAAAAATGAGACCAACTCCATACCAAATGGATGAAAGAAACGATGAATAGCAAGTAATTACCTGTCTTTGACGCTGGAACAAGGCTCCATTATCTCTAACTTAGCAGCAACACGGCCAACGCAGCCGGTCGTAACATTGTTGAGATACACCAACGGGGTTTTACCAATCAACTAATGCATTCAAACAGTATAATTATTTAGTCGAGTGATTAAGAAAAAAGTTAGGAAGAACGAGAACATGAATTAAAATATAAACTAAGAAAGCTTCTTACTTCTGTAACATCGGAGGCGATTGTAGGAACTACTCCCGTCATCGTTGTGAGCAACTGCAAACCAAAAAAAAAAAGCCACGGGATATATAGCAAGCTCTCAAGTCTTCTTGCAATCTCGAATTAAAAATAAAAGAATATGATTCTCTAAACTCTAAGGATAATTCTAATTCTCATAACAGGATTATATACGTACTGACTCTTTGACAAGGATTTTTCAAGAACAAAGGAAATTTTATAAGAAAAAAATCTCGTATTGGCATTAGAAAACGGATGGCCGCGGGCAGAAAAGCTCCTGAGATTACCTCAGAAAGAGTTCATAAACTTCGAAAAAACGGAGTTATAGCAGTGGATTTTTTTCTTTTTCTTTTTTTAACTTGAAACCTTAATTAGTTTTTGGGTTCAAAGTTAGTGAAATCAATGGAAAAAGAAGCAAAAATATTATTCGGAAAGAAAGAAATTAAGCGTATACCGAGAGTCCAAAAAGTGGTAGCAGTGGTGATGGAGGAGGAGGAGGGGGAGGAGGTGGTGGTGGTGAAAGCAAGGGAGGAAATAAAAAGAGCAGTACGCTGGAATTGAGGTTGCTTCGAGATTATTCGTCATGGAGGAGACAGAAAAGTTGTCAAAACGGGTTGAACGTGAATTGAATCTGGACGCTTTTAGCTAAGCTGGTTCAATGTGCGTTGAATCTGGATGCTTTCGCCGGTCGTGGCCAGAAGTTTACCTCAATTAGCGCCTCCCGTGGTCAGAAGTTGACTCTATTTATTTATTTATTTATTTATCTCTTTGTTGTAAAAAAAAATTGTGGGCTCGATTTTTATTCAGATTCATGCCTTGCCTTGAATGGTACCTTCTGCTATTTTTTTTTTCTCTGGTACAAATGGTGAATCACACCATCCTAGATTGGGTTAGACTCGATCTATCATAATATAATAACTGAAACAAGATCAAAGAACAATGGTCTTCCGATCTCTATCTCAATAACCAAAGTAAGAGGTCACCATATCCGCTACAGTATTGGCTTCACGATAGACATGGCGAATCTGGATATTATGAGCTTCCAAAATCATAGAGCAGATGTCACATAATAATGGGTAGAAGGCAAGTGGGAACTGTGCTCCTGTCGGATCCAGCGAATAACAATAATGGAATCACCTTTAATGATGAGACTATGGGTGCCCAAGATCCGAACAGCATAGGATATACCCGCCCATGCCGCAGAGAGCTCTGTCAGAGGCACCGAGGAATCAAGAAAACCAAAACTCCCTACCGCCAGCATTATACCATCCACATCACGAATAACATAAGTTGATCCAGCACTTCTACCATGGACACTCCCATCAAAGTTAATTTTGACAAACCCTAGAGGAGCGGGCTCCCAAGAAATAAAAACCATACGTCGGTTCGCTGCTACAACAGCAGGGGAGACCTAGTGACCAAGGTTCGCAAAATCAAGAAACCCCTTATGGGAAGTATACTCAGCATAAAGGGATGCAGCCGCCCTGAGAACCCTGCGAGGAGGAAGAACCATGTCCGAGAACAAAATCTGATTCCGGGATAGCCATATCTGATAAGTAATATAAGCCCATAATGGATCCCACTGATGAATACCCCTTCCCATACCATGCTTCAACAGTCTCAGAAAAAAATACGGTGGGAGACAGAACTGTCCACCCAGGGACAAGCACCAGAGAGTTACCAAATCTGTCTAGCCCTGGCACAATAGAATATAGTATGATCAGTCGTTTCCTCCTCAATACCACACACTGGGCATGTGGGCAATATAGTCAAACCTCTACGCGAGAGAAGGGAGCATGTAGGAAAAATTTTCCGAGCCAACTTCCAGATGAAAAGTCTCACTCTAGGGTGAACAGGCAGATGCCAAATCCAATCCCCTTCCATAGAATCCTGAGGGTGAGCTCTGAAAATAGACAGGAGGTCCCTTGTGGGAGCACGAGACAAGCAAGATCTCCTCCACACCCTGGTATCAGTACTAGCACCCGAAAAGAGAGGAATAGAAAGAATGCGCCGATAGAGCTCAGTCCCGAAAAAACTGGACACCCAAGAAGACGACCAGGTAGAGCAATCCAAGGAAATAAAGTCACTGACATGCATACCATAAAGAATATATGGGTAAACAAAGGTCGGCCACCGAGATAGGGGGAAGTCAACAATCCACATATCCTGAGTGGCGTCCACCGAAGTACCGTCACCAATCATCCAAAAGGTACAATTCAGGATAGTCGAAGCATATCGACAGACCTCTTTCCAATAAAAGAAATGCCCTCGACTAGACTGAGAAAGAGTGGAAGAGTTCCAGCTACCATACTTGGATCGCATGAAGGAACTCCATAAGCAATGCGGATCAAGCAAGAACCGGGAGGCATGCCTAGCTATCAGAGCCTCTCTTCTGACCAACAGCGACTGGATACCAAGCCCACCCTCGACCAATGGCAAATAGACAGTGTCCCAAGCCAAAAGATGAACACCATGGCCATCCTGCATCGATGCCCAGAAAAAGTCCTGAAAGTATCTCTCAATCTTCCGCAGACATGCCAATGGAATGGCGGTGTTAGATAAGAGATAGCAAGGCATCGAAGAAAGCACAGAACGGATTAGAGTAATCCGCGCCATCATAGAAAGGCCAGAAACTGCCAGCCATCCAGACGATCACAAATCCGCCTCACCAGAAAACTGAAGTCCGAACACCATGGCCGTCTCCCAGTGATCGGAATCCCCAGATAGGACATCCGATCAAACTGAGTAGGAATCCCCAGAATCTAAGATATAGACCTCTTCATAGTAGGGGACATCCTCGGGCTGAAGCAAATCAGCGATTTGCTAAGATTAACACACTGACCCGAGGCACAATAATAGGAGTGAAGAATGGACGCAAAGGTGGTGGCATTACAGGTAGAAGCCTTCCCCAAAAGGAGATAGTCATTAGCAAAAAGTAAATGGAACAACGAAGGGCCAAGGGGGCCCGCAGCATATGGGTCAATAGCTGAAGTCCACATCGCCAGAGAAAGCTCTCGGGATAGAGCATCAGCAGAGAGGATAAACAAGAATGGAGAAAGAGGACATCCCTTTTTTAGACCAATCGCGAGTGGAAGAACTTCGTTCGACCCCTATTAATCAGGAGAGAGAAAGATGGCCTCTGGACACACTCCATCATCCAATCAACAAAACCCTCGTGCAAACCAAACTCATGAAGAGTACTACAAAGAAAATCCCACCTCAGTATGTCATAAGCTCTCTCCATGTCAAGCTTGATAGCCATGAGGCACTGACATCCCGAAGCTCTCTAAAGGTCATGCATAAACTCCTGAGCCAATAGGGCGTTGTCTGTGATACTACGCCCCCTAAGAAAAGCACCATGCTCCTGAGAGATAAGACGAGGGATTATCGAAGCCATCCGAGCCACCAAAAGCCGAGCACAAATTTTATATAATGTGGTGCACAGACTGATAGGCCTAAAATGCGAGGAGAGGAAGCATCAGGACGTTTGGGCACCAAGGTGACAAGAGTCCGCTTCCAGTCAAAGGCACATATGATTAGTCAGAAAGACAGACTGGATAGCCAGACCACATCCGGACCAACTATGTCCCAATAATGGCGAAAGAATAAGGGCGGGTACCCATTAGGGCTCGGGGCCTTGTCAGGACCTAGATCCCATAAAGCAAGACGAATCTCCTCCGTAGAAAAAGGCCTGTTAAGAATATCATTCTCCACATCAGAGACCTTGCATGAAGGCAGAACAGAAGAAACCGAGAACCCATCCCCCGACATCTCGGTCCATCTGGACTGAAAGAAGTTAAGAAGCTGATCCCTGATAGCCTGCGGATCATCCACAAAATGGCCCTCATCATCATCTAAACGTCTGATGCGATTCACTGAACAGCACCGTAAAGTAGTCTGATGAAAGAATCTCGTATTACAATCCCCCTCCATAATCCACTGAATATGAGACATTTGCCTCCAATGAGTTTCCTGCTGCAACAACATAAGAGAATGGTGGATGGCCAAGGTGGATCTGAGGTTGGACAGATCCACATCGAGAAGAAATCCCTCCTGATCCTCCTTGGTTTGCAGAGAAGACATAATAGACTCCACCTGTTCTACTTGCCTCAAAATATTCCCCACCTCCCTCCTGTTCTAGCTAGAGCCTGCGGCTGGTAAGAAACAGGCGACTAGAAAGTCTGTACGTTGCACTTCCTCTGACCGGCATCTTCCAAACCTAAGAAATGATATGCCTCGCTGAAGAATAAAAGGTCCAGAACTTTCAAACTTAAACTGTCTAGACCACTGAAGAGTAACATCAATAGAAATAAGGATAGGACAATGATCAGAGCCAATTCTGGGCAAAATGAGTAACAATAGCAAACGGAAAGAGCTGAAGCCAATTGGCGGAAGCCAAAGCCCTATCTAGTCTCTCCCAGACTCTAGCAGAACCCTGTCGATTATTGCACTACGTAAACTAGGGTCCAGCAAACCCCAAATCCCAAAGATCTGCCGAGGCAATAAAATTCCTGAACTCAACAATGTTCGAAGAACCAACAAACTATCTACCTCCTCTCTTCTCAGAGGCCCCCACAATACAGTTAAAATCACCAGCAATAAGGGAGGGAAAGCCCTGGCCAAGAAAAGAGAGGATCTCATCCCAAAGCACACGGCGAACCCTAAACTCAGTGCTAGCATAAACTCCAAAAAGCAGCCAAGGAGCAGAGGACCCTTCCAAACAACCAAAGCCACCTGCTGGCCACAACCGTGGAAGGCATTCACACAGGCTTTATCCGATCTCCATAACACCAAAATGCCTCCAGAAAGACCAATTGAGTCAATAGCATAAGAATTCCACAGACTAAAGATTTGTCTCCGAAGGCAAGTCAGACTATCCCCAGACAGACGAGTTTTCATCAAAATACAGATATCAAGGTTATGAAGCTGCTGAAGCCTCCCAAAAGAGGACCGAAATGAGGGTTTCAGGGCCCCTCGAATATTCCAAACAAGGATCTTCATTTGGAAATTTGAGAGAGAGGGACCCCTGCAGTGTCCCCAGTCCCCTGCTCACCAAGGTGATCATTAAGCAGCATGGGACCCTCAGGTCCCTGGTCAGTACACTCATCCACCCTGAAGGAATCCATAGCCTCAGCAATACGATCCTTTTGGATGGCATCCTTAAGGAGGACGACCGCCGTGTCATGGTTCGGGCTGATCGAATAAACCGGCTGGGCTGACCCTATAGCAGAACCTGGGGCCAAACTGTCTTTACGACGGGTCTTTTGCTTCCTTATCTCGACAAGACCCTGCATACCCCTAGGGGACTCAATCGAAGCCGAGAAAGCAAAAGACCCATTCTCCATGGCCTTACCCCTGAGGGGTGCTTTCCCTTTTGCTTTGGAAGCCTTGGACACGACCTGCTGCGATATAGGCTCGATAGGCCGAGCCCTCTTCAACGGGCCAGAAAGGCCACCTCCACTAGACTTAATCGGGCCCCCCGACTCAAAAGGATTGGAACCTAAAACTCTTGAATTCACTGTAACCACCGGGACTGAGACCAATGAATCAGTCTTTAGCTCCTAAGACCTCCCATCGACTCCAACCGGCATGCTTTTAAGAAATCGGCACACTGGAGTCCCAAGCAAAGAGGGAGGACTCGGGGGGCCAGAGACAACATTCTCCTGGGGATACAGCAAGGCAGTCCCCGTAGACACAACCCCACATAACATGCATCTCGCCATCAACTACCGCACAGTGGGAGGAAACTGGCACGCAGACTCTCCAATCACAGGAGCAGACCTTAGTGATCGGGTTGACAAAGCCATGGAAATCCAAGAAGAGGGGGAGGCATGTATACCATTCGACCCTTTACTAAGATGCCTACGCGCAAATTTCTTCGGAATTTGCCAATCTTCCGTCAAAACAGAGGAAGGGGAAACAGACATACCCGGAGCAGGGGATCTCTGAGAATCGGATTGCAGCTGCACAGGGGACTTCCTCCGTCTCTCCGCCGCCATCCAAGGACCGAACCAAGGACTCAAAGAGGAAGAGGAGGAATCCAGCGCCCGCCGCTCCACAAGTCCCAGAGAAGTGCAAGGAGCCACAGAAGCTACAAATTCCATCAAGATGCTCTTAGGAAACTTGCTGCCAAAAAGGATTACCAGACCCTCTAATCCGAGCACCCGGACGAAGAGGCTTACTCAGGTCGACACTAACACAAGCATGAGCGAAGCCGCCCCACTTACGATCCTTGGTCGATACATCAGAATACAATATCTCCCTGCAGCAGATAGGATTGAAGATAGAGCATCATCCGACCAGAATTCGATGGGGAGCAGCGGCAATCGGACCCAAAGAAGAGCTTGAAGAAGAGAGCTCTCTGATGGAATGAACTCCGGCTGCTACTCGGATACTGCAAAAGCTTGGCCATTGACTACCCATGGTCTTTCGAGGACAAGCTTTGTAGCATGAACGTCTGCAAACCGGAATAAGTAGTGCCGGTGCGCCAAAGCCACAGCTTCAATTTCTCTCGAGACATCGGCATAGTGGAACTCACGAACCAGCACCTCCGAAGGAACCCATCTGCCAAGGCTGCGAGCGAGAATGGCTAGATTCTTTCACTTGCCAACCTCCTCCTCCAATGACCGCACGAGAACTTGGATGATCTCAGGGAATAACCGCTCCATCTCTACCACCACCACTGGAGACGGAAAAGGGGAAACCCACTCAAAGTGGCCCGATCAGGCGTGGCTCCAAGGCGTGCCGGCGTTCTTCGAAGCATCGGACCCCACCGAAGGCTTGGCGGATGAAGTAACCATCACCGGAAGAAGCAGGTCGAAAGCACCAATGAGAGGCGACGAAAATCAGGAAAGAAGAAGACAACGCCTGAATCTTAAAGCAAGCACTCTCAGACACTCTCATACACTCTATTGCCCATTGCCAACTACCATTGTATCTTTCGTGATCGAACCAAAAGGGATATGAAACGCCCTTCAATGATGCTAGTTGCTTAGTTTGAAATTTTTGGGATCTTTATTAACTTAAATAATAAGAATAAACAATTTTTATCCCTCAAATTTAATCGATAACTTATTTTGATCCTCACGGTTTAATTCTTTTATTTTAATAATATTATATTTTTAATACATAAATTAGTTATAATTAATAAAATAAATGAAGTATCATTCTGGATAGCAATCAAAATTTTGAGAATAAAAATAAACTTTGAATGAAAATTAAAGGAACAAAAGTATTTTTTTTTCAATAATATTTATAGTTGAAACCTATGGTACTTATGGAATTAAAAGAAAAGAAGAAAGAATGGATGGCTGCGATTCATTGATATTCTTATCGAGGATAATAAACAATTAATGAATGAATCCTTACTAGTTAATGAGAAAAGCATTTCACCAGACACTTTCCTACAAATCTTATCTCTTGTGTAGAACATCATCTATTCAATTCATCGATCATCATTTTTTTTATTTTTATTTTATATATATATATATATATATATATATATATATATATATACACACGTAGAGATCTTTAAATTTTCTTTGACATGGCTCGTGAAAGTACAACATATAAA
The DNA here is from genome assembly GCA_900491605.1 of Calamus simplicifolius. NCBI lineage: Eukaryota > Viridiplantae > Streptophyta > Magnoliopsida > Arecales > Arecaceae > Calamus > Calamus simplicifolius. The sequence goes on along the minus strand of UESW01003966.1, from coordinate 620,243 downwards.
ATACATCTGCAAGTAGCCGACTTTCTTCAATTCTTCTGTTCCTGATTGTAGTACCAAAAGGACCTCACACAGTCCGCACCACCTAAAAAAGCTGGGCCGTCCTCCGCACCACCTGGTACCGATACTTTAGCCCAGCCCATTTACGATCCATTTATTGTCATTCACTGACCTGGCTGTCATATTTTACGTTGATATTGCTATGATAGAGATTGTGACATAATTTGAATCATAACAAAACACCGATACCTGATAGAACCCAGGTAATTGTTGCTCCACCATAACATTTTCTTTCATAGCTTTAGACAGCTTTCGGGTAGAGCAAGACCATGATGAATTTACACGTAGATGTCTTTAACGGATCACAGACAACCTTTTTATTGGGTTGGAATAGAATGGAGCAAGGCCATAGCCTTTCATTCCTCGAATATTCTGTGCCTAGTGGCTAGAAGCATTCCACGTGGTCTAGTATCATAGGGTTCTTTACAATGCATGTTTGAGACTTCGATTAGGCACCATCAACAATTGATCAAAAATGGAGATCCTGAAATGCAATGAAAGGAATTCCAAAGGCTTGGTTCACCTTTTAGAGGCAATATGATTGATATATGGTAAAATATCTAAGGATCTAGTGTCTGATATGAGAAACAATTTTATGAGTCTTTACTCTTTGCAGTCTGACGCCAAAAAAAACAATCGAGTCACTACATCCAAACAAATGAATTTGACTTTTCTTTCCCTATATAAAATTATTTGAATCCATGCCAAATTATCAAAAAATTCAGGCGAGGTTGCATAAAATCTTCAAAGTTCTTTGCCTTCATTCCACAACCACAAAATGGGCTAAAGAGCTCAAGTGCCATCCAGCAGGGAACAGAATTTGGTTTGTAGAAGGAATCTCCAACTAGTTTACTAACTTAGTCATAAACTCTCGTTTTTTTAAAGTTCATTTTTGCAGTACCTGGATTAATAAACCCAGTTTGGCAGATTGGACCTTCCAAACAATCCCATGGTGTGTGAGCCCTGACCAACTACACAAGGATGGACGTGATGAAATGATGTTCCTCAGCAAGCCAGTCCCACGAACAAGAGTAAGATCCTGCATCCTTCTTAAATTACATAACATCAATTGACATATATGCTAACTGAAAGAGGTAGACAACAATTCAGAAATCATTTATAAAGCATAGCTAGTTGATGACAAGCAATGAGGGACAACCTTCAGCTTCATGCAGCATATGGTATGACTTCAGGAATCATATGCTAGCGACCCCTTTCTTCCAGTGCGGCCTTTGTTAGTTTAAACTGAACTAGTTGTGCTTGTTTATGCTTACTCCAAGATATTGATTTAGAATGTTCCTGAATGCCTGCAATTCGTTACACAAATTTCACAACTGTGTGCTCAAATTCACATGATACACAGACAAATACAAGTATCCTTGAAAACTCTAAGCCCTAATTAATCGCCTTAATTAAAAGCAATTATTTTTAATAGATGAAAAAACCATGTAAAAGGTCTAGAATATCATGTAACTGGAGCAGTAAGAGCAACACCTATTTTTTTCCTCCTCCGAATATGTTTCTTTCTAAAATAAAATAACAGATTTGGAAAGGAGTTGGCAATAAAACACAGAATCCATTGTATGCATGAATATCATCTAAATGAATGATGTGTAACCTAAATGAAATAAGTAACAGAGATCTGGTAGATGAAACATCAAGACACTATTCTAAGTCTATGGATATGGTATCTTATTCAAGCTATGAAGTGTAATCTAAATAGAATAAAGTAAAAGAGATCTAGTAAATGAAACACCAAGACAGTATTCTATGTCTATGGATACATTATCCTGTTCTAGTTACATTAGACAAAATACAAAGAAACTAGTTGGCAGATAAAATATGCCATTCATGCATATGCAATACCTGAAAAGAAAACAACTCCTTTCCATTCAAAATTGAATCCATCGCAGCATGCTGATCATCGAAGATGCTATAGAATAGCTGGTAAAATTCACCCCTACAAGAAATGTAATGGAGAAATTTTACAGATTATTGTCTAGGTGACCCTTCTGGAAAGGAAAGAAACATTAGGATTATATGTACTGTTGTTCTTTGGTGGTCAATTGATCCATCTCGTCAAACTTCCGTGTAAGAACTTCCGCTGCTGTTGGTGAAAGCATGTGCAGGATAAGAGCCTCTAATGTTCTTGGGAAGTGATGCTAGAAAGAATATTATATTAAGAGATTTTGATGAGTTCCCATATTAAAAGGAAGAATGCAACCATGTTATCAAAAGAAATAAATAAATTTTAAAAAAAATACTATGATAGTCAACGTGACAAAATGTGATTAATATCTTTCAAAAATAATCATCTTTTCCATCATTATAGGGGTGAAAATATACATGGACTTTCAGTTCTATCTGAACCGTTAGGAACGACAATCCCATCTCAATATACTTGATTGGAGTAATAGAGATTGTTTTAATATCTCCTCAGGGCAGTTGCCCAAAAAAATACAAGACAGATGATGCAAAAATACATATATAAACATATAATGCGCTTCAACTTGATGAATTATACAGCTTGGCTTTGAAACAGAGACTTTGATGCCAAGAACTTTACTCATTACAGAATCTTATCAATTTAGCTAAGTAACTAAATGCAAAATTATACCATCTTGAAATGAATATATTCAACCATCTTTTGAACATGTCTGCAAACTTGCCATAGCATGTCTGCCATATCTTTGACATCTTTCAGTTTTCTGTTCAATAAATTGTATTTTCTGTTCAATAAATTCTCATGAAATGTGTTACCCATCTTTGACATCTTTCAGTTTTCTCCACTCTTGACATATTTTGATGTTTGTCATCAACCAAGTTGTGGCACATAAAAAATATTAATTGATTTATATTTTTGTGGAATTTTATTGATATCATTTTAGAAGTGGGTTTTAAATTCTTGTTTTCAGTGGAATTGATGTAAAAGAGTCCTACTTTATGTAAAAGAGTCCTACTTTATGTATATATTGGGTTGGACAAAAAATTTTGACTGTTTTAGGTGTCTTTTTACATAAGAATTTGTGGGATTTCAAATTTTACATTTTAGGAAACTTCTGCATGTAAAGAGTTCATCATTAGAGAAGTTGTCATGAAAGGTCCATAAAAGGATCTATAGAGATGGCTCACAAATTATTGTTCATGAAATTATTGAATGAAGAAGAGATCTCTAACTGGCAACGTTTAGCCACTTCTGTCCCTCTTTCTTCCATATTTCGTTCTTCTTTTGTCTATTATTTTATAGTCTCTTCCTCTCCTAATAGAGTGTTAGTCTTTTATTTGATTTTCTTCTTAATTTCCTATATCATATATTTTATAATGAAAAACAGATTGGCATGCACTGTTTGCCAAATCTCACTCATAGCTCAACCATATGTCCTTGTCTATCATAAAAATCTTCAAAATATTGTTCCTCCCATCCTCCTCGATCACCAGAACCCTAGAGCAGTAGTATTTGAATCTCTATTTGATCATAGCTCCCAAAATATCCCTCTTCAGCCTTATTTCTGAGAATTAGACACTGAACAAGAACCTTGATCCGAAATCCAGATTAAACTCACCCATAGGACCTTCCGCACAAGCGCAGGCCACCTCTAATTTGTTCTACATCACCAAGTGACCTTGAATCATCCTCCTACGAGCTAATTATAGCTTTATGATGATTAAAAAGCTAAAATGTTTAATAACAGTAATGATTCACAAAGACTGAGGCAACACAATTACCAAGATAATATATCAACAAAAGATTTGTCTTCACAACAATGACTTGCTTATGTTTTTTTGAAGGAATAGAAGATAAATTATATGTAGAAATAGAATATCTACTTTAAGTTTAAAATTATTTATTTCTATGTAATGTATGGCATGTAAAGTGATGCATCATTATAGTAAAAGAAAAATCAATCACAAAATCAACAGTATTAGTAAAAAATTCATGCTTACCACCATGACTAGTAGGATTTTTTGGAGTAAAAGTGGTTCAGTGGCCCAAAAGATGTTTGCAACAGGATCATTTTCCATGGAACAAGAACTCTCTGTAGCAATTTGCTTGTATTCAGCCCTCGGATTGATTGGTGGATCTTTCAAAGAATCAGAATCCACACCTTGATCTTGGCCACTAACTTTAACAGTGTCATGAACTATAGATATGAGTTCATACAGCAGATGAAGTGCATGGGGCTCTAGCTGCTGCAACAGACCATGCTTTTCACAATTCCCTTTTGAGCCCTCTCCCTGTTTATTGGATTCAAATTCATGGTCACCTGTAATTTGATAACACAATGACAATTATAAATTTGGCAGGACAACCTTCCTGAATAATAGACAAGTTTATGATTAATATCCAGAACAAACAAAGCACGATGAAGATTTGGCAATTTAAAGAAGACAATTTAAAGATAAACATGCAATTTTAGCAATAAAATCCAAGAGTTATGAAGGATCTGCATATCACTATCCAAAACTTCAACCATAAAGCTGATTCTTTAACTGCTTTGAGTGTTTAAGGCAGAGTTCCTAAAAATTCACTGCTAGTTGTTCCAATTTAAGATAAAAGAATGACGGTGCAATATAATACTTAGAAATGTCAATTCGTAAAAATCCATATGGCTACAATTTCACAAATTGACTATAAAAAACATCTCAAGTGCATTGTATCAATGTTTCTTAAAAATCATTTATTGCTAAGCATGTATACTGGTGAAATTATTTATACAATATGGCAAGCAGATACGCATTGGCCCAAAGATTCAGGTCAATACAGAATGTGCAATATTGCCCAGTTCATCGGCACCAAACTAGTTAACTAGAGGCATTGACCAAAAGGAATAGTGACCAGATATCCCATAGATCATACTTGAATATCTGCAACACACTGCCTATCCAAAAGGTAAGTCCCATAGACATTATCTCATGTGCCAGATTGTCATCAAATAAAAATGATACATGATACCTAATGATGTGAAGCATGACCTTTGCTTCTTAAAATATTGTAATTTTTTATTCTTTCAGCATAGAAACTGAAATTATACATCAGACCATAAACAGTAACTATAACTTGGTGTCAAAATTTTCTTTTGTTTATCTTTATTTCATCTGATTTTTCCTTACTGTAAGTATTTTTAGTTCTTGATATTTTTTTGGTTGAAACTGCAAAAATTGGAGCTAGAACTAATGACACTGCCAGAGCCTAAACCAGTTCTGAGATTTCAATCACTGGATTGAACATAAAGAAGAGATCTCAGTTGACAGAGGGGCAATATAGGAATATGAAATAGAGCACTAGAGATACTGTTCCAAGGGGTTCCCAGACTACAATTTTAAATAGGACTTATATGTGATTTCATGAGATATTATTAGAGGTAGATTAAAAATTTTCTAGACTTAATTATATTTTCTCAACTGCAAGCAAATTTCAACTCAAAAGCTCAACAGTACATTTAGTTGCTCAAGTGGATAAAAGTTGGATTAAAATGGTCTGCTTTTATATTAAGTCAATGTTTGTGTTATATATTGTCTATTTGTCTTAAAGGCCTCTTGGTAAGTGTCAAAAAATAAAATCTCTTTCTCCTAGTGGTTCTAAGGCTTCTTCTTGATGTCACTCCTCATTGCTTAGGTATCATATCTTCACAGCGTTCAGATAGCTGGTACTCCGTTAAATTTCCTTCAAACTAATCCTATTTGAAATATATCATTGATTCTGGTTGGTAACCCCCTAAATCTTTGGACACATTAGCAACTTGCCTACAAATATGATAATCTATGAAGGCACAAGGAGAAAAAACAGAAACATTCTTTTAGTTCTTATTACATAAGAGATACTCCTTTTAACAAACACTATGGAACACTACCCTTCCATATCAGTCTATCATAGATCAGTCTAAAATTCTCAGTGTACTGGTGGAAGGTTTCAATAGTATCCTATGAAATCTAAAAATTCAATGATGAGAACTTGTAGAGGTACCTTTATGTGGATAACAAAGAAAAGAAGAAAAAGTGATGAATTTTTGGGAGCAAATGCGGTTTGATACTTTTAAATGGATTTTTAGGAAGTGCCAACCAAATATAAAAGATGATGAATATGATGTTAGAATTGTAATTTTATCAACTTTGGTTAAGGCACCATAATACACATCCATAAATAAAAGGTTTTCATTTTATATTATTTAATTCTTGAGATTGCACTATGTCTCAAATTAGTTGGGATAACACATGGTTAGTGTTTGCTTTGGTTTGCTCTTTATATTTATCAGACTCTTAAAGAAATAGAAAAGATATTTTTTGGCAGAAGATAGGAGAGTGAGCCTATAATTTTATTAGATAATAAAATGGGCACACCAAGACATAAGGGGAATGACACTTCTCATGCAGGCCTTTAGACAGATGATATAAAAATTATTAATTCCATTCTAAACACATGCCCACACGCACACAAAAGTATGCTACTAAGAGAGTGCCTATTTGGGAGTAATCATTGACCCCAACCATTGGCCAACAGCTTATCTCATATAATAGTGAATAGCTACTTAGCAGCTGGTCCCAAACAAGGCCAGAATATCATAGAAGTCGAGCAACAAATATGATCTAGGATTGGAGAAAAAAAGCTTCATGCCACAAGTGATGCCTTCACCAAATCTCCAAAATGTTAATACGATACACCTATGTGAACTCTTTTTTTCTTCCTTTCCAAATAGACACATAGGTTCAACTACTCCAATATGACTACACCGGATACCAATTATTCCAACACCTATCTCATGTGAGTATAAGGATTCCGGCATGAACAGCTTAAAAAATCCACCAAGTTATTTTGTACAAGATTCGTCATACTAAGAATCGGTACCATTTCGGTATCAAATCAGTAGAGTTTGACATAGGGCATACCATACTAAATCGGTGATGTACCATTCAGATTGACCAGGAAGTCACAAGCTATGAACCGCCCCAAATCGAGCTGAATTGAATGGTTCAGTTCAATTTGGGGCATTTTGGTTTGGTTGGTTCGAGATCGGTTATTCCTTTATATCGAACTAAAAAGGGCGAATCATCCAAGTTCCGAGCTGATTCAGTTTGGGATTAGTTCGGCATACAATGGCTATATATTTTTTAACGTACTTTATTAAAAATGGGACAGAAAGAAAGCAAACCTTCTAAACCTTCTTGATTGACTGCATGATTTTCTCTACCTTTAAAACCATGAACTAGATTGTTGCGCAACATCCAATTCTGTCCAATATCAAAATGAACAAGAATCAGTCCTCGCAAACTTAAATTTTATAAATTCAAGATGAAAATTGTATAGATACATGAATGGCAACAAACCTCCAAATTAACAAATCACAAATACACATAAAAATGGAAAACATGATTGTTAGACAACCTTCACATGTGATGAAGAAGACTTTGGATGGTTAATTTGTCTAATTGTTTTATAAACTTTTAATAAAGTTATGGGTATTAATGGAATTGATGTTTGTTGGAGGTGAACTCAAAAATGCAAGGCACTTGCACAAGTAGTAAATCGAGGTCAAGCATTAATTAGTAACAACGGAGATGATACTAGATAATACATAAACATTGGTTAACCTAAAGGATGGTTTTTGAAGGTAGCAAAGAGCCTATCCATGGTTATCCTTCATTGGCATGATTTCCTATTCTGGCTAAAGGGCACAACTCCAAACAGCTTTTGAAAGAAAATCCTAAAGCGGCTGGTGTTAGAGAAGATTTCAATTCAATGTAGGAGCAAGAAATAAGCAACAATAAAAAGATAAGATTGTGTTTTTATAAGAAAATCAACGTAACAAGAAGTTCACTAATTCAGTTTTTATAATACTTCAGAATATGAATGGTATATAAAGTTATAGAAATAAACTTTGTCTATAATTCATAAAAGCATAATTAAAATTTATGAAGATCTAGAAGTAGGTGCAAGAGCAAAGACAGAAAGAAGATTCCAAAGTGGGTGAAACAAGCTAAGGGAAAAGAAATTGATAACGAAGGATTCGATGATGAGAAATTCTCATCAGCTTCATCGTTTTGGTGTGTTAGGAAGGACAGTGATAAAGTCACAAGCTTTCAAGTGACCAATAACGGTCATCCAATGAATCATGCCCAGTTTTCAAACGGATTAATGTTTTTTTGTTTTGTTTTTTTTTTTTTTTTGCTTCTTCCTACTGTCATATGATGAACATTATTGCTAATTGCAGTGTTTGGTTCTAATTTCAACAAGTTCCATGTTATAGCTCAGGGACGCTTCACAAGCTTTCAAGTGACCAATAACGGTCATCCAATGAATCATGCCCAGTTTTCAAACGGATTAATGTTTTTTTTTTTTTTTTTTTTGCTTCTTCCTACTGTCATATGATGAACATTATTGCTAATTGCAGTGTTTGGTTCTAATTTCAACAAGTTCCATGTTATAGCTCAGGGACGCTTGCTCAACTTAGAATGTGGTCATAGAGGCATTCAATGTGATTAATATCTGAAAATGACAATAATCCATTCAATAGGGGGTTTGTGTTGCTTATTTCATACCCCCTATTTTTCCACATCTATTTCAATAATTCAAAAACAGCCTAAATTTCATCCATGATAGGGGACACCCATTAAAGTTCAAATTTGGTTGGACACATGCAAAATGATTGTCATCCTGAAATAACAATGGTCAATAAGGAAGTCTTATAATGACATTCAAGGAAACATAAACATATACCTTCCCATTCAATGCCCCTCTTTTTCATTTTGGTGGTATAACAGCAAATACAGACTTAAGATATTTTTCATGTCCCTCTGAAACACTAGGATTTATTGCTGATATGGCTTCCAAGTAGCCATATCAGCAAGCAAAAATTAAGGGCGGCCATTGGCAGGGGCCAGCTGCTAGTAAAAAGAGGCAAGGAAGGACCACATGCCTCCTCTCTCCTATTTGAAGAATTAAACATAAAAGCACCACATCAGCCAAAAACTGCAGCATACAGTTCACTGTTACTGTTCTAGCGACAGTACCAATGAGAATTGGGTCCTCTTTTATTGTTACATAGCCAATCCTTTATAGTTTCCTTTTATTGACGAAGAGTGTTAACTGCTGTCAAAAAGAGGCCAGCTGGTTCTTGTCAAGTAAAGGTGTTACTTAGCCATTTTGAATAGATTATTTCCTTTTAAAAAAGTCCTGGTAGAGTTAGGAAAGGTGGCTGGCGGGCTGACCCTATTCAAATAGACGTGTATGTGGCTAAGAAAACAGTAAGTTTATTTTAAGATTAAAAACTTGCCACAGGCATACATTTTTTTCTTCTCTCTCTCTCTCTCTCTCTCTCTCTCTCTCTCACACACACACACACACACCCTTCCTCTCTCTCTCTGTGATATGCTGAACACAGACTCTGATGCAAAAAAATTGCTTCGATTCCATTCCATCATTTGAGAGACAGGTTTCTAAAGAAATGCAAAATTCGAACTAAACTCAAATTTGAATCTAAATCTACCAGTACTCTCTTGATTTATTGGGGATTACCCCACATCCCCCTGCCCTTGCCACCATGTAAAATGGCAAGCCACCTCACGGAGTTACTTTATGGATTGAAGAGTTTAGATCTGTTATTTCTACAAGATCCCCTATGAAATATTGCATATTTAGATTAGAAAGTGGAGAAAAAAAAAATCAAGGTCGTCTTCTTCTTCTTGGTCCATCTTGTGACCTTGTAATCTTCTCCCCTCTATTTCTTGTCATTCACTTTCCGTTCATTCATTGCTTATACTCTTATTTTGTTACTTTTTTCTTTGTTTTGCAGGAATATTTTTAATTTCTGCTATTATAATCTGATCTGACACAGAGATCTCCGTGCATGACTTCTCTATAACTGCATTATGGAACCCTAGGAAACTCCAATCTTGTGGTTCCTGCATTCAGCTTGGCACCATTGCCACAGAATATCAAGACAGCATCCAGAAAATTGATCTGAAACCTTAATAGCCCTTGAAAAAAGAGCCTCCAAACTCACTACTGAGCAGTCCTAACCCTAGAAATGTAAGACGTGATTATATAATAAAATAAGACATAAAGGATGGTGGACTTCTAAAACAAATTATGGTGAAAATGGACGAAATAGAGCAGTTGATGCCATCTTATCTGGTATTAGCTAGTTTTGATCATTTCTTTGGTTCTTCATGAGACTACATGATAGAAAAGCATTATTTAGGCCCAACCAGGTTAGTATAACTATTTTCTCACCTTCAAACAGTAGGTGGAGGTTTGCAAATGAACAAAAAGTGAGATAAATCTCCTTGATTAATTGTGTTTAGATGGGAATTGGAGTTCATCATAATACCTAGGTCTATAAACTTCTCAAGGTACGTCAAATCGTACCGAACCGCTCACTATGGAGCATACTAAATTGTATCAAAATGAAACCCATATGGTTCATCATTTTGAAATGGTATAGTATAGGATCAATATCATCCTAAACCGCTCTCTATAGTCCAAAACTGTAATGTAGCAACCTCATACTAACCTCGTACCATACCGAACTGCCCCATATCATGCCAAGCTGCCCAGTTCAGCCGCTTACGAGGCAATTCATAGGTTGGAATTTTCCAATTCACCTAACCGTTGCGTTGTTGGTTTAGTGCAGGGTGATCGATACATTATCGGTTCAATACGGTATGATTTATACCGAATCATACCAGTCTGATACCGAAATCGTAATGGTTCATGGTATGGCAAACCTTATCTTATAGGAATGCTTATTTAAAAGCTAAGATAAAAAAAAAAAACAAGAAAACAATAAAATAAAGGCAGAACTATTTAAGATGGACAGCCAATATCGAAGTTCCAAATTTATTTGCTAATTAACAATAGCACAAGACTTGGACTATGATTGATTCAGGACTAACTCAGGCTTTATTCACTTACAATATATATATATATATTCGATGGTCAAAATAACTAATATTCTTCTTTCCCATTTACTTAAATTTTTACACTCACCACCTCTCATTGATAGGTATTCAAAATGTGTTTGTAGTTTCAAGATCTTAAACTTCATCTTCCAGATATATATATATATATATATATATATATATATTTCCTACATACATTGGAGGATTGTCTTACTCCTATTCTTCAAAGATTTCTAACCAAAGTATGTATCAATATTGGTCATTACATACCATATAGGTAAGGTATTGGTATGGTACCAAGTTTTAATTCAATATGAACCAAACCAGTCCGGACCAACCCGTATCGTCCAATACCAACTCAAATCACCCATCTGGTACTTAGTGTTTAAGAGGTTTTTTTTTAAAAAAAAAAGAATGGCATCCTATCTTGGCATGAGATGTATATTGTCCCATACTGATCTGTAATGTACCGGTATGAATCTCGATACCGGTTTTACGGACCTTATTTCTAACCATATCTATCACCCTTTTAGTAAAAGAAGGTAATTTTAGGGCTCAGTTGGTTAAAATGACACATAAGCAGGGTTGGTCTTCTACAGTATACACTAATTATATAACCAATTGCATTTAGATTACTTTCAAAAGAATGCTCATAAATTTATATAAAAGCAATAAAAAAGTTGTTAAAATATGATTAACAGATTGTAATATAAGGTTACTCATAAGTGACAAGCTTGTTTAATGTGTCATTTATTTGTGACCATCATTTGACTAATTCTAAAGTTTGTAGGATAATTTTACATCTGTAGTTTCTTACAAGGATAATTACATTAGGAATACATGAACTTATTTGGGATTTTCAATTGAGACCCCACACATCTTTTTTTAGAATATACCAACTCATAAAATTTGTTTAATCAAGTATATTTTTGACAGCCATCAATGATGACTTGACAGACTATCCTAGCTGCTATGATAGATAAGAAAATGTTGAAATGGTGCTACATGGTTCTAAGATGGCAGCAATGGAAGGTGAAAAATGGTGATGAGAGGAGGATTCATAGAGGCATTGAGGGTGGAAGGTAGAAAAAGCTTTCCAGCTTTTTCCTTCACTTTCCCATCCTTCGCCAACCTCAATGCCTTCTATGTGCCATCTCAGCATTTTTCATGTCCATCATGCCAAATATGATGGTTCATTAAGTTACTGTTGATAGCCACCAAAAATGTACTTTGATTGCATAAATTTTCTAAGTTGGTATACTCAATTGAAAATATAATATATATAATAGTATATATGTATATATATGTATATAATAGTATATATGTATATATGTATATATATGTATATATGTATATATATATATATAAGGACTCAGTTGGGAAAAGGCTTAGATGAGTTGAGTTGAGTATATATATATATATATATATATATATATATATATATATATATAAAAGGACTCAACTGAAAACCAAGTTCATGCAAAACTGGTGTAATTATCCCTTCCATATAATATCAGGCAACCTTGGTACTAATACTATACAATCCTCAATTTTTAGAAGATGAAGTCTCCCTGCATCATGCAAACTAACATCCTACTTGATGCAAATGCATGAATATTTTACCATCAATATAAGTAGCAGTATGATGCACTCTACCTTAGCAACCAAGGCCAATATATTAAGACGTTTGTTCAAGAATATGAACTTTAAAAATAATAAAATAACTGTGTATATCAAGTTAAATCACATTGCCACTTGACTAAGCTACATATTTTATTTATATTTGTTCTAACAAGTGTTGGGACTTTCAACTCCAAAAAGATGTCTAGAAGATGGCAAAAGGGCTATTAATCTAGCACAGCCAACCAGATTGATCCAAAAAGTGTGCGAGATGCAGTCAAAAAACTAAAAATAATAAGATACCAAACAAGCTCCATTTTTCAGCTAATTTCACCTTCAAGTCAATAAAATGAAAGCAGGAAAGAGTTTTGCATTCTTGCAAAGAAAAGAAAGTGCCATGATAGCAATAACACAAAGCATATTATGCAACAAAATGCTCGTTATGTGCTTCCTGAATGCATATGAAGATAACAAAAGGCAATGCTAGGTATCTATAAATGAAAGATTGAATTAGTCAGATGCATACCATTTCATTGTCAACCAATCTTTTCTATGTGTCAATGGTTTGACCAAGCAATCCCCACCCGTAAAAAGAAAAAAGAAGAAAAAGAAATTGATGTCAGTTATTTCACAAAGAAAGATCATAACATATTAGGAGAATTTCGTAATCACCTAAACGGCATGCATATAATAATTTAGTGGGCCACGCAGCATATAACTGTCTTGGTGTAAATGATCCTTTTCTACAATCACCATATACTATGTACTGAAATCATATAGTGTTACAGGATAACACTCCAAAAAAGATACCAACGCCATTCAGCACAAACAAGATGAACAATAGTACCTATTAGCTGCCCAAAGAAAAACAACCTGGGGAAACAACAGTGATACCTGTTCAATATCCGGCGTAAATAATATCCATCCATATGTTCTAACATGCTAGACATCATATTTGACTTCCACCAAAAGTTTACCGCAATGGTCAATTCATTGCTATCCACTTGATGAAACCTGTTAAGAAGCTTATTCTAAGTCACTAGACCATAAAGAGAGAAGAGAAGCAGGTCCAGCAGAAATATGGAGATACAATGTGATCAGGCCAAATACAGTCATTGTTGACACAGAAATCTGATTTGTGAAAAATAAGGTGCAACACTAAAGAGATATATCAAGTAATGAATTAATCTTGCACCATCTCTCACACAAACAAAGCAATAAGATAATAAATATACTTTTAACTTCCAATAACTAACTGCCAAATAAAAGAATATTACCAATGTTATCACAAATATAGTGTACTTCTTATCATTAAACACACATAGAAGTATTAAATCATAACCATCAAGCCTTACTGAATAATGTGAGGTTTATTTACAGATCCTTTTTGAAAATTATTCCAACAAAGGATAACATTTGCCACCATTACATGCTTTTTCAAATGCCTTCTCATCATCTCCATCCTAGTTTCCTAAGGCGTTTCCACCTCTTTCCTGACCCTTCAGCACAAATTTAGGGCCACCAATGACTTCCAAGGTTTCCATCATGCATGGCTATATTATTGGACTCAGATCTCTACTACTATTCCATATTTGATGCAGCTCATACATTTCCCTAAATGTACTCATTCCTTCAACCTATTCTATCTAGATCGATGACATATACCCTCTTTATCATACTTAACTCTGCCATCCACACCTTTGGTCTTTGGACCACTTTACTACCTAACACAGCAAAACATGGTCGCATGATTTATGACCATCCTATATAATTTTTTTTGAGACCGAAAGAAAAATGTATATTGTAGTAACACCACAAAAGAACATTTTTACTTAATTGACCTAATTCTATTTTTCCCTCCATCTTCTGGGAAAAAAATGTCACAAGATAATAAAAATGATTGCCTTTGCTTTCAGTTCCACTGATATTGCATTTAGTAAGCTCCATTTAGTTCTACCATTCTAGATCCTTGATCACTAAAAGTTGTCTTCCATGTAACTTATCATAAACCCCGAGCCCATCTAATTAGTTAACTGTATATCATCTACAAATAAAACTCTATGGTTCTCATGAATTTGCTTATTACAATACCTTATAATATGCTTTCTCCAAGTTGTAAACTTGTAGATTTTCTTTTAACTTCTATCTAAATCTTTTAACTTATAGATTTTCTTTGAGTTATAAAAGAGGAAGGTTGCATTAGGTAGCTGACAGTTAGCGTAAAACTCCATCAGATCCCTTAAAATATGAATCTATTAAATCAAACTATGAGAGCAGAGTGGAGGAAGCAGATTCATGTAGCCGACCCCATGTAGTTGGGAAAAGGCTTAGATGAGTTGAGTTGAAAAAGAAATTGATCTCAATGGATGTCTGGGTTTTATTTATGAATAAACAGCAGAACACCCAGAATAAACATCAGCAAACTTGATTCATATCTGTCTGGAATTAATATGAATGCAGTCTTTGACCCTTCTGCTCAGCTGAAATTATAAGACAGCTTAAAAACCGATGTCAGATCTGATTCTCAGAAGCAAACTGCAGCAGACTCTAACTGCAGTCGGACTTCAGCCCTGATAACAGCAGCAAAGTGCTTGCTATGGCTCCCTTATCATAGCCAGCCAAAAGAAGAACTTGAAATAGAGAACTGAAGAGAGATGAGAGGAATAAGTAAGAAGAACAAGAAGACAAAAGGTAAGCAGAAGAATAAGATGAAGATGAGAAAGAAGCTGGTGGCTCTTTTTTAATAAGCTTTTCCACCAATACCCCATACATTGTCCACTTAAGTAAGCTGGCCATTTACTATTTTTAAGAGGTGTGATCAATCACTAATCCAACTCCTTTTGGAACCCCTTGAAAGCTAAAGATCAAATCAGCCACTTGTTTGACTCCCAACAGGACCCTTTAATAGGAAACAAATTAGCCTTAAACAGGTGACTAAAACTCCTATTAAAAAGGGCTGCCTAGTCTTCCCGTGCCCTACTCAACTCAACTCATCTAAGCCTTTTCCCAACTACATGGGGTCGGCTACATGAATCTACTTCCTCTACTCTGCTCTATACAGGACTAAGTCGACTTCCAGCACCATATAGAATAGAAATTAATTAGGACTCTCAAAATAGAAACCAAACACATAAGAAACAGGAACACAATAATAAGAAATCTTGGAATTCCTTGACACCTACAGACCAACTAGTAGAGACCAAATCCCTCACTAGTAGGCTGCCATTAAACTATTAAAATTGCTCTGATTGATCTGATTACAAGTTTAAAATATGCCTACTATTCTGGATTGCACAATTTTGGACCCACAAATGATCCATAAATGCTTTCATCCAGATTTAGATGCATCATTAACACTGTTAATTGATAGTCAATTTATCCCATAATTTTCCATTGATATTTTATCTATCCCTAAAACCTAAGCTTTTGCATTCTTTACAAAGTCATCCCTACCTCAAATTGTCCTACTTGAACAAAGATTCCAATCCATATCGCAATTGTGATTCTCTTACAAAAACCCCTTTTGCAAAAACTTAAGTTGTGTTTGGCTTTTGAGAATAGTCCCATTTTCCATTTTCATTTTTATAGAAAAAAAAACTGTGAAAATACTTTTGGTGATTGAAAATGATAACAATTTTTTGGAAAGCATAACTCCAAAATAGTAGAAAACTGAAAATAATTTAAAGATGTTTTCATTATTTTCCATCAAACAAAGAAGAGAATAGAAAATAAAGGCTAAAGAACTAGAAAACATGGGAGTGAACAATATTTTCTTTAATTTTTTCATCTACCTTTTGAAAAGGTATGGTTTATAAATAGAAAATAATAAAAATAATTTTTGTTCTTACTTATCAAAAGCATTTTTTAGAGATCAAAAAACAGAAAATGAAAATAAAAAAGAAAAAAGAAAAACATTCTTGAAAATCAAATGCAGCCTTCATTTTTATATTTTTTTTCCTTTACTTTTTAAGTAACAGTTCTATTTTCCAATGAGATCTCATATTGTAGTGCACATATCTTGATCTACATCTCTTGCAACAGTTTTAAGTATTGAAGGCCCACAGCATGCACAGCACAATAAACAGGAAAAAAGAAGAAGAAGAAATAACAAGTGTCTTTAAACTAAAAATTATTTTGAATTAGTCTAGATGATCTTTGTGAAATTGTGATGGGTTGATACTCGATACTAACCCAACACAATCTGACATCTGAAACCATGATGTCTTGTCACCCTATATGCTAGTTATGCTACTGATTTCTTCTCTTCCTTCAACTCTAATCTAGGATATCGATCAACACAAGTTGTACATACATAGAGGGGAGAATGAAGGGACCAGTAGGTGGAGAAGAGATATTTAAGAGGAAAAAAGAAAGAGCTGTAGAATTCACCAAGATAAATCAATAATTCATAATAATCAAATCACAAAAACCATGTTTGTAAAATTTTGCAAGCAATATAAATAAGTCATAATAATACTAACTCTAAACAACCTCTAATCCTATCAATGCAACTAAACAAAAACTCCTATTATGGCAAAAGTTCCAATAAATTGAAAGAAAATGCCAATAAATTACAGATGGAATTCTCCTGCCACTTTTTGGCCTAGAAAAGCCAAGAATCATAAAAACTCAATTTTAGATCTTTCCAGAAAGTCTAAGATCACTGGATTAGGCCATAGGTGATTAAGGCCAAGAAAACAAGGTTTTGCCATAGGTGATTAGGCCATAGGTGATTAGGCCAAGAAAACAAGGTTTTAGCAAAAATAAATTTGAAGAATTATAGAAAATTATGGTTTTAGCAAATATCAAGTTAGAGTACTTTTACTTCAAATAAAAAATCACTCTAGATAAAATTTAAATATTTTCTATTTAAATAATTTTGAATGAAAATAAGAAAAAGGATTTAAGCTTATCAGAGTATACATGCCACCCAACCCACCCCTCCACCCAAAAACCACCCAAACTGGTAGTGAATCAATTCGAGTCCATGCCAAACTGAAATGCAAAATTGAATAGTTTTTCAATCAGTTCAATTCAGTTTGGGTCGAACAGATCAGTTTGGTTCAGTTATGCTTACCTTGATTGCAGCGAATTTCAATCCTTTAAAATAATGTACCTTCAGATATGTTGTAAAGCATCTACATATGACCTTATTTCACCACACCCTTCTTGACAATTTTAAAGAATCGTCGATTTCATTTGTTTTTGACATTTTTTAATGCAGATCTAATGCAATTGAGAATTTAAAGATTTACATAATCAAACTTACATTTAGTTTGTAGGTCTTTATTATCTATTTTTGTACATTTTTGTATTATTATTTTTGGTCATTTTTCTAGGTCTTCTTCATTCCTAGTGGCAGCCGAATTAAGGTTTGATCAGCCCTTATATTATTGGAATTTTGCCAGCAGTTTTATACAATTTAGGGGTCCTTGATGGACTCAAATTAAGCTGATATTTGATGGTGAGCTAGTCTTCATATGGGAGGATTTTATTTACAGATTTGGCTGACTTATTTCTACTCTCTGTCATATTTGGGAGAGCAAAGTAGGCCGATTAACAAAATTTAAGGGGTTATATGGCAGCTGTTTTTGAAAGTTCATGGGATTGAAACATGAATAAAACATGCACACATATCTTCTTTTCTCCTCACTCCTTTTTCTATTCCTAATATTCTCCTTCTGTTCTCTTCGCTTAGGGACTCTAGATCTCTCAGCATTGCTAAAATAAGCTTCTGCTGTACAAAAGCAGATCCCTGTTATATGGCACGAATGAGCTGTGTGATGATGTGGGGACTACTGGAAAGAATCTGAAAAGTGCCAATGTAATACAGATTAATCTAAATCTAAATCCACAAGCAGTTGTTTATCCTTTGCATATCCCTTATTCATCCATAGATCTACATCAAGAACCAATTTTGTCAATTAACTTTTGAACTTCAATATTACACTATTAGGTTCTTTAGATGTATGTCACTCACCTTAGATTCTTAAAAAACTTATGAAACAACTCACTCAAAATAATTTTCTGCATGTCATGTGCTCTCTTCTCTTAAGGGGGAGAGCATAATTAATATATGAGACATTTAACCACTCAGCGTGGTAACTTAAAATTTCTTTTTGCAAAACATTTTGACTCTTACTAAAATCATAGACAAATGTTTACTCCACAATCAAATCTTCAACCACAATCATATCTCTATATGAATCATAAAATTGTTCTGAAAAATGTAAGAAATGCATCTAAGAGATATAAAATAGCATATTAATATAATAGACAAAGGATCTATAAGCCTCACACCCTGACATTTACAGTTAGATACACCATTTTCAAATCACCTCTATGATTTTAAATAATTGTTGAAATAAATTCCTTAACTCCGCCAAGGCCGGTTCCAAGCCCAAGAAGGGTTGTGTTAGGTAGCTAACAGCCAGCGTAAAACTCCGTCAGATCCCCTAAAACATGAATCTACTAAATTAAACTATGCAAAGAGTTAGGACATCCCCGTTAAGAGACACATTGCATTTGCCTCCGAGTGTTTCGAAAAATGGGCAAGGGGCACCGCACCAGCATTCGGATGCGGTGATAAATGAGCAAGGGTTTCTGCACTATAGACGAATGAGGGTAAAGTAATTTAAGTGTCGACTTAGTCCTAAATAAAGCAATGTGGAGGAAGTAGATTCATGTAACCGACCTCATGTAGTTCGGAAAAGGCTTAGATGAGTTGAGCTGAGTTTGAAATAAATTCCTTAGCCCTTTACATCATTGCATTATTGGGTAGAACCATTCCAACTAAAACTCTTGCTTTTGAAAATTACTGGGTGTAGCAGCAGCAGTAATAGTAATAGAACAAGAAGAAGAATAACTTCTGGCTGTTTTCAACTGTTTCAGCCTATATCAAAAGTGTTTTCAATTTCATGAATTTTCACACGTCTAGCATTTGTAATAGGTTGGAACCGATATGCTATGTTGCATGGAGTTAGGTACATGTCAGGTTTGGATGCATGCCAATGTTTTAGATCCTTTTAGATGAACTTATTCTTACAACCTAAGAGTTCATGTCCCAATGGTACTGGCACTCCGGCTTGCCATTCCATTTGGGGAAGATAAGCGTGGGATAGTGGTTTGTCTTGAATGAGGATATACCAATTGTGCCAGTTGTGTCCAGACATTTCGGATGACCGAGATGGATGGATGGATTGGGAAGCAATATATTTTATTTTTTCTTTTTATTCTTGTTGTTAATGATTATTTTGAATTGTTCCAACCATCTTAACCCATCCCAGTTCCATATCAACCCAAGAACAACTAGGGATGAGACTCAAAACCAAAATTTAAAGCCTTGTTACAACCAGTTACACCATGATAAAGTGTTTGCTGCAGGTACATAAAAGCTAAACCAAAAGTTTTGGGCAATAGAGCTAATATGCAAGCAAAACTTAGCTTTAAAGAAGAATCTATACAAGTACAAAGTACAAACAGCATGAAATAAACCAAGGTTTTAAATCCTATAGAATGGAGTCATCCTGATTTTTTAATAGAACAGGACGCACCATCATCCCACCTAGTCTCGACACTTGGGACAGAAGGTGTCTGAAGGCATGCCAGTTGAGACACTGGAACAATGGTGGGATGGTCCCATCCTAGTACTTAGGATGGCAACCCATTCTGACATCCCACAAGACATTCCATCTAGACCTAAAACTGTGAAATAAACTCTTTCCATCCATTGTCTAACCTATAGGTGTCTTTGCTTCATTACTGCTCTTAATCCATATCAGACAACTTTAATTTTCCTCAAATTCAGTGTAATACTGAGAATTGCTCCTGAGCCATTTTAAGTAGATCATAAGTTTGATCATAAATTCTTAATAACATTTCGATAGGTCTTGTTGTACTCATGCATGAATACAAAATATGTATGATTTTACAAAGAGCTACAAAACACAACTACAAATCAAGCATTTCTGAAGTTGATTAGCATTCTTTTTCATATATGGTGCATTAAAACTTTCTCAGTCACTACCAAATCTGCTCTTCTAGTTGACAACAAACAGAGGCCTCTTCCAAAGTTCTTTGTTTGGACCTCTTTTCTACAGTTTGGCTTTGGACTAAAATTCATTTATGTCAATCTAAATGAGAAGAAAAAACATTCTTTTCATTTTTTTCTTAGTTTCAAATATGAGTAAAAGCATGTGAGGCTTTCGATCCAAGCATCCTGGGTTATTTGTGCTACAATGACTTATCAAGATGAGATTCAGATATTGGTTTCATTATGACCATGCCCTAGCAATTCTTCTCATTCTTTCCATTTTTGCTTAGTTCCAAAAAAGAAAACAAGCATGTGAGGCTTTCAATCCAAGCATCCTAGTTTATTTGTGTTACCTTGACTTATCAAGATGAGATTCAAATGTTGGTTGCATGAAGACTATGCCGTAGCAACAATTAAATTTTAACAGACAATAATTGAAGTGACTGCCGAATGAATATCCACCCAAATGGAAGCCATCAAGCAAGCACAATGTATAGCACAATCAACCAAGGAACAAAATTAGAAAATCCAATGTTCTCATAAGATAAAATTGCATTCAGAAATAAATCAATGAAAATTTAGGAACCTCCAACCCTCTCCATACACTACTGCACATTTGTAAAATCCAGAAACAGTAATGAGAAGAAAAATATTCATATTCAGTTAGCCACCATATCTGTAATAAGCAAAGGAACTACTGAGGCTAAAATAAGCATTACAAAGTATTAATTACATTTGACTCAGCAGATCAAATCATAAATAACTCTGGACGCTTAAACGAAACAAAGTCTGCAGATTATTTCTGTTTGATCAACATAATCATGAATTATAAGCACCAACAAGTCAATCAAATAGAGATGAAGCTGTGACTTTTCTTTTTTAATCAGCTTTTCACATCCTGATAAGATCATGACAAGGTGACAGGCTTTCCAGCCTTGTCTTCTCAAAGAATGTAGAGTTGCAAATGAGATTGTCCATTTTAGGTTTGTTTGCTTTTATTTTGCAGGGAAAGATAAAGAATATGATTCCAGAAAATTATAGAACCCAGCAAGAAACAACATAAATAACAGTTTGTTGCCTACCATCCTTCAGGAATAAAGAGAGCATCACCAGAATGAAGAATGATCTTTTGGGAATACTGCTTGGAGTATTTTGCTCTTACATGAATTGAATGGTCAGGATTTTCTATGTCAACAGCACTGCCAAAAAACAATGAAAAATAAAATTAAATTACTAATTCAAGGTTATAGAACTTTGACTCTTAGCCTCTGAAAGCAAATAAAAACCTAGAGAAAGAAACATTTATAAAATGTTCTTATCATTATGATTATGTGTAAGCATAGCATACCTATGGTTGGAAGCTTCTCCATATATTGGCAGTGGGTATAAGAATGGACATGCTGAAGGAGGCCATAAAACAACTGAAAGGGACAGATTCAATAAAAATATTGTCATCAATATTGTACTAACATGGTGTAAGTAGACAATGGAGAATAAGACGTTTATCAATAAAGAGGGACCTTATTAAGAAAATGAAATAATGAATGATAGAACTACAGTAAAGCTCAAAAATGAGGAAGAAGAGCATAAATTGAAATAAGAAATAAGAAAACCAGAAAAAAAAAAATCAAAAGAAAATAATAGCTTGTGCTGGTTATATATAACCAGCATCAATTAATTTTCAATGACAGAAAATCCTTCAATTCTAGTTGGACAAGATAAGCAAGAAAAGAACAATAATAGGAACATGCACAGGAAATCTCATATTCTTATTTAAAAAAACTTGTTTTTCCCTGACCACAGATGTACCATAGGACTGCATAAGGAACCAATGCTGAAATGTAATAGTGTGGATATAGGGCCACTATAAATACCATGGTAGTATATGAATGAGTTGTCAATAAAAAAAAAACAATGATAGAACCACTAACCAACACACAATGCATGCTCAAACTTGGGTAACCTGCACGTCTCTCTCTCCCTCCCCCTCCTCCTCCCTCTCCAAACTTCCCCTTGCCCTCCACTATCTTCTTGTGGAAGCCATGTCCAAATAATGCTAATGCATGTCATCAATGGTTTCCGCACCTGTACCTATGTTGTGCCCTGTCGACATAGGCCTCTTTGGGTGATTAGGCAACTCGAGTATCAATCTAACTTCAATATATGTGGCCGGATATCTCAACGTAAATTGCTTATATAGTACATGGCTAGAACATCTTCCATATTCAAATAGCTCTTGTAATCGCTTTTACCACTTCTCAATCTTGATAACCACTTTCAAACAATGTCAGGTGCATGTCTTCCACTTGTCATCTTTTTAATGCACCATTCAGTCTTATGAATCACCCAAAAATGATGACAGGTATCATCCCCTTTAACCTCAACCATCTTCATGGATAACTTATTTGGTTAGTAACCTGTTTGTTCACTAGTGTTTCCAAAATCAATAGGAGGTAAACATGAAATTTGACCAACACAATACAAGAGTGACTCAAACACTGATATAAAACAGCTTATTTTTCACCACACGAATCTCTCAACATCAAATCCCATTCACCAACTAGCCCTCCACATCGATATCCATAAGAGGTTCCAACCAAAGGATATTTTGATGCACTAACTACTATAGTTTGCAATACCAGACTGTACTCAACTCATAGGTAGCAAAACAATATTCAATATGGCCCTCGTACTGAGCATCAATGCCAAGAACCAGACTATGCCAAAACTTAACTGGTTGGGTACCAATATGGTTACCAAGTACTATGAACCTGACTAATTGCCCAATCGTGCCATAAACAACAGATATTTCATCAGTTTATTGCTTATGAATGCCAAAGGAAATTCTTGTTTAATTATTTAGCAATTCTTGAAATGAAGAAAGGGCAAACAATGTGAGGCAGTTGGTCGCTAACAGTACCCAAAACATCTAAAGTGCAATGCAATCCTCTGAAGCTCGAATTTGGTAACTCAAATTTCAATTGTAGCTAAGGTCGCGTAGCAATTCCTTTACACATTTCTACAGAACTCATTGATCGAAAAAATGGATGCATGTCTCATACATGGTTGATACTTAATAATAAGGATATCTTAAATGATAAGTAGTCAACTAAATAGCTGAGTGCAAATGTGTCACCAACTTACTACATAATCATCATAGAATATATTAAAAACTCACATTTTCCAATTGCTCCTTGATGTTTGGACGGACATGTTTATTGCTGAATCAAGATCTTCAGTTGTCAAGACTTATCATTTCTCTTTTGTTGCAAGTTACACCAAACTGATGGAAGCAGTGTGATCCCCCTCACCACAAGTAGCCCATGATACCAATGGACTGAACACCGCACTTGTTCCAAAACAATGTTGTCATTTCAAAATTTACTAAAATCTTTCTCAAATGAAGCTTAACAGCATTGATACCCCTCCATTACTAATTGGGAGATCCTCATTTGTACAAGTCACAACCCCCTCTGCATTTACCATCTATAGCCTTATAATTTTCACTGACGCTGGTGAAATGCAAGGCTTTTGTGATGGAAAGGATGCACATCAGTGGGCAAGTTTGGATCAGGAGTCTGAAGGTATAGAACAAGGTCTGTAATCTTGGTACCAGGTACCATACCGATACATTACAAGGTTGGTACGATACAGTAGATATGGTATGGTACACATCCTGTACTAAGATAACTTCGAAGCACTTTTGATGACAATACCACTCAAAATCAGATGGTAAGAGTCAGTAACAAGACAGTATCAGTAGGTACTGAGTGGAATTGGGTAGTTCCACCAGTACAGACTGCTATGAATTGGTACAGACCATCTCCCATATTGAACCAGCAAACCGGCTGACTTGGTTCTATACCAGTTCATTACGGTATTCCCCAAACTGAATGGTCCATGTCATTTTTGTAATCCTTGGTATAGAAACAGTGAGCAAAGAAGAATTGCATGAGGCATAATAGACTCAGTTTTGACAAATCAGCTCACATGCAAAAACACAACTTTAGTCAATGTAAGAATAAAGTGGGATTATTTCTGCATAGTAAAATAACATGGCTAGGAAGAGATCCACAGTACAAGCCCAAAATGACTATAATATCCTTGTCAATGTGGAACTAATTTTTAATGCTTGTCAATTCCTATGGATACAAAATTATAATTTAGAACCTTATTGCTGGCCATGCTCCCACCGCCTTGTACCACTTAAAACAGTAAATAACATAAAACTTGCTGTTCTCTCCATCAAGCCTCGCTCCTATGTTTGGCTATTAAAGAGTCAAAGCAAGTGACGAATATTGCCTTGGCAGCCCTTAAACCAGTGGTTAGCCTCAGTGGAAGCAGTCTCCCATGGACCTCTAAGAAATGCAAGGTGGACAAATAGGATGAGATTGTAGAGTTGACGACGACTTTAATGATGACGGAAGAAAAGGAGATATACAGATCTTGAAAAGCCCCTCCCATGTCTCTGGTTCCATGAACATTCATATTAAAATATTACTGCATTAGAAATCAAATCTATCATTTCCAAAATGAAATTTGGTCATGCAAGCAAATCAAACAAAAGACTTTCTTTTTTTTGTCTCGATCATGGATCCGTCATGATAATACATGTGGTACAATTACATTTAACTTGTTTTGCAGGAACAAATAAAAGTAAAAATCATACCTTCTTTGAAACCAGTAACCACACAAAGTAGGTTATGGTGCGGATCATAGTGAGTACTAGATCTAGAACGAGTCCTGTTCATCCAAAAATTGACAGACGCCAATGTTTTCATCCCTATAAATACAGGCTGCACCAACAAACAAAGATTAAGCAGAACGATGCATATGACAAGTTTTGAAGAATGACATTATGGACTAACAGTACATTATGCTCAGAAATTCAAAATCTGGGATTAGAAATTTATGACATAATTCACACATAACTAGCCAGAAAAAACTGGTTCAATATAAGAAGAACAAACATATATTACAAAAGGAAAAACAGGAGAAAAAAAGATAAAAGAAGATAAATGATATAGCCAGACCGTTTGAATATCCTCTCTCAGAATTTCTAATGGACACCTTTCTTTGCTGTCGGTGTTCAAGATGGGGACCTGTCAAGCATGCCATACTTATAAAAGGTTAAATACGGTTATATGGCTACAGATCACAACTTTATGAGCTTATACAGGCATAATTGATGCCTATAGGAAAAGAAATGCAACATCAAGATCAAAGAATGTGTCCCAAGGGAGAAGGGGGGGAGGAGGAAGGGGGGAATCTGCCTCAGGAGCCACTACAGAAATAGTGGCAGAATAGAAAGCAACTGATCAGAGCCATAATTACCTGTGCTATATAGAATTGATCAGTGGTATCCAAGGAGGTAGAGCATACTTCTTTTGAATATGCTGGTTCCAATAAAGACTCTTTTGTCACAGTAGTGGAACTACTAGCAACATTCACTTGATAGAGTTTGCAGGAGGAAATGAAATTAGAAAATTGTATAGGTACCTATGTTTAGAAAGTAAAAGAAATTGTAAATGCAGCAAACCTAGGGAAGCTTGATTCAAGATATTACATAAATAAACCAAATGCTGAAATTCTAATGTCCCCAAAAATATATAATTGAAGATACAATTTTACCCTTTCATGGCTTCTTAGGTCCCCATAGAAAGTTGGTGCAGATTCAGAATGCATAGCCTCCACAACAGCAGATCCTGCTCTCTCCTGCAAATTTTATTTTACATAAGAAGATTCCCAATGCAAAATTTAAGTCCATAAAATATCAAAGTATTCAATCAGCATGAGATTGAAAAGTTGGGCTGCTCAAACAGCTCCCCGTAAGGACTGCCAAACAATAATAGCAAATGGTGATGGTGCCTTATGTAAATATATGTAAAGAATACTAAATATTATGTCCTTTCAACAGCAACATATCCATAATTCCACACCGTATTTTTTTCAGAATTAGGCTTGTCCGTACCAACAATGACATAATATATTTTTGAATTCTGAGCTTACAAGTCCATGACAAGAGAGGGAGAATAAGTACATATCCAAATAACCAGTCTCCAATCAAGAGCCAACCAAACAAGAGTCCTACAAGCTTCCAAAAGGCAGAGCAGAAACAAGAGCCCCATCCCCCAATCGAGATCCAATACCAAGGACTCAACAGGGAAACAGCAAGTTGAATTCTAAAGCTTCACAAGGACAAAACAAATGAAACTCAAATAAGAACAAGCAATGATTTCAACTCCAATGACTTTCTTCTATCATCAGCATGCACAAATTTGCAACAGAAAACAGGTATAAATTTATAAAATTTGAAAAAAAAAATCTAAAGATCCATAAAGTTTTTTTGGGTTCAAAATTACTTTATTTTTGTCCCTAGTAAAGTCTTCTCTCCCCAATGGAGTTCCTCTTCAAAATTCCAAAAAATTTCAAAAATTCAAAAACATTGAAAACTTTCCAACAATTCAAAAATTAAAAACAAAAAGTACTTTCCTTCAAAGTTGCTTTAACAAACCCATTTTAACAAAAAAAAATAACTTTGAAAAAAAATCAGGAAAAGGTCTATTTCTCCCTAGCAAAGCCCTTCTTAAAATCCTGAACAATTCCCAAAAAAGTAAAAAATAATCTTCTTCACAATTTCACTGCTCTTATTCCAATAAACTCTTCAAAAAGTGAAAAGGTATTTCTTCCTTTCCAATGGAGCATTATTCTGTTTGACAAGATCTTAGGTCTTAGCAAGTTATTCCATGGGACATCGGGACATGTTGCTGTCCCAAGTGTCACGATAGAACCATTTCACCATCATCCTAACATTCCAATCGACGCATCTTGGGACCTCCTATCCCAAGTGTTGGGACGAGATAAAATAATGACACATCTCATTTCAAGAAAAAATCATGATTGTCCCATGAGGTTTAAAACCTTGTTGTTTGAAACTATAATTTTTTTTAAAACTCCAACAGATACTCCTCTAATAAAACACTCTTTCCTTCAAACACACACACACACACACACACACACACACGCACGCACACATATATATATACGCATATACATCTATATGTATATATCTATGAGAGTGTGTGTGTGTATGTTTGAATGTATTATCTTAGATTGGAGCCAATAGCATACAAACGTAAAAATATCTTCAAAAATTTCTTTCCAAAATTCCCTAGAGGAGCTTTTCCTCCTCATTTTTTGAAAATCTCCAAATTCTTCCCCCTTTTCAAAACCCCTAGTGGAATTTCCTTTTCTTTTTCAAATTCTCCAACAAGGTTTTTTGCTTTTTAAAACTAAAATACCCCTTTCTTCCTAGTGGAATATCTTCTAATTCCCTAGTGGAGTTTTTAGAAACAATCTAGTTTTAAAAAACCTAGAAAAAGTGCTTTTAAAAAATCAAAAAAAATAGCTTATTGGGTGAATTTAACAAACTAGGAGCAACTTTAAGCTTTCTAGAGGAATTCACTTCCAAAAAAAGCACTCATCAATGCTAAGGCTACCTTTCCTAGTTTGCTTGGCGCTAATCCTGATCCCTTTGCACTTTTAACAAATAGCCTTAAGAGTTGCAAAAATATTGCATTGCCTTTTGAAAATCACCACACTTCACCACTGCGTGACATGCATTTAGACTACAATTTAAGCAGAAGCTAAAGCTGTCCATGCCTAAGGATCATGCTCAATGTCGAAAGATTGAAGCCACCAATTGTTAAGTGATTGCAGTCATGAAATGGCTGGTTCAACTCCCTTATAGATAAATAGGACCCTTACCAGGGCAGGCATCAATGAACATCCCTGTGGGATTGGCCGCACATCAGGTGCTAATGAGCTTCACATCCATCAATTCAATCTCTAATGCCAAAGCCAAAGTAAACAAACTACTAGTCTCACAAATCACTCCTTGCATTTCCCTACTGACATTCACATATCAAGCATTCATCAAAGACAGTCCTAGAGTCACCACATACAGAATGTAGCAAACACAAAACACAAACAATGCCAGTAAACTGTACATTTGCATTGGCATTCGCAGCATCACCACACAACACTTCCAAAGCATGAAAATCGAAACAATCTTCTTTAAATATTGTTGCTTCCTCTTTACCTTCAATTGGGGGTTGCCATCTTTTGATTTGACATCTGTCCACTCCATGGCCTCAGTCAAAGAGGGGGGCATCCTATAAACAACTCTAGCTACCACAACTAATAAATTCTAGTTTTCTTGATGACTAAATTCTCCTATCCATCCCTAGAGCCTTGTCACACTTCCTTACACTCTAAGTTGTCCAAATTTGTCCAAGATCCCATTTCCAAATTTTGGCTACTTCTAGGATGAAGGTTCCTATTTTCCCTCTCCAAATAAAGTTATAGAACTTAGATCTAAGACCTAACCTAAATCTTGTTTAAACCTCTCCCAACCACATTTGAGCCAAAATATTTTACTTCCTATTTTTGCTATGTCCTTGGACAAATATCTTGGATTATTTTTTTAGTAGGCAATTAGACCTCATCAATTCCCATCCAAATTGCACCCTCGACATCACCCCAGTTTTGAGCCATGCACACCCTATTAGCCATGCACAATAATGTCAATATCCTATGATCATGCATCTTAAGTCAACACTTGCGACAATTTCCCATCATGTGATTTTGTTTAGACAATTTCCCATGTAGTTGGGAAAAGGCTTAGATGAGTTGAGTTGATTTTGTTTAGACATGGTTGAGCTACCTTTTATTATTACCTCATCACTCCCTAGATTTACCCCCATCAAGACTTCTAGCCTCATCATTCACCTTCAATCTTATTCTCGCATCCTAACTTGATCGAGGACTCCATCTAGATCTAAAACTCTAAAAAAACAATAATATTACCGGTCTAATTCCACCCCTTAGTCATCATAAGCTCTCCATCTTAAGAGTATATCCTTAAGATCATGACATTTGCCTCTACTCATTGTAACAAGTGTCATACATACTAATAACAAACATCAACCCACTTCTACACCCACACTCCTCCATAACAAAATTTGCTACATGGCATCTCCTCCTTAATCTCCTAGAAAATTCACCGATCTTACCCTAATTGCACCCATAACTACCAAGAGTTGTTCCCAACATAACAAGTGTCATCCTATTCTAATTTCTCTCCATTGCACTATTTTTCTCTCTCTAATAACTAGTAAGATAGATTGAAGATCTTCTCCATAACTACATAGCCTCTTCACCAAGTCTAGAGATGTAACAAGAAGCATATCTTAAAATCTTCTCTTGTATTTGGCTCCCTTAGCTCTCTCTAATGATCCATTAGGCCTTAAAAACCCTCATTGGATCTAGCCTAAAACACATCTATGCCACTCCATCCTCTTTTGTTGGATCCCCTTTCTACAATATCTTAGCCTTCCATGACTTCTTTACATCATTGATCCAAGAGAAGAGGAAACTAGCCAATTTTCTTATTATATTTGGAAACCCTCTATCTTTTTATCTTATCCATCTAGAGAAGCACAAAACTAGAAAGCACATCATCCTTGAATTCTAACCCTACACCTTTTCAATCCTCTTCTCTCTCTAGCCAATAAAAACCTGTCACCTCATATCAATTATAGCCACTAGATCCAAAGAGCTTTAATCCTAGCCCCTTAAGTCAAGATCTTCTATCCTAACCCTTGAAATCCAAAGAAATATAAGAAATACGCTCGTACTAAATCCTAACCCATGAACCTAGAAACCTCACCAATCCTCTCCGTAGCCGATGATGGTTAAGCCATTTAGCACCTTAAAATAACCCTTAAATCCAGAGCTTCCCCATCCCTCATTAAATCCTAGCCTTAAACTACCTCTCTCCCTCTATAAATACTCTCTCATTCTACCCTAAAATGATGGTAGGAAATGGGGGGGAAAAATTAGAGACGTGGGGAGACGATGCAAAAATAGAGACCCAATGACCTTTCTTCTCTCCTTTACCTTCTTCTTCTTCCTTCAACCCTTCTCCACTTCAACAAAACCCTGGATCTAGCCCTTAGAAACATCTGCAATATATCAAGAAAACTAGAAGACAAACCCTATCCCTTTGGTTGAGGCCTCTCCTAGTAGAGGTAGAGGCCCAAAATTAAAAGGAATGTTAGAGAAGTGGCAAACGAGGTTGAGGTACCATTCTTAGCTCTCTCTCTCTCTCTCCATTTTGATTTTCTAATTTTTTTTATAGCTATTTTCTCTTTATTCTTTTAGAAGAGCAAAACAAAGCAGTTAGGAACCCTAAACCTAGTCATAGGACCCTTAATTGCAAGGTAATTTAGGGGTGCATTCTCTAGTCCTTCTCCAACATCAATATTAAAGCTTATTCAAGCATTATCCTCACACATTAATTTTTCTCAATTTCCTTTAATACATCTAGGTGGTGACTCGATTGCTTAGCTTCACTAGGGGGTAGCCTACACTTAGATCCTGCTTAAAGAAACTTCTAACAATGAAGGGTAACATGGTTTCATGTGCAAGAAAGAAGAAACTTATACACATAATCCTTGAGATTGCCCTTAGGTTACATTTGGTAGCCAATAATCTATCCAGATTATCGGTAATTTAAATTGGACCCATCAGATAACTATGTTTGGTATATATTTTTAATGGTAATCTATCTTGTAGTGGTAATCCCAATTACTTCTCATAAGGCAATCCAAATCATCTCAGAAGAAGATGGTTATCCACATTATCGAAGATGTTATAATCTAATAATTTCTTTTGATAAAATTACCCCTTCCCCCTTCTCTTCCATGAAAACAAAATCATTCCCTCCAAACGCTGCTTCGCTTATCCTCTAACAGTGCCTACCCTTGCTGATGAGCTGCCATCACGTCACCTTCGAAAAGATCGCCACATCTGAGAGAAGAACGTGTACAAGATCGACCAGATATACGAGAGGAGCTTCTGGCACCTCAGCGACCAGATGTTCTACGAGAGTCCCTAGCCGTCGGTGGAGGCCATGGCTCCCTACATCGACAACGATCACGTCTTCTGTCTCCTCTATCGGCAGATGTGGTTCCGCCACGTCTACACATGCCTCTCCCTCATTGGACGCCAGCAGGTCGAGTCCTAGGACAACTACTGCAGCCTCTTTGGCGTCGTGCTCCGTGGGGTCATCAACATGCAGCTCCCTAACCAATGGCTCTGGGACATGGTGGACGAGTTCGTCTACCAGTTCCGGTCCTACTGCCAGTACCGAGCCAAGCTCAAGAATAAGACTGAGGAGGAGTTGCAGCTGCTGCATCAATACGATCAGGTATTGGCAGCAAAAATACTTGAACTTTTCTGAGTTTAGGGTATTAACTTCATTGTTATTCAACTTTGGTTGTGTTTGAGAGCTTACCCCTTTGGAAAAATTGGATTTGGTAAGACTTGTCTGCTCTTGAATTTGTACTGGTTTCTTTAGGATGTTTAGGAGTAGATTTAGGTGCATTGAGAATGATTTCAATATTCATGCCTTTTATTGGTCAAGTTGAAAACTTTTTGTTTTTGATTTGTAATTTGAAAGTTTAGTACTTAGATTTGCGATTCAAAATTCAATTTGCCTATACGAACGAAGGGTATAATAAATATTGTCCAATTAAAGTACACTAAGTAGTTCTATTAGTGCTGGTATTCCAAAACTTTTCAATCGACGGCAATGATCTCTAAAACTGATTTACGCAAGAAGTGCCCAATTAAAAATAAACCTAGTTCAACTTTTATGTATAGCAAAAGGAGGGCACATAAGGCACATAGAAAGATTATTATTTCAGTAGTGTGAAGAAACATTCAGAGAAAAGACATGTAGATGAGTTAGTTATCGTGTGAGAATCGAGGTCCAAAAGGTGGTAAAATAAAATCAAGAGTCATTCTTAGGCTAATATCTATGTTCCATTTTGTTATATGTAGAGTACCATTTTCTTAATTTGAGGATCATCAAATTTAGGTGTTGTCATTTATAAATGCAAGTTTTTCAAACCAAATATATAATAGTGTATGAATTTTTAATAGATTTAATTTAGGGGTATTTTGAAATTTGATGTTATATGATTGGTAATCCGTTTGTCATACTAAACACAGTAATTAATATTACTATAACATTACTTGTGTATACCAAACATAATAATCAACATTACTGGCAATCTATCCCGTGGTAATCTATCTTGTAGGCAATCCACATTACCATTCAAAATTGCCTGGCAAGCACCAAATGCAACCTTAGTATGTGATGGAAAGCATGCAAATTTTTTTATGGATTAAATGGATAAGAATTTTATTATCTCAAAGAGATGTTGGTTCTCACCCAACATAGTTCTTCAAGAGCCACACCCAACAAGGTGGTATTGTCAAAGTACACAAGCAACCATTGGACAATCCATCTCTAGTTTATAAGCAATAAACAAAAAAGCACCAAAGAAAGGGAAAACTAGACAAGAATGGTAAAAGAATGACAAGGCATGATGAGAAACCAAAAAAACCATCGCAGTGTAATCCTTTCACCAATACAAGACAAAGGCCAAAGAGAAAAAACACTTCATGAATAACCAACAACACAATGTAGTATCCCACCCTAATGCATGAGAAGGATCACCAAGTTAAAAGTTATCACAGAAATGTCTCCTATAGTGCATCTAATGAGGTCAAAATCAAATTGATCTGTTTTATAGTTAATTGGAATATTGCTGAAATTATTGTGAGTGGGGAAGCAGCAAGCCAGAATCATAAAGGGCTATTATTTATTGCATGTAGATTGTGTAACGACCCGGGCCTCGGGCCCGCAGCATCCATGAACCCGTTTCGTTACAAAAGCAAGACGGATAAGGTTCACACAAACTTCGGCCACCACAACCCAAAAGGAATCCAATTGGTACTTATCCATCTTTCTTAACTGGTTATAAACCATACAACCAACTCCCAATTTTCCAATATGGGACTATTGGAAGGGGCATCACAATCTACTCCCCTTATAGAGGCAATGTCCTCGTCGCTAGGAGCAAATGATATAACCACCAAGCAGGCAGAATTCTAAAGATGACCTCCACAGGTTCAAGAGATGGCTCCCATCCCTCATGAATGGGGCACTTTGCCCTATATGACACTTAGCTTCTACACTTTCGGATGGTGCCTAGCTCTAATATCATATTGTAATGATCCAGGCTCTGGGCCTGCAGCATCCGTGAACCCATTTCGTTACAAGAAAGCAAGACGGATAAGGTTCACACCAACTTGGGCCACCACAGTCCAAAAGGAATCTAATTGGGGTACTTGTCCATCTTCCTTAACTGGTTATAAACCATACAATCAACTCCTAATTTTTCGATGCGGGACTATTGGGAGGGGCATCACATATTGCCTCGATTAGTTCACGTTGACAATTATTTACAAGAGTCTAGCTGTCGTTCAGAGCTTGGAGGAAGATTTATGCACAAGATAATTGCACAACCGAGCGCATACCTCTTACCATAAAACTATGTGAAATTCATCATGGAGCTTCCAAGAAGAAGCCACAGTGAAGATGATCTCTTCTTACCATTTATTCACCCTAGGCATACCAGTTCAGAATTGTGGATCTCCCAAAGCACAACAGCATTACATTCTTCAAACAAAATAAAAGAGTAAAACGAGAAAAGAAAGGTCCATCCAATTCCAAGCGCACATCCAAAACAAGCAAAGCAGATCTCATATCCAAGAACACCATCCAATGAAACATCTAAAGTTTTCGTCTTAGAAAGAGAAATAGATAGTGGAGAGGAATAGAGGTGGGACCTCCAAGTAGTCGAGGCCTCCATTGAAAGGGTTCCATTTGGAAAGGGCCTTCCAGTCCTTGACGGCGCCATGAAGTACCTTTACAGAAACAACAACTCGACTGGGATCAGATGAGAGACAATCGAGCAAAGAAAAGAACCTCTCCGATATTAATATCCGACAGAAGTAATCTGCGGAAGAAAGGATCGCAAGGATAATATTTACCGCTGGAACGTTGGTAGGCTCAATCTCGGAAGAGAAATCTTCGGGAGAAGGTAAATTCTCGAAGTAGCGGACCCGCAGAGATTCTGCCACTCGCCACTCCTCCCCAGCTTCGGCTGTCATTTGATGGCGTCGGAGCGCAGCCGGGAGGCACGGAATGGTAGGATTTCGCTGGGAGGATTGCCGAACATGAGCCTGTAGTCTGCGTGATGACCTGGGCCGGTTGGGCACAAGAGAGAGCCCGGTCCAGCCGAGAATCGATGGACCGAGGACACCGCCTTAAAAAATAAAAAAAAAAAAAAAAGGAAGGAAAAGTCTCGCCGAAGTCGTGGGAACAGAGTTACTAAACCATGTTCTGAGCCACTAAACCATGTTTTAAACTCGATTTTAGTTTGACATTTAAAGCATCATATAGGGTTCATGACTTTAATAATCATACTTACATTATTTTTGAGGTATGATATATTGTTTTATTATTTCAAAAAATATGGTAGTAACTTCAACCCTTGCCTCTATTTTTTGATTATTTCGTGGAACGGTAGTATAGGATGAAGATGCAATGCAATAAACATTGGTTTCAACATTTTCTAACCCATACGTGCATGGTAAAATAAGGACATGAATGTGATGGTACAAACGCAAACATAAAAGTATAGATCTGACATGATGAATACATGGTTTAAAGTAACTTTCGATTATCATAACAAGCCTTAGCACTCATCAATAAAACAATAGCAAAGATGTTATACTAGATCGAAGATATAACTGAGCAATGGCTTTTAAGGTTGAATATAGTCTAACATTCAAGAGTAAGGCTACTTTTTAAACTTAAGAACGATAATGAGAGTGAGATATTTGGATAGTAGAAAATATTATGCTAGCCTGCAACATGAATAGGCACATTGCTTGGAAGAGGCTAAAAGCCTCGTCAAAGAATTATATGCACTTAGAGCCCCTCTTGTGCATCGTTGATCAATTACAATGAACAAACATAAGTGATGGATTATAAAGCGATTATAGAAGGATATATTAAGAGAATAACCGCATGTTAGTACATCGATATCAATAATACCAGTTGAAGTTCTCACATGAACAAGATGAAGTCGTGGGAAGAGAGTTAGCGCAAAACAAAGTAGATAATAACCTATAAAACAATAAATATCTTTTGATGAATATATGTCCGATGAGACTGATTTTATGACTTTGTTCTTGAATAGGCGATTAAGATTATAGTCATGCTTAGGATCATTGTATGTTTCTATAATAATATAATAAAATTGCAATAGAAATCTTTTTTTATGCGCACATTGATAATTATATAAATCAAGCATCGCCTTCTTTGTCAGATATGTTTATAACATAAAGGCAACCATTTTTCTTGCTTAAATAAACCCATACTTTTCTCATGTTCCCATTATGAGCAAGCTCGCATGCATTGTTTATACATTAATACCTATTTGATGAATTTTTATACAATTATGCTCCTCTCTAATATGATTATGGGCCTTACGAAGTAAATAAACATTATCCCATAGCATGTTGACCATTAGCGCTTGGGGAATAGGAAGGTTATATGGTCTTACTTCTATCATAAAATTTTTAATTTGATTTATATGAAAAGATCGTTCATTCATTATTGTGCTCATCACTGTTAGGGTGTTTTGCATGTTAGGATCTATTAGATACAAAAATCATCCTTTAGTGCCTAATGATGACTAGTAGCTCAAAATATGTTGCTTGGGGTATACATCAAACTCATGTTCGATTAAAAGAAACTTACAGCTGAAACCAAAATACAATTATATTAATTGGCATATTCACTTAAATAAGATCGAATCTTGATATCTTATGTGATCGGTCAAAAGCAAAAGGCTTGATGATAATGACTTCACATGATTATGTGCATGGTTTAATGATTTCTAATCTTAACTGTACATCCTACTATCCAATGTAATCAATCAAAATCAAGATGTTAGATGATGGTAACCATCTTATCGGTTAAAATGAAGAAGCCAGACAATGGTGAGTTTAAATGATTATATGCATATTCTTAAAATTTTTATCTTGATTATACCTTCTGCCATAATGTGACCGATCGAAAGAAAGAGGCTGGATGGTGGTGACTTCATGCGATGATGCATATAATTTAATGATTTCTAATTCTGTTGTGCCTCATGTCATCCAATGTGAATGACATAAAATAACAAGTTGGAGGATGGTGACTTCATGCTATCATGTATGCGATGGAGGATGGTGAATTCACACGATCATGTGCGTAATATGATGATTTCTAATTATGAGTGTACATCTTGATATGATCGATTAAAGTGAAGAAGCCTAATGGGATTCAATGCAATGCATGAAAATTAATGTGAAAACAGAAAAACTAATCGGCCATTGAGGATTGACAAATAAAATTAATAAACAAATGAATATACATAAAAAAGAGATTTATGATTTCCAAAATATATTGTGTAAATGTGTACATGCATAATATGTAAAAGAATAAAAAAGATAATTACACCCAAGTCACCTAAAGGGATAGTGGTTACTCAATGTGTACTATATCTAGGAGCCCTCCTTTTGTGCTTGCATGTCAATATATATGCTTTGGCACTAGCTCATATTTGCCATGTGGGACATGTGCATCTTTTTGGTGCAATGGTAACAACGATGGTGTTTGCATCTTCATCATCGGTAGCTTAGATGACACATAGATATCTGACAACCATTGTGAGGTACCAGTTACATTGAATATAGCCTTTGATATCAATAGAACTATTGTCTATGAAGTTGATGGCACTACTTGCACTCATGAGGATATAGGCTGGTCTTGAACCTATGACGTCATAGGTTGGTCCTAAACCTGCAACATTGTAGGTTGGGCTATGACATGCAACCCCATGCAAGTCTCTTTGCCTAACATTTGGATATGTGTGTCGAGCCTTAAAGAGATGCCTTAACTTTCATCGTGCTACGATGGTGCCACTACTACATCCAATGGTACAATATCACAACCAAATATATAGCATCTCACACCTAGCATGAATAATAGGCCTACCTAGCTAATGTATCTTTAAGGACATTAGCCTACATTCCACATAAGCATAGTTAGATAATCATTGAATAAAGTATAGTACAAAGTAATATGACAAAGTTATGAAGCAATGTAAATGTGAAACACATATACCATATAATACCACAAAGTTATCACGAGCTTGAGTACTACTCTAATGGGATTAATTCATCGCTGAGTGATGCGGTGGTACTAGTACATATACTCAAACTATGCCCCTAGAACTCTTTGAGTAGGCTCTCCCATGACGACACTAGCAGCCTACTCTTGCTAAAGAGCAATGTAATCAATGTGCTCATTTGGCCAGTGGCTATCTCACTCCCTCCTCAAATTAAACTCATGCATTGCATCTTCCTAAGAGTGAGCAATTAGTATATGCTACTACAATAAAAGTTGTTGTATCACTGTACCACTCCATGATATGGAAGCATATCAGTGAAATGATAGCATGTCAGATAGCCTAACCAGTAGTGCAGCAACCATGTCCTTTAAGTATGGTTGACAGACAACATGCACTGTGAGAATGTAATCATATTAATGCATAGTCAAACACTCTTTTTTTGCTAACCATTAGCTATTCAAATAGATAGTACCTACATAGGAGTTTGTCGATTAAGTTGGTATCTATATTAGATGAGGATACGTGTGGACACCTCAGTAATGATCTTAACATCCCTCCAACTAAAAATAAGAAGACATACGAATTAGTTAATTGTAAAAAACTAATGATATAAGTATAATACAAATTATGCAAAGTAGCACGTATCGACATTTGAAGGATCCACGCAATTCCTATCTACCATCCTCTTCATACAACAACCCTCTCCTTTGTGGTACAATATAGGAAAATCTATCTCATGCTCACAACTGCAACAGGATGAGGGCACCACTGATGTTCTGAGCATCTTGATTAGTGGCACGACATAACTCTCTGTAGAGCCATGCTAGACATGTACCACCCCAACAATAATATTCAACATTGCCAAAAAATTTTAAGAAGGGAGAGAAACATGAGGTGTACCCTCGAAAATAATTTATCCAAAAATAACACTACATTGATAAGCCATAATATGTAGGTCTACGCATGATACAGCATGATCACCTCATTGGCATTGATGGACAATTCTTGAAAGTGTTCATATAGCCAGTTGAGACTCATATGAGAGTATGCAATTGTTGACCTTAAAGGTTTAATAATATATATATATTATAATAATAATTAATAATATATATAATATTTTATATTACCTGCATGGACATCATTTGCCCTTTATCTACACATTTGTGCTTGGATAAATGCTCATAGTGATATTAATTTGAATACAAACTCTAGTAAATCCTATCTTTCTAATGTTCTCAATCCAATTATTTGGAAATAGTGTCATTTAGCCAATGAAGCAATTTTAATGTTCTTCTCCATATCCAACAACTCAATGAAAAGATTAGGCAATCCAAGTCATATAGTGGTCGATTTGATCGCTTCTTTGCATGACCTAAAATTTGGCTCCTAAGTTTCCAAAGCCAATAACTACTAACTAAAGATCAAGGCCTTTGGACAAGAGCCTTATCTCTAATCTCCACTAATGGTAAGTTAAATAGCAATACAACATCATATTAGGAAAAAAACATGGAAATTCTCTTCAATAACCCATCTATTTCTTACTACAAATTCCATAGAAAAGCCACTGCCAATGAACTTATCTTAGACGGCTGTGTATTCCATCTGTTTCAGGCCCCCTCAGCCTCTTCATCTTCTTAGGCAACTATATGAGTAAATATCTCTTAAAGAAAGAAAACTTTCATCCTCCAAAATTCTTGCCATCTCTTATTTGAACCTCCTTGCTCTTTGAACCACGTGCCATCATGATTAGTCATGGATCCTATTTAGTAGTGTAAGATCCCGCATTTAATATAAATGGAGACGCACTCAATCTCTTTTCTTTTTATTGGATTTTTGATCGTTTGTCAATTTGGAACTACTACGACGGTTGATCAATTAAAGGGATGGATAAGCCCTCTTGACTCTCTTCTCTTCATTTTGGGATAATACGAGTGGAATTCTAGCTTTGGCCCTTTCTTATTTTTTGATAAATATTTTTAAAACTTTTCAACTATTTAACCTACTTAATAAATAGTTATAGTTTGGGTTGACTAACTTTTAACTCAATCAATATTCAATCTAATCTAATCAGTTTTCTACATTTATTAATGACTGAAGATAGAAATCTTTTTTTTGGATTACATATGACATAATTAACAAAAAAAACTTTTAGATAATTTAGATTGTTGTATTAATCCAATACAGAAAAAACATACACCCTCAAGCTATGAAACCATGTACAAATGCAAATTATTCAAAGCAAAGTCTTTTTTTTTGGTACAGATGGGTGATCACATAACTCTGGTGCGAGTCAACCCAGATAGATCAGAATACAAAATTTGTTCAAGAACAATAGGACAAGGATCACCCTGTCTCCAAATCCAAAATTCAGCATGATGAGCCATATAGACCGCCATCCCGGCGTAGAGTTGGCTTTGCGATGGATGTGGTGGATTTGAGCTCTGTAAACCTTTCATAGGATAGACCAGATGTCATGGAGCAACGAATTGGTAGGGACTTGAAAACATGTATCCTTCCGAAGCCATCTGATTACAGATATAGAATCCCCCTCGATAAGAAGGCTCTAAGCATGAAGAATCCGAGTAGCGTAGAAAATGCCTGCCCAAGCAGCATAAAGCTCAGTCATAGGGACTGAGAAGTCTAGACTACCAAAACTACCTGTCGTCAGCAGAACACCATCGGCCCCATGGATAATAAAAGTTGAGCCAGCTGATCTGCCCCTGACACTTTCATCGAAGTTGATTTTGATAAACCCTGAAGGAAGGGCTTCCATGAGATGAAAACCGTACGCCGGTTCACTGCCGAAGCAGCAGGAAAGCCCTAGTGGCCAAAGGTGTCAGAACCAACTACAGTTCGATGAAAAGCAAATTTCGCCGATAGAGATTTAGCTTTTTGCACAGTCCTGTGGGAAGAAATGGGATCATCTGTGAAGATAAGCAGATTTCTCGATAACCAAATCTGATAAGTTATAGCAGCCCATAGGCCGGCCTTCTGCTGAGTGGCCCTCCGAAGATCATCAAGGAAAGGGGAGCGCAGAGAACCCATGTCATCCACTGTATAGTAGTAACCCATCATCAACCAGATTTATCTTGCTCTGGGGAAAATGAAGATAGCATGGTCAGCAGTCTCCTCTTTCTAGCCGCACAATGGGTAGATGGCCTGGATGGACATACCCCTCTCAGAGAGCATGGAACAGATGGAAAGACAATCCCACACAAGCTTCCATATAAAGAGCTGAACTCTAGGATGGATGGAAAGCTTCCAAATACACTCAGCATCCATCGTGCATAGAGGGTAAGGCTTGTAAAATTTCATAAGATCCCTGGTAGGGGCCCTAGAGAGACATGAACGCCGCCATAACCTGGAGTCAACTGAGTGGCCCGAGGGGAGAGGGATAAAAAGAATCTAGCGAGAAAGCTCCTCACCAAATAAACAAGTCACTATGGGGATATGCCAAGAGGAGGAATCTTGAGAAATCAGATCCTTAACCCTCATGCTAGTAGAAGCATCAAAACTGATAAAAGTAGGCCATCGTGAGAGGGGGAGATCAGATATCCAAGTATCCTGAGCAATATCAATCGAGGAGCCATCTCCAATCATCCAAGAAATGTTATTCAGAATAGTCAAGCCGTGTCGACACACCTCCTTCCAAAAGAAGGAAGACCCACGGGAAGGCTATAGGTCCATAGAGGGAGTCTAGTCACCATATTGTGCTTGCATAAAAGAGCTCTATAAGCAGTGCGGATCAAGAAGAAACCGCGAAGCATGCCTGACCATCAGAGCCTCTCTCCCAACTAACAGCGACTGGATCCCAAGACCTCCTTCGTGGATTGGTCTGCAGATCGTGTCTCATGTCAGAAGATGAATACCATGGGCATCCTGCATAGAGGCCTAGAGAAAGTTCCTAAAGCATCACTTAATCCTCCTCAGACAAGTAATCGGTATGACAGCATTATATAGAAGATACACAGAAAGGGAAGAAAGAACCGAGTGAATAAGAGTAATCCTCACCATCATAGATAATCCAGTGACATGTCAGCCATCAATGCGATCACAGACACATCGCTCAATTTCAGAATAGTCCGAACGACGAGGGCATCATCCCGTAATAGGGATCCCCAGATATGATAGCCGATCGGCCTGAGAAGAGATACCAAGTGATTGGAGAATGGCTTCCCTGATGCTTCTGATGGTCTTCGGACTAAAATAGATAGTAGACTTAAGAGGATTAGTCATCTGACCTGAAGCCTAACAATAGCACTGAAGAATCGATGCAAACATCGTCGCATTCTGAATAGAGGCCTGGCCCAGAAGAATGCAGTCATCAACAAATAGAAGATAAGAGATCGAAGGGCTCAGAGGACCAGCCATAAAGGGGGCAATGTGATGATCTTGTTGAGCCTGATAGAAAGCTCTCGATAGATCATCCGCAGCCAGAATGAACAACAATGGGGATAAGGGGCACCCCTAATGCAGCCCCACCGCAGAGTAGAAAAAATTGGTCCGACTACCATTAATAATTAAAGAGAAAGAAGGCTTCTGAACACATGCCATGATCCAATCAATAAACAGGTCGTCAAAACCGAAATCCTGAAGAGTATGGTGAAGAAAAGCATAACTCAATATGTCATACGCTCTCTCCATGTCAA
Organism: Calamus simplicifolius; assembly: GCA_900491605.1. Classification (NCBI taxonomy): domain Eukaryota; kingdom Viridiplantae; phylum Streptophyta; class Magnoliopsida; order Arecales; family Arecaceae; genus Calamus; species Calamus simplicifolius. The sequence continues at coordinate 577,827 of UESW01003966.1, read as the reverse complement.
GCTTCACAGCCATAAGACATCGCCTGGCAGGGGCTCTCTGGAGATCATGCATAAATTCCTGGGCTAAAAGAATGTTATCAGAGATGCTGCACCCTCTAATAAAGGCTTCCTGTTCAGCAGAAATAATACGAGGAATCACCTCTCGAAGACGGGCAGCTAATAGATGTGCACAGATCTTGTACAGAGTAGTGCACAAACTGATGGGCCGATAAGGTTGGGGATAGAAGCATCGGAGCGCTTAGGCATAAGAGTGATGAGAGTCCGATTCCAATCTATAGGAATGGACTTAGATTGGAAGGCAATATGAATGGCCAGAATCACATCCTGCCCAATAATATCCCAATAGTGATGTGTTGCTCAGATGTAGCAACCCAAGAGGAGGGTGAATTGGGTATTAAAAAATTAATTACACGGATATGTGCTTATCAAATTTTAATTGGCAGCGGTGTAGTGATGTGAACAAAACAATTTCACAGAGATAAAGCAAACAATCAAGCACAGAGATTTTTATAGTGGTTCAGTGCTAACCCAGCACCTACGTTCACTCCCTAAAAACCCTTTGGGAATTTGTACTTCAATCATAATACCAATGATTACAACCCCTAGCCTTACCCAGCTAGTCCTCTTATTTTATGGTACAAGAAAGCCAAACCCCTAGCCTTACCAGGCTAGTCCTCTTGTTTCACAGCACAAGAAAGCCAAAAATGACCAAGGGTTAAACCTAACCCTTTTACAAAAATATATTTAAAATATTTAAGAACAAATAGCTCCTAAACTGAGCAAATATTCAAAATAATACTTTACAAATTTTGTAGATAATCTTCAACAATAAATGAAACTCTTTGAGGTAACTGAAGCTTTGAATGCTTGTGGAGGCTTTAATGGATCTGCACGGATGAGCAATAAATGATCTTCAAGCTTTCTCGATTTCAACACATAGAGCTTCCTTTCAACAACTCAGAAAAATAAGCAATAAAGGCTCTCTCTTCTTTGTATTTCTTTCTCTTTTTCGTTCTCATTTTCTTCTTCTAATCTCAGCTATTTAAAGCATTTCAACAGCAAAAATATCCTTTAGACTCAATCGAAATTCATTGAAAGTAAAACGGGAAGAAAATATAACCGTTGTAAACACTTTCCTTGAACATTGAATGCACTGGTATCTATTTGAAGAAGGAAGATCTCTACCATAATCCAAGAGATAAAAAGTTAGTTTAGCTGAAAATAGAACTTAGAAAGAGAGAGAGAGAGAGGAACTCGTCCAAGTATTAAAGAAAGGAGCATCAGTTGGCTGAAGATTAATCCCAGCTGACTGTTTCAAGAAGGTGATCGGCCAGGGTAGAGAATAGCTAGCTGAAGAGAGCCTTCAGTTAGCTCAGTTCAAAAAACACACGGCCACAAGAGATTTCTGCAATCCACAAGCTAGCTGAAGGGAGCCTTCAGTTAGCTAGTCCCTTGATGTGCACGGTTTAAGAAAGCATGTAGTTAGCTGGATACAAAGTCTAGTTAACTGCTTTGAAATTCCACATGGTTAGAAGAGTGATCAGGTTAAAAGGAGTTAGCTGAAAACTAGCTTCAGTTAACTCTTCCATAAGTCCACACGGCCAAGAAAGCAGCCAGGCAAAAAGTAGTTAGCTGAAGACTAGCTTCAGTTAACTCACAAAAAAGATAGCTAGTTGAGGGTCATCTTCAGTTAGCTCGCAGAGAAAGATAGCTAGCTGAGGGAGCAACCCAATTAGCTTGTTTCATCATGAATTCGGCCAGGAGAGAGAACTCAAGCAAAATAGCTAGCTGGCAAGCCATCCCAGCTAACTTGAAAGAAGCATGGTTCGGCCAGGGAGGAAATAGCAAGCAAGATAGCTAGCTAGCAAAGCATCCTAGCTAACTCATTTGATCATGAATTCGGCTAGGGAGGTGATAGCTAGCTAGCCAGCTAGCTGGACTAAGAGTCCAGTTAGCTAATATCACCATGCAAAATGCCCAGGCACAAAGTAGCTAACTCGTCAGCTAGCTGGACTGGGAGTCCAGTTAACTAACAGCTTCATGCACAAGCCTAAGGCAACAAATAGCTAACTCCCTAAGTAACTGAATTTAAGGAGCATTTGGCCAAGCAAGAAACTATGCCTTCCCAGTTGACTAAATACAAGATCTAGTTAGCCATTTCAAGGTGGGATTCGGCTAGGAAAGAATTCTAAGGTAGCTTAGCTAGCTAGAAAAAATCTTCAGTTAACTAGTTTAAAAACCAAACGGCTAGGAGCATTTATCCATGTGATTTTGACTTGATGAGGCTCATTGTAAAACATCTGAAAGCATTCTTTGGTCATCTATACTTTCCTGCATTGATCTTTATCTCCACAATAAATAAATTAGTCCTTACTTAATTGTTTTGTAATCATCAAAATCAATCTAAGGCCAACAATCTCCCTCTTTTTGATGATGACAAAACCCTTAAGTATATATAAGAAAAAATATAGGAAAGACTTTAAACAAATAGGAATGTTGAATGCATATAATGTATTAGAAATTCTTTTCTCTAATTCATTCCAAATAATATTTTCTCCCCCTATCAATTTGAATATATGGAGTATTTGTCTTCTCCATTTTCTCAATGTATGCATTATTCTTCTCCCCCTTTTTGTCATTAATCAAGAAGGTGATTGAAGAATGTGCAAGAGTTCAATTGTTTATCAGAACATTCATATCATAGACATTCATAACATAATGCATTAAGATAACATGAGTACATCATTCATACAAAACAGTAAGCCGATGGCTTAATTAGAAAACATTAAGTCTTGACAAACATACATCATAAAGTCAAGGCAAATATTACAAGACAAACATACTAGATTCATTTATCATCATCAGAAGAAATCACAGAGGGTTGAGTTGAAGATCCATCCGATCGGCGAGAGGTTCTGGGCTTATTTTCTTGAGGTTGTGGCGGAGGCATCCAGAGGTGGGGATGCGAATAAGACACATCTGAAGAAAACACTGAAGGAGCAGAAGAAGCAAGATGTTCCTCCACGAGGCTTGTAAGCCTAGCAATAGAAGCGGTCCAGTGATCAACAGCATTTGAGGCATCCTTGGTCTGGCTTTCATTTGCACACATTTGAAAAGTTACTCATTCTGCTTTTGTCTCAAAACATTCAAGCTTAGATTTCAACAGATTGATTTCATTCAGAATACGGCCCATCACGGTCTCATTGTGATGAAAGCCTCTCCCATTGAGAATTTGTATGTCATGAACAATTTGATTCTGACTCATCACAACTTGAGAAAGGTCTCAAAAACTGTGGAGATGTGGGGTATCATGGTGTAGTCATTGATGGATGATCCACTGTCTCCAGTACTTCTACTATATGGGGCTATGGACAATTCATGAATAATCCATTGTATCTGTTCTTCACAGATCTGAACAGTGGGTCGATGAGGAGCAGGATTATCATTATGATGAGGTGGCTCAGGTGCAGTGAATTGAGGTGGCTCAGTCATGAAAGGATTTGATTCATTCATTGCGGTTAGGAAATGATTAGGTTGATGAAAATCAAAATTAAAGTAATTGGGTGAAGGGCAAACTGGTTGAGGCAGATCTGACGGTGGTAAGCAACTTGATGGAAGAGCAGGTTTTTCACCTGTCCTAGTCCTAATCTTGGTTCAAACACCATCATGCTTGGCATAGTCCATACGGTGAAGAGAGTGAGCATTAAAGACATCGGAATGACGTAATGCTACAACGGTCTCTCGCTTAAGTTTCACATTATAGAATTCAAAAACATAAGTGAGAAATATACCATATAGCAATGTAGCTTTCAATCTACCTAAGGCTTCCTTCATGATAGTCATCATAAGCTCAAGAAAATTTAGAGGTGTTTCTTCTAGGATATCATACATAATGCAAATATCACGGTCAGTTACAGCATTAAAAGATTCGGCTCGAGGGGCAAAGATTTTTGCAATGATGCTATAAAGTAACCTATATTTAATAGAAAGCATATTTGCATCAAGATTTACAATATTATCGGCTTCATTATCGTCTAAGCCAAGTATCGTGGCAAGCTTATAGCCTTTTTCACTAGGAAAATTTTCTAAAATACCTTCAGATGGAATACTTAAGGCAAAACCTAGCAACTTCCTATCAAATTATATATTAACCTTTTTAACACTAAAGGTTATGGTACCATCTCCAAAGATAATGTTTTCATAAAATTCACGGATTAAATTGGGATAAATAGGCTTTTTGGTTGTTAATAAGCTAGTCCATCCTTGAGAAGCAAATAATCTTCCTAACTTAAATCCTTCTTGTTCTAGGAAATCAAAGTCTACTAACCTTTCATTTGCTAAGGCTCTAGCAACAATGTGAGTAGAAGGTGGAAAAGAGCTTCGCGAAGAAGAAGAAGAAGCGGGCTTCCTACGAAGATCGATGGAGTCTTCTTCCCTTAAGTGAAGAGATTTCTTCTTAGGAGCCATCTTCCCTTTTCTTCTTGAAGTGGAATGAAAGGAGTGAAAGATAAAATGAAAGAAGGAACGATGGTTGGATGGTGGAGTCGGTTTGGTGGTGAAGTAAGTGGAAAGAAACCGGTGGGGTTGACTATATAGCAAATTCAAAAGTGGTTGACTGATCAGGTAGCTGAAGCTTTATTCTCTGGTTGTCTGGTCAGTTAACTAACTTAAAGGTTTGGTGAAAAGAGGTGTGGCCGGTTGGTTTGGAAAATAAATAAGGAAAAGTTGTTAGATGGCTAGTGGCAAGGATTCATTTAAAGTGGTTAACTCCCTAGTCAACTGATACACTAAAGACAAGAGCAATAAATGTTCTTGGAAAAATGTTTCATGGAGGGATTTAATTGGAATGGCTGAATGGAGTCATGCAACACACGATGGTCAACTTTAATGGATAATACGATTTTCAAACATAATATTAAGGAGCATAAAAATAATTATTTACAATAACTTACTGAATAGAAGGATCAATTCTCTTCTAATTTCATAAAACTTAGATTCTTCAAGAGGTTTAGTAAAAATATCAGCGAGTTATTTTTTAGTACATAAAAATTTAATTACAATGTCACCATTATTTACATGATCTCTAATGAAAAAATGTTTAATTTCTATGTGTTTAGTCCTTGAATGCTGGATGGGATTCCTAGTTAAATTAATTGCACTAGTGTTATCACATTTTATCGGAATGCATTTTTGTTTGATGCCATAATCTTCTAGCTGCTGCTTAATCCATAAGATTTGAGCATAGCAACTTTCAGCTGCAATGTATTTGGCCTCGGCCGTAGATAATGCTACTGAAGTTTGCTTCTTGCTAAACCATGAGACTAAGTTAACACCTAGAAATTGGCAAGTTCCACTAGTTAATTTTCTGTCTAATTTACAACCTGTAAAATCTAAGTCTGTGTATCCTATTAAGTCAATGCTAGATTGTTTGTCATACCAAAGTCCTAAATTCATAGTTTCCTTTAAATATTTAAATATCCTTTTAATAGCAAGCAAGTGTGATTCTTTATGATTAACTTGATATCTAGCACACATATGAACACTAAACAAGATATCAGGTCTACTTGCAGTTAAATACAATAAAGATCCTATCTGGCCTCTATAAAGTTTTAGATCAACAGATTTTTCAGCACTATTTGAATCAAGTCTACAAGATGAGCTCATAGGGGTACCGATACTCTTAGATGTCTTCATGCCAAACTTTTTGATCATTTTCTTGATATATTTGGATTGGCTTATGAAGATCTCTTCTTTGCTTTGTTTGATTTGAAGTCCGAGAAAATAATTTAGCTCTCCCATCATGCTCATTTTGAACTCTCCCTGCATAAGCTTTGCAAAGTCCTTGCATAAAGAGTCATCAGTAGCACCAAAAATGATATCATCCACATAGATTTGAATAATTAGTATATCATTATCTTGTCTTTTAATGAATAGAGTTGTACACATGTTTCCTCGAATGAAGTCAGATCAAGAATTTACTTAATCTCTTATACCAAGCCCGAGGAGCTTGTTTCAAACCGTACAAAGCTTTGTTCAACTTAAATACATGGTTTGGAAACAAGTGATTTTCAAAACTGGGTGGTTGTTCCATAAAAACTTATTCAGCAATGTATCCATTTAAGAAAGCGCTTTTAACATCCATTTGATACAATTTAAAATTCATAAAGCAAGCAAAAGCAAGAAGTAATCTAATAGCTTCTAATCTAGCAACAGGAGCATAAGTCTCATCAAAATCAATACCTTCTTCTTGATTATAATCCTTAGCTACTAATCTTGCTTTATTTCTAATTATATTACCATGTTCATCCAATTTGTTTCTAAATACCCATTTAGTCCTAATAATTGGATGGTCATGAGGCCTATCAATAAGAGCATACATTATTTCTCTCAAATTGATGAAGTTCCTTATGCATGGAATTTATCCAATCAACATCATTTTTAGCATCATCATAACATTTAGGTTCAATTTTAGATACAAATGCTATATTATTATAAGTATCTCTAAATGATGATCCGGTCCTGATATCTTGAGTTGGATCACCTATAATTTGATCTTTAGGGTGACTGTGAACGTACCTCTATTCTCTTTCTAACTCATCATTACCTTGTGAAGCTTCATGTTGGTTAATGTCATTCTCTTTATTTACCTCTTGTGTATCTAAATTTTTCTTTTCCTTCAAGGTGATGTCCTTGAGTTGATCTTCAATTTCATCTGCATCAATCATACCTTTTCTCTTCCTTATTGAAAGATCATTAGATTTATCAAATATAACATGAATTGATTCTTCAACTACTAAAGACTTTTTGTTGAAAACTCTGAAGGCTCTACTGTGTAAAGAATAATCAAGAAAAATCCCTTCATCAGATTTAGCATCAAATTTATTAAGATTTGATTTTTCATTATTTAAAATGAAACATCGGCATCCAAAAACATGAAAATAACTGATGTTAGGTTTTCTTCCTTTTCAAAGTTCATACGGAGTCTTTTTCAAAACAGGCCTAATTAATGCACGATTTAAAATATAACATGCTGTGTTGATAGCTTCCGCCCAAAAATACTTTGAGAGATTACTTTCCCACAATATGGTATGGGCCATTTCTTCTAAAGTTCTATTCTTTCTTTCTACTACTCCATTTTATTGGGGTGTTCTTGGTGCAGAAAAATTATGTTCAATGCTATTTTCATTACAAAAATTTTTAAAAGATTATTTTTTAAATTCGTTTCTATGATCGCTTCGTATCGATAAAACAGAAGAATTCTTTTCATTTGTAATTCTTTTAAATAATTTTTGAAATAAATGAAATGCTTCGTCTTTACTAGCCAAGAATAAAACCCATGTAAATCGAGAGAAATCATCAATCACAACAAAACCATATCTTTTTCCTCCTAGACTAGTTGTTCTTGTAGGACCAAATAAATCCATATGCAAGAGCTCCAAAGGTATAGTGGTTGAAACCAAATTTTTCGATTTGAAAGATACTCGGGTTTATTTTCTAAATTGATAAGCATCGCAAATCTTATCTTTTTTCAAAAACAAGTTTTGATAAACCATTCACTAAATCCTTTTTTATTAGTTTAGACAGTAAATCCATGCTTGCATGAGCTAGCCTATGATGTCATAACCAACTATTATCAGTTTTATCATTCATAGCAACTAGGCAATCAACATTCTGATTATGCAAATCATTTAAATCAACAATATTTACATTACCATGCCTATGACCAATAAATTTCATATTTTCATTAGCAGGATTTAAAACAATTCATAAAGATGATTTAAATGTAACTTTAAATCCTTTGTCACATAATTGACTAATGCTTAGTAAATTATATTTCAGTCCATTCACAAGCAGAACATTATCGATATAAGCATGAGGTGTGATACCTATTTTGCCAATGCCAATTATTTTTCTTAGGCATTATCACCAAAAGTAACAACACCTTCATCTTTTGCATCCAAAGTGATAAATTGTGATTCATCACTCGTCATGTGTCTCGAGTACCCGCTATTCAAGTACCATTCTTTTTAGTTGCTCGGATAGCAAGACACACCTGCATACATAATTTCAAATTTTACTCTTAGGTACCCAAGCTTTCTTGGGTCCTTTTGGGTTAGTTAAAATAATTTCTTTCGGAACCCATATTTTTCTAACATTGTGTGTATGACAAGTATAAGCTTTGTGTCCTAATTTACCACATTTAAAGCATGTAATTTTAGTAGACTCATCAACATGCACATAAATATTTTTCAAAAACTTTTGTCTTTCAAAAGGGTTATATCCAAGACCAGCTTTATTATAGATAGCCCTTTGACTACTTAATATCATTTCCAATTTTTCTTAACTTAATTCTATAATTGGTTTTAGTTTGTCTACTTCATTTTTTAAATCTTGGTTTTTCTTTAGCAATGATTTATTGTCTTTTGAATTTTTTTTTCTTTCAAGAATGAGGTCTTTAATTTCATTTTTCAGATCTTGTTCTTTAAACTTAGATTTGTAAAATCATCAACAAATTCATAAAAAGCACCATGTAGTTCATCGAAAGTAAAGCCATCTAGAAAGCTAGGACTTATCTCATTATCATCAGCCATAAAGTATACATTGGCGACTTCAGTTTTATCTTCATCTTCAGAACTTGTAACTTTACTGTCGCTTAATATAGCCAACATTGTTTTCTTCTTTATTCTTTTGGATCCTTTCTTTAATTGGGGACACTCTGGTCTGATGTGTCCAGGCTTTTTACACTCGTAGCATATTGGAGGTTCACCTTTTTCTTTTTCTTTGCTGTAATCTCATTTGGTTAATTATTTTCTTTTTCCTTCAAACTTCTTTATTTTCATAAATTTCTTGAATTTTCTGGAGATAAGTGCCATTTCATCATCCCTCTCACTGTCACTAGTAGTCTCCTCACTTTCATCATTTTGAGTGACACTCTTTAAGGCCATTGTTCTTTTCTTCTTTGATTCATCCTCATCAATGTGTTGTCGTTGCTGAAGCTCATGAGTCATCAAAGAACCAACTAACTCTTCAAGTGATAGTGTGTTGAGGTCCTTTGCTTCTTGAATTGCAGTAACCTTGGCTTCCCAAGACCTAGGCAAGGATCTTAAAATTTTTCTAACAAGATTACTGGTAAATCATGTAAACATATCAGTGATATTTTCAGCTGAATCCATTTTAAATAATTTATCTTGGATTTCTTGACTTGATTAGTACCCTCATGGATGACTTCAAGTCTATCCCAGATTTTCTTAGCAGACATGCATGTAGAAATATGATTAAACTCATTTGCATCAAGTGAACAATAAAGAACATTCATAGCTTTTGCATTTAATTAAGCTAATTTTTTATCTTGCTCATCCTATTCTGATTCCGGTTTTGGGATGTCAAGACTATCAGTCTTGATGGTGGGTGTGTGAGGTCCATTAATTATGATTCCCCATAAATCATAATCAAGTGCTTGTATGAAGATTTTCATCCGTGCTTTCTAATAAGTGTAATTTATTCCATTGAACAAATGTGGTCTATTAGTTGACCGTCCCTCAATCAAAACAGATCACATTTGGATTGCTAATGATCTTTGGCTCCAAGCTATTTAAAGCAATAGAAATCAGGAGCATACAGCTCTGATACCACTTGTTGCACGATCATGGGTACCTCCCATGTCATCCAATAAGTGTACCTATCAGACTAGCCGGCTACTGTCTCGGTCGGTACACCAACACCAATAAGCGGAGAGCCTGGCTTCGGTGACACGGTCACCAGTGAGAGTTCCCATTGATGCTATGCCTACATTTAACCCGTGCAGGTCAACTAGCTCTGATACCACTTGTTGCCCAGATGTAGCAACCCAAGAGGAAGGTAAATTGGGTATTAAAAATTTAATTACACATATATGTGCTTATCAAATTTTAATTGGCAACGGTGTAATGATGTGAACACAACAATTTCACAAAGATAAAGCAAACAATCAAACACAGGGATTTTTATAGTGGTTCAGTGCTAACCCAGCACCTACGTCCACTCTCCAAAAATCCTTTGGGAATTCTTACTCCAATCGTAATACCAACGATTACAATCCCTAGCTCTACCCGGCTAGTCCTCTTGTTTAACGGCACAATGAAGCCAAACCCCTAACCTTACCAGGCTAGTCCTCTTGTTTCATGGCACAAGGAAGCCAAAAACGACCAAGGGTTAAACCTAATCCTTTTACAAAAATATGTTTAGAATATTTAAGAACAAATAGCTCCTAAACCGAGCAAATATTCAAAATAATATTTTACAACTTTTGTAGATAATCTTCAGCAATAAATGAAACTCTTTGAGGTAGCTGAAGCTTTGAATGCTTGTGGAGGCTTTAATGGATCTGCACAGATGAGCAGTAAATGATCTTCAAGCTTTCTCGATTTCAACACATAGAGCTTTCTTTCAACAACTCAGAAAAATAAGCAATAAAGGCTCTCTCTTCCTTGTATTTCTTTCTCTTTTTTGTTCTCATTTTCTTCTTCTAATCTCGGCTATTTAAAGCATTTCAACAGCAAAAATATCCGTTAGACTCAATTGGAATTAATGGAAAGTAAAATGGAAAGAAAATATAACCCTTATAAGCATTTTCCTTGAGTATTGAATGCACTGGTATCCATTTGAAGAAGAAAGATCTCTGCCATAATCCAAGAGATCAAAAGTTAGTTTAGCTGAAAATAGAACTTAGAAAGAGAGAGAGAGAGAGAGGAACAAATAACTTCATGCACAAGCCCAAGGCAACAAATAGCTAACTCCCCAAGTAACTGAATTTAAGGAGCATTCAGCCAAGCAAGAAACCATGCCTTGCCAGTTGACTAAATACAAGATCTAGTTAGCCATTTCAAGGTGGGATTCGGCCAGGGAAGAATTCTAAGGTAGCTTAGCTAGCTGGAAAAAATCCCTAGTTAACTAGTTTAAAAAACAAATGGCTAGGAGCATTTATCCATATGATTTTGACTTGTTAAGGCTCATTGTAAGACATCTAAAAGCATTCTTTGGTCATTTGTACTTTTCTGTGTTGATCTTTATCTCCATAATAAACAAATTAGTCCTTACTTAATTATTTTATAATCATCAAAATCAATCTTGGGCCAACATAGTGGAAGAAGAAAGGCGGAAACCCATCAGGCCCAGGGGCCTTGTCAGGCCCGAGTTCTCAAAGAGCCAAACGAATCTCCTTTGCAGTGATCGGCATGGTAAGCAAATCATTCTTCAATGTAGAGACCTTCCTAGATATTGGGACCTAAAAAACCGGAGCCCCATCCTCAGTAACCTTAGTCCATCTGGACTTAAAGAAGTGAAATAACTGGTTCCGAATGACTTGGACATCCTTCTAATACTGTCCCTCCTCATCAGCTAACCACCGAATCCTGTTAGCTACCCGATGCTTCAGGGTGGCCTGATGAAAGAATCTAGTATTGCGGTCCTCATCACGGATCCACTGAATTCTCGATCTCTGCCTCCAATAGGTCTCCTGCTGCTGAAGAAGAGAGTGATGAAGAGCAAGCTTCACACGAAGGACAGTAAGGTCAGACACCGGGAGATAGCCTTCCTGATCCTCCTTAAACTGGAGTGAACTAATATCAGCTTCGACCTGCTCAACTTTTCTATCAGCTCCCCAATCTCCAGTCTATTCCATCTAGATAGCCTGCGTCTAGCTAATACAAGATGCTGAGATAAACGATAAATGGCATTACCTCTCACTGGTAACTGCCAAACCTGAGAGATGATAGACCGAGCTGAGGAATAGGAAGACCAGAACTGCTCGAATCTAAACTATCTCCGCTGAAATGAGTCAACCTCTATGGATATCAAAATGGAATGGTGATCGAAGGCAATCTTGGGAAGGTGAGTAACAGCAGTAGAAGGGTACTTCAGAAGCCATGGTGCCATAGCCATGGCTCTACTAATCTCTCCCAACCCGAGCCGAACCCTGATGGTTGTTACACTAGGTGAATTGGGGATCCGAATACCCCATATCCAACAACCCAGCAGAATCGATGAAGGTCATGAACTCAGAAATCTCCGCTAAGCCATTAACCCATCGACCACCTTTCTTTTCATTAGCCCTAATGATATAATTGAAGTCACCAGCAATAATGGATGGAAGACCCTGGCCAATGAGAGAGAGTAACTCCGCCCAAAGGACACATCTCTCTCAGAAGTCAGTGCTAGCATAGACCCCCAAAAGAAGCCAGGGGTCAGAAGGGCCCTCTGAGATAACGAGAGCAATTTGCTGAGTGCACTGATGAAAAGCATCAACCCTAACAGAGCTGTTGTGCCAAATGGCCAGAATGCCACCAGAAAGACCCACTGACTCCATAGCATAGGAAGACCAAGATATATCAATATGTCTCCTAAACTAGGCTAGATTGTCTCTTGATAACCGGGTCTCTAAAAGAACACATATGTTAAAGTTGTGTAACTGTATCAATCTCCGAAAAGAGGATCAAAACGAAGGCTTTCGAGCTCCTCTAACATTCAAGAGTAAAATCTTCATTTACCAGCTAGGGGAAGCTGGGACACAGCCTAGTCCTCCACCATATCATGATCAGAAAGGCACCCACTAGGGCTAGTGCCACCCTTAGTGGTCTGAGAAGAATAAACCATATGAGCTTCAGAGTCATCTCCAAACTCTCCAGCCCTGGGGGACTCATCAGAGGACAATGGCATGATGCCCTGCCCCTGAATTGCCTCCTTAAGGTAAGAGACAGCCAACTCATGGCTATGACCCTCCATCACTGAAGGCTGGAACATCTCCCCAGCCAGAATAGAACCCTGGCAACAGGACGACTGGCCACTCGTACCACCCAAGATAGCAGTACCCCAATCTAAATTAGGAGATACTGAAAAAGTGTTTTTATCCAACCTAGTTTTTAAACTTGAGACTATAGCTTTACCTTTCCTCTTATCTGTTTTGGAGAAGTTTGTTGAGTCTGGAACTCCGCGGGCCTGGCCTGCTTTAAGGGACCCGAGAAAACACCCCTACACTCTGTGGACTTTCCAACCCAACTCTCTGACCCAAGAGCAGCAAAAGGGTTCTCTATATTCAGAGAGTGGGACAATTTGATCAGAGGGCCAGCTGCCCTCACTGAAACACTGAAGTCCCCTGAGCCCCTCTCTGATACGCTTGAACCGGCACATAACCCACCCACTGGCACAACTTCAGATCCCTCGTTCCCCTTCAACAACTCACTCTCAGATTGACTCGGGCCAACAGCAACAAGGGCAGGAACCTTTGGAGACTTGTTAGGCCATTGGCGAGCCAGCTTTGTCGGAACTAGCCAACCCTCTGTCGATAGACTCGGACATGCAACAAAGGCATGAGTTTTTGCTTCTGAGTATGGACCAAGGCCAGCAGGAGTTGGATCACCATGTAGCTTCCTCTTCGACTCCGATAGATGGCCATTAGTAGCCTTCCTCTGGCAAACTGCCACTATCCAAGGGCCAAAGTAGGGGCCAAGAATAGGAGTATCAGCATTAGCCATGGGCGATGGCGAGCAGGGGCCCGATAGATGCATCGACCTATAGTCAGAGCAGATCCCCTCCATGCATTAATATGCAAATTGCTACAAGGGAGAACACTTCCTCCTCACTCGAGTACCTAGCCAGAGCGGATACCTCAGGTTAATCCAGGCACACACCCGTGCAAAACCTCCCATGTTCCTCGCCTGGGTAGCAGAGTCGGAGAACATGAACTGACCAGCAGGCGAGATGATTTCTCTAAGGATCTCTTCATTCCAGAATTCAGGTGGCAGATGTGGGAGCCTCACCCAAAGAAGGGTAGAGGCCAAATAATCCATGACTGGAATGAATTCCGACCTCCAGCCTTCAATGGCGACTGGTTGGCCATTAACCATCCACAGCTTTTCCAACACTAAATCTCTTGCTTGAGGATTATCAAACTGGAATATGTGGCACTGTTGAGCCAAACTCAGAGGAGCAATGTCTCCAGAAACTCCCGCATGCCAGAATTCCCTAATGAAAGCCTTAGCTGGAACCCAACGATGGAAGGTCCAAGCTATGATGGCCCTATGCTCCCAACAGACGACTTCTTCTTTCGGCGCTGCTGCTAGGACTTGAACGATCTCGAAAAATTGATCCTCTAGCTTTGCCATCACTTTCAGCAAAGGGGAGGGAGAAACCCACATAAACACACTGCCCGCTGACCTTGATCTGGGAACCCGGCCCTCCTTAGCTTCATCCGCAGCCATTGGAGTTGGGGGATGGTAGAAGCCATGAGTTAGAAGGGTTGATTGCAGGAAACGATGAGGCATGTCGAAGATCAAAGAGAGAAGCAGCCGAAGCACGAATCTTAAAGTAGCTTCAGACGGAAACCTTGTTTGGAAAGCGCACTTCAAAGCAAAGTCTTTTAGTTAGACAGGCAAATGCAGCTATCATTCTTTTTCCATTTCGGGCTAACGATAAAAATATGATCGCAATTTATAACCATTTGTCCGCTTGCATTTATCATCCCGTGCAGTGCACGTGTTAGAGCAGCCGCAGCCGCTTGCGGTTCCGACCAGGCCGCTGAATAAATTCCTTGCCCATTCTGAAGGACTGGACTCGGCTCTCGTCTTCCTTCATTACCTGTTCTTGCCCCGTTTCTCTCTTCTATCACGTAACGAGCGAGCGAGCGAGAGAGAGAGAGAGAGAGACAGAGGGGAGAGAGAAGAACCATGGGAGTCCCGGCCTTCTATAGATGGCTCGCCGATCGATACTCTCTCGCGATCTCGGACGTGATCGAGGAGGAGCCTGCTGAGGGCGAGGGCGGCGTCGTCCTGCCCATCGATATCACCGAACCTAACCCTAATGGCGTCGAATTCGACAATCTATACCTCGATATGAACGGCATCATCCATCCCTGTTTCCACCCTGAAGGAAGGGTAAACTTACCCTGTCGATCGTCCTGACTTTCGTTTCTTTCCCTCTTTTTTATGATTTTGTTGTTCATAGCATGATTCCTTCGGAGAAAATATTATAAATTATGGATTTTGATAATTAATGCGCAGAATACGGTGCATATAGGATGTTTCTGTGTTCTTCGCGGTTGTTTCTAAGCTGTTGTATCAACTGAATGATGTTCGATGCATTCTAACTGGAAAATTTAGTTCTGCAGGAGATAAACAACTATAGATGGCAGGTTTTTTCAGACTTATTTTGGTGGACAATCCGCAATTTATTTTTAAATGGTTACATTTTGATTTTCCTGTAAGGGATCGGTTACCTATCAATGAATGTTTTATGGAAACTGTCCTCCTTGTTATCATGTGCAATTTCCCCTACCTCTTTTCGTCCTTGTTTTGTACCATCCATAAGAGACTCTGGTTACTGGAATAATCTATGTGGGCCTTTATATATGCGCGCATGTAAAACTCTTATAATTTGAAATCTTATCATTGCATCCATCCCATCATTCTTGACATGATAGCACTCATCTTATGTATGGCTAATAGCCTGATTGGGGAGACAGTATTGGCTTTGTCCAGGTTTTTCAGTGAGTACATTTATAACCAAACAACTGCTGAAAAGCACCTATTTACTCTATCTGTTTTGTCATAATTCAAGTTCTAGCATTTTTATTGAGATAGCACCTTGTTTGCATTGCCAGAGCCTTTTCAGCTGAGTGTTATAGACAGGAAAATCAGATGAATTTTTTTTAAAAAAAGTGTATTTACTTCATCTTCCTTGTCCTGATAAGTGCTCTTTACTTTGCGGCTCTCACCATCTTTCTATATGATAGACATTAAATAGCAAAAATAAATATTATAGGGTATCCATTGTGTAGCTGACTGTCACTTTGAACTCATTTTCATTTTCACCACCGTTAGTTGCATACCCTCTACTTTGATGTTGTTCTAGTAAATTTTAAGGCTTCATTTCATAATCCACATTGTCCTTTTCTTATATATTTGCCAGTTGTTCATTTTCTCTAGAAACTTTTAACTCATATATCTAAGGCTGAAATGGGGCAACATTGGCTTGCCACTGGTTTTCAATCCGATCATTATGTCATGTTCTTTGTATAAATATTTGATGTGTGCAACACCTGTAATGTGTCATAAATTACCTATGCTATGTATTAAACCTCTGCTATGTATTAATTTATGTTGTTACTTGTTAGCTATTTTATAATAACCAAGGACCGATTACCATGTACCCTGCCGATACCAGTAAATCCTAAGATATATGCATGCTTGGTACTACACTTGCATTGAATGATACTCAGGATTGTGAATTCCATGCGTATTCTGGATTATATGTGAGGTTTTAATAGGAAAAGGATGACCATGATACTTCTAGACAAGGCTAGTTTTGAAAATTGTGTAATGCTAAACCAAATTGTATGGTAAAAATAGTTTAGGGTTTACCAGGATGTAGAGGAAAAATATATCATAACCATAACCATCCAATCTTGTCACAACTATCTGGGGTTATCCTTATGAATCTTTATGTACAAAGCATTCCTATTGAGGGAAACCGTTCATGAGTTTGAAAGTTAGATCAATTTCACAATATTACATGCTTTTTATGACTGATTGTGAGCTTAACATCAACTTTCCACTATTTTGATCTAGGCTTGGTAGTGGCATTGGCAGTATTGTATAGAAAAAATTTATATCATTAAAAACTATAGGAATTGAATGATGCTTAAGGTAATTTTATGTGGAAAATCTACTCCAACTCATTGAAGGGAAATGGGAGAGGTCTGGTCACTTTGTTATGATGGGAGAAGGGCTGCATAAACTTGTTGCTCTGCTGGAAGGAGATATCTCATTCCTGTGCTTGATGAACAGATAATATTTTTGTTTTTCTTTACCACTGCATATGGTTCTGATTGCCATCACACAATAGGTTTTTCCTGTGTGATTCTAGAAGGTGCTGAAATAGGTTGGATAATCCTGGTTGTGGTAAGACAAATCCATTTTCAATTGCTTTATTTCAAGTTAAAATGCAAAGGTAGGCTACAAATCATGAAACAAATCCTTTTTAACCATTGTGGGAAGTGATTTGGTGTAGTGATTTAAGTCTCGACAGGACATGCATCAAGATAGCCGAGATGCCTCGTCCTAGAGAGATCTCGGGACTAATCTCGGTCATTCCATCTTGTCTTATCTCAATCATAATGCATTATAGTATCAATTTTAAATTTATTATAAAGATATGACTTTTAAAGTTCGAATATGTTTAAAAATTGAATAAAATATTAAAGCTTCACAAATAATTTTTTTAATAAAAAAAAGCATCCTAAACAAGTATTGGAATGCCGACTGGATCAAGGATTGAGATAGAATAGGATGCGGGGTGTCTTGTTCCATACATTTTTGTCCCATGAGATTTAAAACCTTGGTTTGATGAAAACAATTTCTAAAATCACAAACTAAAAAAAATCATCGATATGCAAAGGCATCTGAAATGACTGAAGCTCTCTTTTTAGTCCATCATCAGCATTCTTTCTTAGAATAGGGCTCCGTACTTTGTTAATGGGAATCGCATAATCATATATGTTGCCCAATCATCACTTCTGCTTGACCACCTTTTTTCAGTCAGCTTATATTCTATGACCTTAACAGCTTAATTAGAATATTTAATCTAGTGGACCAGTGGATCGGTAAGCTGTCAGTAAGTCTAGTATCCTGAAAAACACGTTGTGTGTAAACAGGATCCCTTTGTAATTTTGTGAATTATTTTTTTTCAATTTTTTAATGCTGAAGATCATTCTGTTTCCGTGCAGCCTTTACCTGCCACATATGATGATGTTTTCAAGTCTATTTTTGACTATATTGATCATCTTTTTGGTCTGATTCGCCCTAGAAAGCTGTTGTATATGGCAATAGGTGAGTTGCAGGAAGTCTGATGTCCTGGTACTTAGTTGTCTTGGACAGTTCAACCACATCATCATGTACAACTAATCATGAATCTTGCAGATGGTGTTGCACCCAGGGCTAAAATGAATCAACAACGGTCACGACGTTATAGAGCTGCAAAAGATGCAGCCGAGGCGGTATGATCACTTTCAGTTAAAAACATTGTA
Organism: Calamus simplicifolius; assembly: GCA_900491605.1. Classification (NCBI taxonomy): domain Eukaryota; kingdom Viridiplantae; phylum Streptophyta; class Magnoliopsida; order Arecales; family Arecaceae; genus Calamus; species Calamus simplicifolius. Next base: position 559,772 of record UESW01003966.1, on the reverse strand, counting down.
GCAGTTTTGATCAACATATTAAGCAACAAGTTGATGCATTTCTCAGGCAGCTGAAGAGGAGAGGTTGAGGAAGGAGTTTGAGGCCGAAGGAAAAAATTTGACTCCCAAAGAGAGGCCTGAAACATCTGACTCAAATGTGATTACTCCAGGGACTCAGTTCATGGCAGCACTTTCAGTTGCACTTCAATATTACATTCATTTGAGATTAAATCACAATCCTGGATGGCAGACTACTAAGGTGTTGACTGAATTCTATCAAGCATCTGACGTCTGACTTAGGATCATACCAGTTCCTTTCTCAGCGATGTAATCATTGCTGGTTTTATTTCGTCAATCGCTCTGGTTTTCAGGATTCTTCTCTTTAACTGTATTCATGGAGCTGTGCATTGGGTGATTATTTGAAGGTTATATTGTCCGATGCAAACGTTCCTGGAGAGGGTGAACATAAGATCATGTCATACATTCGCTTGCAGCGAAATCTTCCTGGTTTTGATCCAAACACCCACCATTGTCTTTATGGTTTGGTGAGCATATTGCTTGTGTCTATTTTTGTCATTCCAACTCCTTTTCTTTTCCCTTTTTTTACCTAAATGGCTTTGTAATTGTGCAGGATGCAGATCTTATTATGCTTTCTTTGGCTACCCATGAGATCCACTTCTCAATTTTACGTGAGGTCAGTAATATTTGGCCTGTAAAGTTTCTATGGATGCATTGGCATGCATCCTTCTTAAACATTTACCTTTATATCTTCTGTTATTTGACACAAAAAAATACTGCAACTGACTGTACAGGTAATCCCCATGCCAGGACAACAAGAAAAATGCTTTCTTTGTGGTCAGATTGGGCATTTTGCAGCTGATTGCAAAGACAAGTCCAGCGAACAAACTTCTGAGGATGCAAAGCCTGTGGATGATTCCCCAATTTACAAAAAGAAATATCAGGTGGAATTCTGAAAATGCATCTTTTTCAACCGATTGTAACAATATTGGCTAGTGCATATTTTTATTTTCTTTCATTTTTAATCATTTTCAATACATACTGAATATTAGATTTGTCTTCATATAATTAACCGCTCAATCTGTCAGCAGCTTCTTAACATCTGGGTTTTGCGAGAGTACTTGGAGAATGATTTGGAAATACCTGATCCCCCGTTTGAGATAAACTTTGAACGACTCATAGATGATTTTGTCTTTCTATGCTTCTTTGTGGGAAATGATTTCCTACCCCACATGCCTACGTTGGAAATTCGTGAGGTTGGATTTCAAATTCAGGGCTGTATTCTTTATTTTTTATTATTTAGCATGCATTTGTTAGTTGTAGATTTCCATTTTAGAAAATCTCAAATGCTCAGCAAGCTGAGTCTTTCAAAACTTCTTTGCTCAAAAACTTAAGTGGCTTCATATTTACTTAAATTGTTTGGATACTGTAGGGTGCAATAAACCTGCTTATGTTTGTTTATAAGAAGGAGTTTGCGGCAATGGGCGGTTATCTCACAGATGCTGGCGAGGTAAAATTTCTCCTCCTTTTACCATACTTAGCCACAAGTTCTGTTCTATATTGTAGCAGGTGCTTACTGTTTTAGATGTCAAAGATAATAATTTGAAAAAGGCATTCAAAATTTCATTCTTTGATTTCCCCCTAGTATGTTATGATTTCACACACAGCTTTTAAGGTGCAATCATAATTTTCTCTTTCTTTCTTTCTTTGTTTTTTTTCCTAATACCATGCTTGTGATTTTTTAGGCAATCTCCGCCAAAGCTGTGAATGCACTAAGGCCTTATTTGGCAACCTAAGAAGTGGTTCCCGGGAAAACTCTTTCCCGCAGAAAAGCCCTTTCCCATGCAAACCATGGGATGAGACTTTCGGTATGGCTGTACGAAGGGAAGCCATCTTCCCAGTGACCAGATTGAAATCACCAACCAAACGTTAAAGGGTTCAGCTCTTTCCCAAGAAAGACATCTTCCTGTGGAAAATACATGTCAACCAAGCATGTCCTAAGCGGATAACACTTAGGGCCTATTTGGTTTGTGGGAATGCCCTTTTGGAATTGAAATTGGAATCATTGATCCCAACTTTAAGTGTTTGTTTGGATGGAATTAGAATCCGATTCTGATTCCATCTGAAATCGGAATCATATGATAGGAAGGATTTAAAATCCTTACTCCTCACTCAAGATTAAAAATCCATTACAACCAACTATAACCCATCCTCTCCCCTTCCCCTCCCCCTCCCATCCTCTTTTCACTGGCACCCCCTCTCCCTCTTTTCAATTGACATGGCTCCTCTTTCTTAAAGCTCTTCATTGACATTATCGGCAGAAGTGAACTAGACTCTATAGTCATTTCTTGCTAGATTGTGATGAGTTGTGGCAGGATTTACCTAATATTTTTGACAAAACTAGTTTTCCTTTTTCTCATGGCTAGTTTGATTTAATAGATATCCCCTACAATTTTTGGTGCATTTCCAGCAATATCTATTTAAAATCCAGCCTATCCAAGCTTTTGATTTCGATTTTGATAACTATGTGAATCAAATGGGTGGGGAGGGAATGGACAATTCTTATTCTGATTCCAGTAGTATTTGATTTCAATTCTGATTGCTATTATAATGCTGAACCAAGTGAGTCCTTAGTAAGTCTATATATTAAATTTTGGTCAATATATCTAAACCCACAATAATTGATTCATAAAAAAGTACAACAAGCAAGGTCTGCAAAATGCGAACCATGCTAGAGTGGTTGGGTTCGATCCCCAAACAAAATTAAATCAGTAGTGTGCCACCCTTTTTACATTTTTAAATTTTTTTTCATAGTTTCTCAGTTTTGGTCCTGCTTTTTCATGTTTATTGAGATTTATGGGTTAATTAAAATTTGCATATTTGTGGTTAAGAGGAATGTTCACTATTTAGACAATGCATGTTTATATATTAATTAATTAATTAAAATATATAGCTACTTTAGATCTATTGATTATTTACTACAAAAAATGAGATCCATTGATTATGGCCACTCTTTAAAAAAGAATATGCCGTTTGTTTGCGACATTTGAGGGTGGAGAAAGAGCAAGGTCAAAGGATTAAAGGAACATGTGTAACTGAATTTGGTATATATCATTAATGTCCATTATATGTGCAATGTATATGCATCAAGAAAATGCATATATGGACTTGTGATTTGCTGATTATATGTTATTATTTAAAGAAAAAGAAAATTTGATTATTTGCTTCGTTTAGGAACAGAGATAGAGAGGCACGAAAATACCACAAGAGGTAATTAGATTTGATATATTTTTGATTAAGAAAGGTAGCCATTAAAATTTTTCCTTATAAAAATAAAAGGAAGAAAAGGGAAATTGTATTGGATATGGAGGATAGGGCATCCAATTCTGGCTTTCTAAAAGAAGAGCAAATTAATACCTAATAAGGATTTAAATGCATGTATATAATAGAGATAATAAAATATATATTAGTTACTTTAGATCTATTGATTATGGCCATCCTTTAAAAGAAAGAATGTGTTGATTGTTTGCATCATTTGAGGGTGGAGAAAGAGGAAGGTCAAGGGATTAAAGAGAACATGGGTAATCAAATTTGGTATATATAATTAATGTCCATTGATGTATATGTATCAAGAAAATGCATATATGGACCTATGATTTGTTGATTATTTCCTGTTCTTTAAAGAAAAAGAAATTTTAATTATTTGCTTTATTTGGGGTGAAGACAGAAGGGCATGGAGTTGCCATAAGAAGTAATCAAATTTGATATATTTTTGATTAAGAGGGTGGCCCCTTTTTTTTTTTGTAAATGTAAAAGGAAGAAAAGGGGAAGTGTACCGGACATGGAGAATAGGGCATTTTATTCTAGTTTTCTTATGGTAAAGCAAATATACATGATGCTAATTTAGAGAACCTTAGTTTTTCAACTTTGGTCTAACTTTTTTTTTTTTTAACAGTTTTTTCATGGTTTTTCTTTCGAACTGAATCAATGTGATGAAATGAATTGGTAACCATGAGGTTTTGTTTGGTTCGGAAACCCTGGTTTGTAGAAGATAAGAAACTAAAGGTGGCAGCTGGGTCAGGTCATTTTGGGTCGGTTTGTTTCGGGTTTAGGTGGGAAAAGGCTTAGATGAGTTGAGTTGAGTTGAGTTGAGTTGTTTCGGGTTTAGGTCATTTTCAGGTTTGGGTCACTTTTGGGTTCTAGTCATTGAAGCTAAACCCTAATCCTAAATGATTGGGTTAGGGTCAACGTATGGGTTATTTTGGGTTGGCCTAGTTGATTTTTTGTTTTTTAAGTATTCAATACGTGTTTTTCTCCTTTTTCTTTTTAAGTAATTTATCACTGATCAATTCAATGTAGATAGATACAAAATTATATAATGATTATATACTAATAGAAATAACAGTTATAAACGTATAAAACATTAAAAAAAATTAAGTAGTAGTCTATAAAAGTATAATTTTAACATTAAACAAATATTGATGTCAAATTGTTAATAAGTTTATAAAATAAAACAAGTAAATGTTTGAAATGTGCTTAATTACACAAATTTGAAAAAAAGCAAAGCCATTCATAATTCTATTCTTCCATCTCCTCCTTAAGGTTGTTTGAAACTATTGTTGCCAATCCATTCAATAGCACTCAACTTGAAAAAGTGTACTTTTAATTCCAGCATATATTGAGTCACATTAGCATCAATTGTATTATATATCAAAGAATATGAAATATTAAAACATTAATTATGTAAATAATCTATTTGATAATTTATGATATTACATAATGCCATCTAGATGAAATTGTAAAATTTAAAACCGATGAAATTGAAAATATCTCACCATCATACCTCAACAAACAATTATGAGTGGTTATCAAAGTTTATACATTTTCTAGCAAATACCATTTTTGGGTTAGTCCGGGTTACCTATGTCTCGACCCAACCCGACCTTAAAATTTTTGGGTCATTTTGGAGTTAGGTCATAAAAAACAAAACCTTTACCTTATTTTTTCATGTGGATTCAGGATGGTTCATGGGTTGTGTTAGATTTCTACCATCTCTATAAGAAACCTTCTTTGTATAGGGGCATTCCCATTGTTGAATTTATTGATTATTGATAATAGAGTAGTGTGTAATAACAGAGGCAGTGCTGCATGGACATAAACATGAAAATTGGATGGGGACAAGTTCAAGCGTCTAACTTGGCAAGGGAAAAAAAAGGGAGAAATGGGGATATGTAAGGAAAAATGATTTTAACTAAAGCATATATTTAAGTGTTGATAAAACAAAATATTAAAAGGTATTATTTGTTATTGTTAAGGTCTCCTCAAATGTGGTTGTCTCTCATTCAGACTTCTTGACTAGCTTAAGGATTTCGTAAAATAACAAATTGCAAATTTATGTTAATATCCACATTCTTGATCAATCTTGAAAATGAACAATGGTTCAATTTTAACATTAAAGTTATTATAGTAGTTTGAACTTATTGTTGGAGTACAACTCTACCAATTTCTGAAAGTTGCAAGACTAACACATATCTGGTCTATATTTGATGTGTATTTTGGTAGTCGGATGGGAGTGTCATGGTAATAGAGAAGGGAGGATAAAATAGAACTTAACTACTGAAGACTCAATTTAGATATTTGCAACAACATGAATCGATCAAACGGCTATTAGGACATCTAAAGGGGTGGTAGTGTTGCAAATAAACCACCCATTGCATTTTAAAAAGAATGGTTGACTTAATTAAATGCAGATCCTTTTGACATCTGATATATAATTTTGAATAGAATTAGATGATATTTCATGAAATTGAAAATGTTTCCCAAGCACAGTTTACTGATCTGTATTGCCAGGTACCAGGCGTGCTGCACCATTCTGGCAGCATACCGGTATAGTATTGGAGGCTTGATATGGTATTGTACGAACACATGGTATGGTTGCTCAACATTTCTAGGAGTGTACCATGTGTTGGTACGAGGGTGTACTAACTGTAATGATATGGAATGGTGCCTAGCATCAATATAACAAACCTTGCTCCAACTCCCAAGTATTGTCAACCCTCTTGTATTCTTCCTCCAGCACAAGGACATGCAGATATCATGAACTAAAAACTCCTAATATTGCACACTTCTTCCCCTTCTTATTATCATACCGGAGACTCTTAAAACTAATACTAGTGGACTTGAGAACCTGTTAAGCATGGATACATTTTAGAGCAGCCAATGCCATATATGATGTGTGTTAGATTCTGAAGTGCCTAAACGATTTCAGCTATTTCCCAAACATGGCTCGAATGTTTATGTTAGCTGGCAGATTTTAAGTTGTGTGGGTTCAGCACTAGGTTTTACAGTCCATTGAGGTAAATAAAGCCCGATTTGCCTTCACCTATCATGTGTCCTAAGGTGCACACGCGCAGAGAGAGAGAGAGAGAGAGAGAGAGAGAGAGAGAGAGAGAGAGAGATTGGATTTTTATTGAATAAACATAAAACATAGATGATTTCACTATATATGTAAAGACATTAATTCGTAATGGTATTCTTGTCATATCTGCATGTTATCTTTTTATGATGTGTATCTCGTATCCATGTCTATGCTTTGTAATTAAGAGCATGACCAAAATGAACTTGAAAACAAGTAATGGAGATACTTGTGCTTGTTTCTTTCTCCACCAAAGTTAAGAAATACTTTTTTACCATTTGGGGAACCTTTCACATTGCCATAAGTGAGAGCCTGATCTAGATACAAAATTTTCATCAGTTAAAACATTGAAATTAAGTCTTTTTAGCATATCAGATATTGAACTTACAAGATAGGTAGTTGACTGTCACTTTTTGCTTACCACTCTATGTTTTTCTTTTCCCTATATGCACTATTTATCAGTATGGCTTCATCATATTAACGATAATAACCTTTTTCTGATGGTGCTTACTGCTTTATGTTTCCTAATTCTGTTTGTTTTCTTTTCCCTATGTGCACCATTTATCAATATGGCTTCATCATATTAATGATAAAAATCGTTCAGATGATATTCTTCTGGCATAATTTTCCATGGTTCTTCTATCCGTTAATCATGCTACAATCCTTTTCTTTGTAGGCAAAATATCAAATCCTGGTTGTTTTCATGAATTTGCATAACTACTCTCAGTTGAGAGTATGCTGTGGCTTCTGTAGTTGACTTTTTACTATTTTAAGCAATAAGCTGGGTCACGATCATATCATGAGCATTGCATTAAACAACAATAAAACAAAAGGTGGGAATTTAAAATGTAGGTCACAGGACTCTTAGCCTATGTTTGGATGGAGAGAAAAGTAGGAAGGAAAGAAAACTAGAGGAAAAAGCAGGAGGAAAAATAAAATTTATCTTGTTTGGATGGATAGAAAAGTAGGGAGAAAAGAAAACTAGAGGAAAAATAAGGGAAAAAAGTGATGGGCCCCACCTAAAAGTTTTCTATTCGAAATCGGAGAGATTTCGGAGAGAAAACTCAAGGGTGCTCTTTCATTTTTTTTCATTCCGATATTGACCCTTTCAAGAAAAATCGATGCATTTTTTAATCATTTGTAATGAGGGCATTGTTGTCATTATGAAATATCAACTTTTCTTTCCTTTTTATTTTCCTTTCATTCATCCAAACGGAAGGAAAGAAAATGTTTTCTCTCCACTTTTCTTTTCTCTCCATTTTCTCTCCATCCATTTTTTTTCTCCTACTTTTCTCTCCATCCAAACAGAGCATTAAGGATGATCGGATACTCTATTGGGGAAAAGAACAAAAGAAAGGATGTTCAGATATTGTGTTGAAGGTGATACTGCCTTAGTGTAACTGGGCCTAACCACATTACATCATTATATATTAAAAGCTACTACTTTACTGAAATTTTTTAAATCTGTGGATACATTTAAAATGTAGGTGAATCAAAATATAATGCCATGGTTTTTCTAACTTGAGGATTTCATGCATATAGGTTTCATTGGATAAGGTAGAGCATTTCATCCAGTCAGTTGCAGTTTATGAAGAACAAATTTTTCAAAAGCGTGCTCGTATTCAGCAGGTGACTGCTAATCATATGTTGTTTGCTATCTGATTTTTCCTTTAGTGATTTATGCTTGCCTCTTTGTTTTGTAACGCATGCTTTTTTCCTTGCCATTCTGTCCATATGTTATTGGCAATCTGATCTTTTCCTAATTGATTTACTTGGTTCTTTGATTCATAACATGTATTTTTCTCATGCCAAGCAAATTCAAATATTGAACTCTTTTCAACCAAATTATGGAATTTGCGACAGGACTTTGCTTCTTTTATTTTGGCTTGTATACATAGGAATGTTTGTCAACTTTGTTATAATATGGTGGGATTTGTTAATACAAAATATGCTAGATCTTGTAACTGTTTGGAATGGTGCCTTGAAATCAGATGTATTTGTACTTTTGATTTTCAAAAAAAAAAAAAAAAAAAAAGCATTCTTGTCTGTTTTGTATTTTAATATAAAAAATGAATGTTTATAAAAATTTAAAATATATTATGAGGCTGTAATTTTAGCATAATGTATACAAGATGATTGAAATTATGGCTAATATATTTAAACATGTCTGTGATTGATGGAAGTATGGATCTTTTATCGCTAATCACTAATACGGTCCATGAACATTATGAATGTGATAATTTTATTCGGCTTGTTGTGTAGAAATAGTTAGTGAAGGTATTATATATAATAAGATTATATAGAACTTATACCGACATAATTTGAATCTTTATTTAAGTACCGTTATAAAGAATTCAATTTATGTCACAAGATGATCATATGTACATTGACCTTAATCCTAACTTAATCACAGATTCCTTGATTGTGTTACTGGATCTTTTGATTTGTTCGTTCAAGTCCATTTGATGTTGGGCCCAATACTTTCATTTTGGAGGTTTAATAACAAGTTGGGCTAGAAATGTGCTTTAAAGATATGGAATTCATGTATTTCGAAAAGAAGCTTAAAATTAGTTTTCTTAAGTGTTGATTAAGGAGCTAAACAGTTATGTGTGCAATTTATGATCCGATTATAAATTAATTATTTAACTAGTGAATCAATGGTACTTAAGGAACAAGAGATAATTAGAGAGGTAAAATGATTATTTCATCTAGCTCTAATTATGAACTAATTATGGAGGGTTGAATTACATGTAATGATTATATCAATGGACGAGTCAAGTTTTCGAGTAAAAATTAATCTATAATTTTCAAAAGTGCAGTCTTAAATTTTTAGTGGAATAACTTCGAGATTAATAAACTAAATAAATAATTAAAGAATTTTAATTGAGTTTATTCAAGTTTATTGGAGCTTGAAATTATAGGTTCATGGTTCCCACATTGTTTTAGATTAATTGCATCGAATACTCTTGGATTGAATAATTAATATGATTAATTATTTATTTTTTAAATAAAATATTCATTGAAACTTTATAATAAAATATTTATTATGAAGATAAATAATTAATTTGATTGATTATTTTTTCACATTTATTTTGGTACAATAAATTAGTTATTGAACAAAATAAAAATGTGTTCATACATATTGTTCATATAATAGATGATAGGAATAGTGGCACATAAATGTTATTGTGGGACATCACATAAGAGATTTTTTACTCTTGTAAATGGCGTACATTTTGAATTAATGGAGAGAAATTTAATTTTTGATAATGCAATTATTAAAAATATTAAAAATTAAAAATAAATAATTTGATTTATTATTTATAACTAATATTAGATATTTAAAATTAATAATATCTAGAATTATTAAATGAGATTTAATAATTTAGATATTATTATATTTAATTTAGATATTATTTGTAAATTAGTTACAAATAAGAAAATAATTTTTTCTTTAATATGCTCAAGGGGTTGACGTGCATGTGTAGAGGATTGTCCTCAAAATATGCACATGTGGTCAAAATTGGTTGTAACAGATAAATGAGAGCAACTTTTTTCATGATATGCTCAAGGGGTTGACGTTCATGTGTAGAGGATTGTCCTCAAAATGTGCACATGCGGTCAAAATTGGTTGTAACGGATAAAGATTATCTAAATTAAATCAATTCAAAAATAAATAAATAAATAAATTAAATATATTTTTATTTATCTAGAGTCTATAAGTAAGGCATAAGGTGGACTTTCAAAGAGCATGACATAATAAAAAAAGTCTTTCTTTTTTTTCCTTGTGTGCCAATCCGTTTATGAGAAATAGAGAAAAACAAGATTGAGCCCACTCATAATTCGATACCGCGTTTTTATGTTGTAGGTATTTTTATGACGTACCTTGGTCCGTAAACTCTACCGTGGGATTCTTCTTTCACAGCTTCGAATCCGTTAGTAAGGCGCATCCGCTCCTTCGAGACCTCAACACTATAGTTGTTAGACCCAGTCCGAACATTGATCCGGCCAAGGGCTCGGGTCATCGGGTCACTGGTTCAAACGTCGGGTCATCGGTTGAACCATCGGTTTAATTATTTTACTATAAAATTTATATTAATAAAAATTAATTTTTAATAAAAAATTGAGGTATGAGTTTTCGGAGTTCCTTCGACCATCGTTGAGTCAGCCTCCCTTCCCTCTTTTCATTGGCCATCTTGGAGTCCTCGGAGCTCCGGCACGAGTTCCTGGAGTCCCTCCGATCGCCCTTCCGCACCTCGTTCTCGAATCGCTGCATGTCGATGCCCTGCTGCCTCCCGGTCTCCTCGTCGGTCTTGAGGACCTGGCCCTACTTGTCGTTCGCTGCACCGCCATGTTGACATCGGAGTGGACACTTTCCTAGAGATGGAGTTGGTCTTGGAGCGGGATCGGGGGAGGACGAGCCATAGGGCGGTGAGGTCTTTTTGGGGGGTTTCGGAGGTGGAGCGAGGCTGCCAAGAAGATAAGGGGGAGGAGAGGTTGGGTTGGGATTGGGGAAGCTAGTGCGGGTGCGCAGAGAAGGTGGAGGGGTTAAAGACCTTGAGAGACCCTCAAGAGTCATGAGGAAGTTGGGGAAGCAGCGAGGAGGATTTATATTAGGGGCGGAGGTAGAGAATTTGAAATGGTATAGACAAACCCGTGATCCATCCGGTTCAGATTGGGTTGACCGGTTCACCTATGAACCGGACGGGTTGACCGAGTTATTTCGGATATCTTACGCATTCGATTTTATGCTAGAATCGGACCGGCTTGGCCTCGGGGTTTCGGTTCAATCGGCCGGTCCAACGGTCCGGTTTCGACAACTATGCTTAACACTACGGTACGTTTTATGTGTAGAAAAAATTATATGATACATTTTTTTGATGACAATATTGATTTTATGTATGCTAAACAATCCATATGTTTTCGCTGCTACTATACTGAACCAAAAGAGCAATTTGTACCAAATTCTAGTTGGTTCAGGATAGTTCAGTAATCCTTGCTTAGCATCGTTTAGTCCAATCCTTTTTTGCTCCATGTTACTGATGGAATGCAACATTGGACTAAACGATGCTAAGCAAGGATTACTGAACTGACCTGAACCAACTAGAATTTGGTACAAATTGCTCTTTTGGTTCAGTATAGTAGCTGGTTCACTATTTTTTCAATTTTTTCTTTGTTTTTTTATATTTTTTCTTTTTTATGTAGTATACGAGGCTAAGAGCTAGGTGTGTGCATTGGTTGGGTCAGGCTTGGGCTGGGCTAAGGACAAAAAGTCTAGCCTGAGGCATTGGGTGGGTTGGGTCGAACCGAACCTTGGGCTAAGACAAGCCAGCTCAAGCTTAGCTTGGTAACAATATCCAAAGGCTTGGGCTTGGCCTGGCCTGGCCTGGCCTGAGTCCTAGTCATGTATGATATTTAATATATGCACATTTTTAAATGAAAGTTGATTGTGGTTGGGTGGTTAAAGTTGTGGCAACGAACCTGGGGGCTTTCAATATTGATTCCCATTGTCCGTAAATTTACATGTTTTAAAATACATTTTATATTTAGGAAAAATATATATCAAAAACATTTATTTATAAATAAAAATATTGTATCTTTTAATATTTATAATATAAATATAAATTATCGGGTCGGGCTTGGGTTAGGCTGGCTTATTTGTCATGGACTAAAATTCATGGCCCAATCTAGTATCTTTTCAGGCCAGGTTCGAGCTGGGCTAGCTTGTTTATCATAAGCTTGGCCTTGGCCTAGTGGACTAAAATCCATGGCCCCGTTCGTTATTTTTTTGGGTCAGGTTCAGGCTAGCCCACATGTTGCTCTACCCATGCCCACCCTACTAAGAGCCTTCTATGAGCTCATATCTTCTCTTTTATCTCTTATTTTCATTCAAAATTATTTAAGTAAATGTCATCATTTTTTCTTTCCATTTATTTAAGATTTCTTATGAAAGTAAGAAAATATTTTCATTTGAATTTTACAAAAATATTAAAAAATTTAAACTTTTTAAAAATAAAAAGACATCCCTTTCTCTTAAGAACAAATTTAGAGAATTTTAAAAAATAATGCTTTAGTAAAGATTAAGTTAGGATACTTTCACTCTGAATAAAAATCTTAGAAAATCAATTTAACTTATAAATGTTAAAAAAATAAAATATGAAAAAATTTATTTTAAAATACAATTTGTAAGGCTTTAGTCAACACTTGATCAAACTTATAAGGTTGCAGAATTAGATAGAATTATAGTAATAGTAAACCTCATACTGACCTATATCGACTTAATTCATGGTTCATCAAAATAATAAAATTAGAGTTGTCATAAAATTTTAAGGTTAAAGCATGTTTGTTAGGGTCTAAACAGAATATGTCACTAGATTGGTTGCTGGGGTTTTTCTTAATGAGGGGTCTGCAGTCTAGTGGCACGTCATAGTATGGACCATAAAATGCATGTTTTAACCTTAGAATTTTTTAACAAATTTAATTTTATTATTTTGATGAGTGGTGAATTAAGTCAGCATAAGTCGGTATAATGTTCACTGTAACTATGATCCTATCTAAGTCTAGAAATCCTATAAGTCTAACCAAGTATTGATGAAAGCTTACAATTGGTGTTTTAAAAATATTTTTTTTGTTATTTTGTTTCTCATCATTTCTAAGGTTAATTGATTTTTTGAAATTTTTATGTAGAGTGAAAATGCCCTAACCGTGAGAAAACTTAACTAAATGTAAAGGACATTTTCTTAAATGATTTTGAATGAAAATAAGAGAGGAGAGAGGATGTGAGCTCATGGGAGGTTCTCAACCTTGCATGCCACATAAAAAAGGAAAAACATTGAAAAATCAACTGAACTGGTGTGGTCCCAGTTTGGCACCGATTCATTGTTTTGCGGACCTTGACATTAAGAATAAGAGATGGAGTAGGTTAGCTATCATTTTGCAGCATTCTTGGAGAGCATTACCTTAAAGGCATCAACATATTTGATAGGGACCGGATGCTAAATTAAATATAGTTAGAGAAGTTCTTGAAGTAAAGGCACTTATTGTTTCCCCCCTTCTTTCACTTTCTTTCCAATCTTTATTGTTTCTTTCCCTCCTTTCTACTCTAAAATTTCAGCATATTTGCTTCTTTCTCCTGTTATCTTCTTTTCCTTTCACTGTGATTCCTTCTCTGATGTGCACTTACCCCTTTATTTTTTGGCTTAGTTGGATTGGGACCATGTATACAAGTCTTGGATCTCTTGGCAAAGAAAGAAGAATACTATTGAACTGTTGCATGCAAAAAAAATAAAAAATAAATATGTTGGGATTGAAGGGGAGTGATGTGTTATAAATTTTTGACCAAAAATATAGGGAGTACTGAAATTTGTGCCATGTAGTGCTAAAGGACATCTCAATGCTGTATGCTGGATGCTCCCAATCACCTTTGTTTTAATTATTGATGAGATAAAATGAAAAAAAGAAAATAAATTAGAGAGTTTGTTTGCTTCAAAACAACAAGAGATTGAAGAGCAAGCCTATCTTTAGGATGGTAGGAGGAAGGATGGAAAGAAGAGATGGATAGAAGTGCATAGAAAGAAAAAAAGTAGCTGTTCGGCCAGTAATGGTTTGGTGAGTATTTTGCAAATTATGCTACTCTATAGAGCTTATCACAAGGAAACCTGTATAATTGTAAATCTCAGACTCTTATATAACCAAAATAATCAAGATTTTTTACCACTAAGCCTGTCCAAAGTATGGATCCTAAGCTCTCTAAAACTTCAAATCCCTATTCAAAACTATTCCGGTCAACCAAAAACTTAAAACCCAGTTTATGAATTTCTAAAGCAACCAAGTTTATAAGCTAATTCATACTTTTCACTTGTCTAATTGCCCAAAATATTTATGAAGTACATATAATGTGAAATCAGGGTATCCATCTCCATTTCTAAAGCAACCAGGTTTGTAAAATAATTCTTCAAGTTTGCAAAATAATTCTTAATTCTTCAAGTTTGCAAAATAATTCTTACTTCTCACTTGTCTAGTTGCCCAAAATATTTATAAAGTACATATAATGTGAAATCAGGGGGTGCGTCTCCATCCCTGAGTTTCCTCTAGCGTGGGGTCTGCCATGCTTCAAATGCATTTTTTTTTTTTGAAGAAAAGGCTGACCATTCTGCCCCCTCATTAGGCCCCTCCCCCCTCACTCTTGCTCCCCCTTTCTTGAAGAGGCTTGTGCAATGCATATGCTAAGTACTAGTAATAAGAAAGTAAACAAGAGACTGTAGTTTCATCAATTTGTTACATTGGGATAAAATATGCCCTTGAGTTTAGAAGCTATTACCCAAAATATTTATAATAATAATAAGTAAACAATGAGATTCCATGTAGCTTTGTCAATTTGCTAATATTAGGAGAAAACTTATCCTTGAGTTTAGAAGCCTCCATTTGTGAGGCCTTCTTGTGCAACTCATCGCAGCAATGGTTTCGAGCTCCTTGCAGTCAATGTAGCCTTTACTCTTTACGATTATGCAATATTTTGGCAGCCTGCCAGCTGATGCACCCTTGATATAAATTTGGAATTTGAGGAACTGATAAGGCAAAGAGCAATGGTAAGTCTTGTAGCCTTGCCAGCATTTAGGTTACATATTAACCTGATGAGGAGAATTGAAGGACACAGAGAAGCAGGCCTCTTCGTTTAGGGAAAAGAGAGCATAAATTGAGCAAAGCTATTTTTAGTCCTCATTCACGCACAGGTGTACACATAATGAATGAGCTAGAATCCTCGTGACAAGTTGAGTGTAAATTATGTCAGTGCAAATTACAGGCCAGGCCATTCAATATTGAGAACCTTCATTTTGTTATGATATAATTTTTTAACATTCTCTGAAAAATTAAATCAGATGATTTTAGGTTTGTTATGGATGGAAATTGAGAATCCAAATTGTGGACCATGATACAGGCACTAGTTGTATCTTAAAACATATACAATTCAACTCATCTAAGCCTTTTCCCAACTACACGGGGTCGGCTACATGAATCCGCTTCCTCCACTCTGCTCTATTCAGGACTAAGTCGACGCTCAAAACATATGCGAATCGAAATTCAGTTGGTCATGATCTCAGCCGCGAAAAGTTCCAAGAAACTAGAAATCATGGATATATGTTCTCTTGCCTATGGATGAAGCAGGTGCAAAAATAGATTGAACCAATTCTACCAGAGTGCTAAAAAAATACATGATAGATCATGTACATTGTAAATTGATAGTCATGATCTACACATCTTAAAACATGTATAGATAGAAATTCAATTACTTTTGATGCTTGAATAACGGCAAAACATCATATTGGGTGCATCTATTTTTGGAGTCCACTTATATGATATTTTGGTTTTGAGATATTTTTAGCACTCTGGATCATGGTCAACCGTTTGGACCTCAAATTTGAAAGGCCTATCTTTGAATTTTAAATCATTAAACATTTTTCATGAAATTTATGTTGTGTAGTCCAACCATATATGTATGTATGTAAGGTACCATCATTGAATTTTGAATCAACAAACTTTTACCTAAAATTTAATGTTTAATGTATAGCCCGACCATATATGTATGTATATATATATGCATGCATTGCATGGCTACATGCGTCCTTGCGGCATAATATGATCTGTTTAGTGTGTGGTCCAATTGTATATATAATATGCATGCATGCTACGGTATAATATGATGTCTGCTGATTTTCTTTCATTGACGCTCAAATTTACCATTTCTAACTTTTAGAATTATTACAAGCAAGGTACGCCGAACGATTCTGAACTGCTTTGGTTGGGACCTATCGAACCGAACCAGCGAGAAACAGTGACGATACACTGTTTCAAAGTAGTGCAGGTCTCGTACTGCCCATACCTGCCACGTATTGCTCTGAAACAATACCAAAATGGTATGGTATGCTACCGCATGGTACCAGTTGGTACGGAATGATATCGATTTTTGGTAGGATGAATCTTGATTACAAGGAATATGACAGATCAAATGCAATGGACATTAACAGAAATTTAAATTTAAATTAATTGTTAAGTTTGCTTGCTTCATATTTGATTAATCTTTATAACTCGAATTCTCTTGTTTGCCAATTTTTGATTTGTAATGAGGACTTCCCCTTTGGTTCTTATTGCATGCAAAAGTATCTCTCTTTTTGAATGTGCCTTTAACAAATAACCATTTGTCACTTGTTATGTATACCCATGAAGCTTTGTTGTTCCTGGGTTTTTCATTTTTCTAATGTAAGACTCATCTTGCTGTATGGGTTTTATTACTGCGGTTGTTGACACATGTTTTAATAATGCATCCCAGGCAATGGAAAGTAATGAAGAGATAAGCTCAAAATGCAGAGAGAAATCCCTGAAAATCTTCAGTCTATGTCCCTAGACAAGGTCTGCATTTTTCTCATTTTGACTATAAATATGTGCATGAATTATTGCATGGGCATGGAGAGGACTGTTACTTTCTATAACTGTGAGGAGAGAAATTGATGGCACTCATTTGTCAATGTATTATTGCAGTAGTGCAGATTTTTTTCAATGAGAAGAACAGATATCATGTATGTGTATGTGTACGTGTACATATATGTATGCTTGTATATATGTATGTACTTTTATACTTAGGTATGTGTATATATAGTTCATCAAATAAATTAAATAGATCCAAATCAACTTGTGCTCACACTTATGGCGCATATCACAAGATTCTCATTAAATCAACTTATAATCAATGTCAACAATTGTCTTGGATCATAGTGATATTCTATCCATCTTTTGAATAATTTACAAATCCATGTCTGCTAAAATTAATCAGTGCTATAGATTTGTTATGAACATCTGTTTGGAAAGTCTGACCCAATCCATCTAAAGACTTCTCAGACCTTGAATCCACTGCTCAATCATTTTTTCCAAGTAAATTATAGTTTCTCTGTCAACATTCCTTTTTGAATTTCTGCTGAATAACAGTGTCTCAAAATGCAGTTCGTGAGGCTATGTGACCGTATGTGTGTGCAGTCTCCTGACCAAACTGCATTGCCTGTGTAGTTACTGTATTCCGTTATACCACATATGATTATGTGGCCATTTGTGTGGCTCAATTAGCATTGTACAGTTACATATGTGACCCCTATAGCATTGCAGTGCCAAATATGTGCCCCACTCTTATGTGGGCCTATGTAGATAGAGCATGTTCACATTGAAGGTTAGGTCAGATATGGGTTTCACGATGTTATAACTATCACTATTAGCAATAAGTACTAAATGCTAATCGCTAATTGTTAGTGGGTGGTGTTATTAATATTGATATTGCTTATCCAGAAAATATATAATTATTGTAGCTTTTATTTTACTTAACATATTTTATTTATTTTTATATGCTTAAGAGTTAAGACATATTTATCACTATGCGTCCCATATGCAGCCCTTATACAATGCATGCTCTATGCAGTCCCTTGAATGCCAGCATATTGCAGCTATCTTTTAAAGCACTGCTAATCTTGTTTGATTGCAGATTCTGTGCTTCATGTAATTTCTACTACAGGATTTGCACTCCAAGTTAAATCTGCAAGCAGATTTGGAGCTACTTTTTATTTCCATTTTTATTTTTTTTTTGCAATCAGCTGCAAGAACAACCAAAGATTACACAATTCAGACCAAAATCAGATTTAAACTGAAAGCAGAGCCACCCATTCATGAGTATTCCCAAAAGATCTTTGGTGGTTACATCGTTCATGTATCCAGATGCTTCTTAGGCACTCCCACATCTGAAATTACTTGATATCCTTTAACTCTATTCTGACAGTGAGTCTATGGCCCAGTTTGGATTGGCTGCTGGGATGCCTTTTAAGTGGCTGTTTCCCAGCAGCGAGCTATGTGAGACAGCTGTTGGCCAATAACTAGCCCAATCAGGCCCTAAAACTTCTAAACTTATTTTTCTACTATATGCCAAACAAATTTTTGGCATGGGAAATCTTATAGAGAGAATAGAATCTTTTGCACATGGTTTGTACTTTGTAGACTGAATCTTGGAGTACCTAATCATAAGTTCATGTCTCAGGTTGATTTGAAAGCATGATGTCTTTTCACAAGTTGAGCCATTTTGATTAATAAAATTAATGCTATATTCATGGAGGCATCATTATCCTCATTCATGAACTTCATTTAGTGGCTGACCTAAATTGCAATATCTATATTTTTGGAACTTTATACAAAGCATTTGATAAACCATTCAGTCAAAGTACATGGTGCTTGATTGCAAAAAAGGACAGATTTTTTTGCATGGGTGCTCATGAGTGCACATATTTGAAACTTGCATTTGGATCATTTTCCCTTACTAACCATAGTCTTTTCGTGGATTTTTATTTGTGATGATCCTTTTCTCAGGTAAAGTTAGGAGAACCTGGGTACAAAGAAAGGTACTATGCTGAGAAATTCAATATAGAGGAACCAAAGTCCATTGATGATGTCAGGAAAGATGTTGTGAGTCATTTTCTATCACCAAGCTCAAGTTTTTTACAGAATTGTTTTAACCATTTTCTTGTCCTTAGGCTAATATGCCCTCATTTTTTTCCGAGTTACATTGTTGATGCTTCTGATAAAGCTTGGGTTTCAATACATGAAATCTAAAATTGCCCCAGGACGTTTTTTTGGGTCTTAAAATTATATTTATTTTACATAGCTGAAGATCAACATGGAACATTGACACCTCAGTGTACCTAAATTCAAAATAGTATATGTTAGACTTGAATTGGGTTCAAATACCAAATAATGGGAAATTGATATAATTATATTCTTTCATAAATCCATATGCATAATCCTAAGGGCTTGACTTGTATCTTGACAATTATCTATATTACTTGTAGAGCAACATTTGATACAATAGTTGAATAATAATTTTTTTAAGTTGTTGTAGTAACATGTTATATATACTGTATTTGTCCTTTTTCTTCAAATAATAGTTCTGACTATGAAATTATTACCAAAAGTTGTGTGGGGTAATAGATCTTTTCCTGTGCTTAGTGTTTTAAACGTCAGTATATGCAGTCACAAATATGGATGTGGTACCATGACTACACTGCATTCCCTATTTGTGGTTATTGCATGTGGTTTGGGACATTTAGGTCTAATAGGTGGCTCACTTAGCTTTATGTGGCCGCTTATGCAATGCACTCTTACATAGGCCTATACTGGCTGGGCAGGTTCAGAAGAGGGTGAGGCTGTTAAAATTATTTACATAAGGTATTCAGTAATAAGTAGTGTGTATTAATTATTGGTCATCATCCTATTGGTGTTGCTATTGCTTCTGTTGTCATTATTATTGAATTTCTATGTCTCTTAATTAATTTTAAATATTTGAAAAAAAACACTAACCACATTTGTGTCCACACGTCATATACACCATGTGACCCCTTTTTGTACTTGGCAAACTACATCTGCCTTGGGTAGCTAGAGTGGAAGATATTATTGGGAATAGATTGACAAAATTGTTTCTTATCTGGTATATGATAGTCTTGCTTTACATGTCAGGTCCAAAAATATGTTGAAGGCCTTTGCTGGATCATGAGATATTACTACCAAGGTGTCTGCTCTTGGCAGTGGTAAGTTATTTTGATACTTAATAACAGTGGCTTCACAGTGGTAAGTTATACTTGACCATACCAATAACTGTCAAGCCTTACTCTAGTATTTGTGTCAGCTTTGGTTCTATTCTGTGCTGCATTTTATTTCCTGAAAGTTTTTCCAAATCCTACACTCCCCTAAAAAAAAAAAAAACACACAACAAAAAGGTTTAACCATGATGAAAACTGTCAAGCATTGTTCCAACTATTTGAGTTGACATTGTTGCCATATTCTTCTATTATCTCAACAAGGGCTACATTCTATTTTACTGGAGCATTTTCTAGAATCCTTCCTGAGTGCTACCATATATTTAAAGTTAGGCATCTCAACGTCGTTTCTTCTGCTCAGCTTCAACAGACCTTCATGCTGAGGTGTTCTCAGATCTTCATTGCACAAGCTCATACCATATCAATTGATCCATCCTTATTAGGTGCAAATTATATATCAAATCATTTGTAGAACCTCTTATATGAGAGAGACAAGGATTCGGTACCCTTTCATTGTTTAACAAAAGGATTGCTACTATGACAGTCATATTAATACCTCAGTTTTTGCCTTTGACCACTTACAGGCGGTATGTGATTTGTTAAGATTTCCATTTTCATTTGTCTAGCTTAAGCAACTTCTGAAATCACATAAAATTCCATAGTTTCATTAAGCTGTTCTCTCTTCCAGTTGTATTGGGAGTGGCACTTGGGTTCAACTAACTCAATTATTCTAGTGTACTAACAAATTGTGCTAAATTCAGCTTAAGCTTTAAAAATCCACACTGTTTCAAAATTTTTTTTTTTTTTTTTTTTGTACTCAGGTTCTACCCATATCATTATGCCCCTTTTGCATCCGATCTCAAAGGTCTGGCTGATTTGGAGATAACATTTTTTCTGGGTCAGCCTTTTAAGCCATTTGATCAACTAATGGGAACACTTCCTGCTGCCAGGTTAGAAACTAAGTTGCTGCATGTTTTTTTGTTTTGTTAAGCATCGAATCTTGGAGCATGGAAGTTTTTCAATGTGGTTTTAAACTTTTAATAATGAGGTGTTCTGCTTCCTGTAGCTCAAATGCATTGCCAGAGCATTACAGGGCATTGATGACGGATCCAGCATCACCATTAAGCACCTTTTATCCTGAAGGTAAAATTCTTTCAAGCAGTTTCTATAGGTACAATTGTATGGATTGGAGTCTGCACTTTTTGGTACAGCCTGTCTTATATATTTTTCAAAGTTTATATATTTGTTATGCATCCATCTTGATACTATTTTAGTCACGGATTGCATTTATTTAATTGTTCCCTAAAAGAATTTTCTTTTTGATCTTCAGATTTTGAGATAGACATGAATGGTAAACGCTTCACATGGCAGGTAAGTCGTGCATGTAATTTGATTTGTTTAGATTCTTGCCTTTGATATATTTATTTGAGGGAGTATTGTATATGTTATTCTCTTGGAATCAGGGAGTTGCAAAACTGCCATTCATTGATGAGAGACGGTTGCTTGCTGAAACGAAAAAGCTTGAGTACACTTTAACGGTGTGAAGAATATGGAACATATTTATTTATTTATATATATTTCAAAGTTTAGATTTTTGTGTTGTATTAGCTTTTGGTTTCCTTGGCATCTGCTTGAAATTCTGATGCATTGGTAGTGTTTCTGCAGGATGAAGAGAAGTGTCGAAATAAAATAATGTTTGATATAATTTATGTCCATGATAGTCATCCATTGGCTGCACAAGTTGTTTTACTATATCAAATGTGTTTGCTACTAAAAGAAGAACCATCATATTGTATTTCAATCAACACAGGTGTTAGGTCAGTGTGCCATGTATTTCAATTTTGTGTTGTGTATATGCACATTTATTATATATAGTTTCTGTTTCTTGTCCTATCCCTCCTGCCCCCCTGCCCTTTTCTGCAGGTGCTCCCTAAGCATTATTTTCAATTTTGCAGTGGTGGAATGAATGGATTCCTTTGTTTATGTGAGAGGAACCACTATGTCATATCTGTACCTGCACCAGTTAAAGGGTTAAGTTCTGTTGAAAACAACAGAGTCTTGTAAGTCTTTAATCAATCTTTTACCATGTTTCATTCGGAGGAAAATAGTTTTTACTGGCTGGTAAAGCCTCAGCTGCAATTAATTTCTGTCATTCTGCAGGAATACAACATATCTTAATCCCCAGCACCACAATCATATACCAGAGCCTCCTGAAGGAGTGATCATGCCTGCAAAGGTATTACTGCAGTGCCATTTTGCTAATTGTTGTGTGATAACTTTGTAACAATCAGTAAACTATGTTATGTGTAATAGCTTGGGTTCCTTTTGCTTAACTTATTTTCTGAATATAGTTATACAAATCTAATCTTTGTATCTTACACAAAATATTATTCAAAACTGAGCTGGATGGAGAAAAAAAGGATTCATGTAGCCGACCCGAATCAGTTTGGTATTAAGACTGTTGTTGTTGTAGTTATGCACATCTAATCAAATTAGAGATGAACATGAGCCATGCATATGTAATAGTGAAGAATAGTGCAGAATGAAGGATAAGTGACTCAGTGCAGCCTAAGAAAAGAAAATTTTAGCTTGATGGAGCTTTGGAATGCATATAGAGCCTACAGGTTGCTGCTTATATATAGTTGGGATCTGCTTTTTTTAAAGTTGAACTAGTAGGGTCAATTTTCTAAGAAGGACGGTGATTAATTTTAACGTAGAGATGGGGAATCTAGGGTTTAGCTAGTAATCCAAAGTTTAAAACTCAAGAGAAGGGTGTTCTTGAAGGCTGCTATAGTTTGGCACTGGTTCGATTTGGTTCGAACCAAACTAGCTACATGTTGCCGGTTTGGGGGCGAATTAGCCCTTTTCCCATTTTGTTTTTATTTTTTACCTTCTTTGTGATATACTAGACCAAAAGCCTCCTATGAGCTTATATTATCTTTCCTCTCTTTTATTTTCATTCAAAATCATTTAAATAAATATCATTTTATCTTCTTTTTTTATTTTCTTTTCATTTACTTAAGATTTCTCATACAAATAAGGAAATACATCATATTTGGATTAAAAAAAAATAGAAAAATTAAATTCTTTAAGAATAAAAGCTAACTCTCTCTCTCTCTCAAGAATAAATTTGAAGAATTTCAAGAAATAATGTTTAGTAAATATCAAGTTAGCATACTTTCAATCTAGATAAAAATCTTAGAAAATTAATTTAACTTAGAAATGATGAGAAAACAAGATACCAGAAAAAATTATCTTAAGAAATAATTAGTAAGGCTTTGGTCAACATTTGGCCAAATTGGTAGGGTTTCCAAATTTAAACAGGATCATGGTAATAGTAAATGTCACATTGATCTATATCAACTTGATCTACAATTCATCAAATTAATAAAATTAAACTTGTTATAAAATCCTAAGGTTAAAACATATTTCTTAGGGTTCATGCTGTGATGTGTCACTAGATCGAAGGTCTTAAAATATAATTTTTCTTAGTATCTTGTTTTCTCATCATTTTTAAATTAAATTTATTTTCTAAATTTTTATTCGGAGTGGAAGTACCCTAACTTGATATTTACTAAAGCACTAGTTTTTGAAATTCTTCGAGTTTGTTTTTAAGAGGGAAAGTTATCTTTTTATTTTTAAGAAATTTAATTTTTTTAATATTTTTTGTTGAATTCAAATGGATTTTTTTATTTTCATGAGAAATCTTAAGTAAATGTCATCTTTTCTCATCTTTTGATAACATTTGAATGATTTTGAATGAAAATAAGGGAGAAGAGAGAGGATATCAGCTCAGAAGAGCCCACATGCCGAAGCCCACATGTCGCTCAGCCCACCTCTCCACCCAAAAACCCTTCGAACCAGCTTGAATGGGATGGTTTGGTATGGTTTAGGTTAGTTCTTAGTGGTTTGGCTCAAACCAACTTGTTCAGCTCGGTACAATATTCTTTGGCTACGATTGATTGTAGCTATATGATATGGGTTTAAGGAGAATTTAATGGCATTTTGAAGAATCATGATTCAATATTTAGTTTAATGAAGAAAAAATAGATGAGAATAAAGAAGGGTAACTAGAATCAAAGTAAAAGGGATGTACCCAATGGAAGGGAGATGGAAACTTAGATTAGGGTTGTAAGTGGGCCAGATCGGGTCAGGCTACACTCCTACTCAAGCCCAACTTGATTTTTTTTTTTTTTTTTTTCAGATTTTGGGCTAGGCTGAAGCTTGAAACTTATTCCAAAACCTAGCCCCAAACCTAAATCCTAAATCTGAGCCTAGCTGAAACCATTAGGCCAACCCCAAGGGTGAAAGTTCAACTAGAACTTGTGCCCGCTTGGATCCACTTGCTCACTCCCCTCTTGCCCCCAAACCTCTCTATTTCTCTTGTGATAAAAAAAATCTAGGTTTTCTACAATCTTCTGTTCTTTGCCTCAAACCCTATTTAAGAATGTGAAGGCAAGGATCCAAGGAGAGAAGCTAATTGCGGGATGGAAAAGGAAGAGGGGCAGCATGATGGAGAAGCCAAAGGCAAGTGCAATGTCTAGGGAGGAAGCATCGTCCTCTAGTAGGATTGTCAGGGAGCTCTGGAGGAGGGAGGGCTCAAGGTCCAATGGGAGGGAGAATCTGAGAGTTCTTAGATCCTAAAGAAGGGTCTTGCTACTGAAGCCAGGGATGGATCGAGCGGTGGAGGTCGATGATCCCTAGCATGCTGAAGCGAGAGATGAATCGGAAGAAGGCGAAGGCTAGAGGAGAGAAAAAAAGAGGGGGGGAGGGTTGGCAGATTTGTTGGGTTTGATTCAGTCTCATTTATTGGGCCTAGTTTGGTTCGAACCTATGTCGGGCTAGTGCTCTCCATTCGAGCCCGACCCAAAATTAATACGGGTCTCAATTTTGGATCCAAGCCTGGCTCAAATATAAGAAAACTTAGCTAATAGCTTGGCCTAAAGCCAGCCCTTCTTGAAGCTAGCCTGACCCAATGGGCCTTGGGTTGGCTTGGGCACACTTCCAGCCCTAACTTGGACCCACTCCAATCAATCTGATCTTTGCTCTGAGTGAGAGTCAATGGCTTTAGATAAGTTAATGATAGCAAAGAGGATTCCTTCATCAATCATTAACTAGTTGAAATTACAATCCTTTCTTTTCGAGAAGAGATCTGAAATGTCAACCTACGTACATAAGTGGAATGTGATGGAATGAGCATTTAAGATGGATGCATGGTAATACAAGAAAAGATATAATAAGAAATGGAACCGTTTATAAAAAGGTAAATGTAGCTCTAATTGAAGATAAATTAAGAGAAGGATGACTTATATGGTTTGTATATGTGCAATGTAGATCTAGAGATGCACTTATGCAGAAGAGTGGCTTGATACATGTAGAGAAAAAAAAGGAGGTAAAGATATACTGAAAATCATATGAGAGGAGGTGATAAAGAAAGACTTAGAATTTTTGTATTTTGCAAAAATATAAGTCAGAAGAGAGCTGAATAGAGAAAAGGAATTCATGTAGTTGACCCCAACTAGTTTGGGAGTAATTATTGTTGTTTTTGTTGGTTGAAGCAACTATTCAGGGTTACCTTTTTCTTATGGAAAGGAACGACCATTGGTAATGAAGTCAAGCACTAGGTGTGCGGATGGTACACAATGTTAGAATAACTCAGCAATGTGATGCGATCTAGTTTTGCAGTGTAACTAGAATTGTCAATGGACTATATGCATGGGCTTTATTTATTATGATTAATTTTCTCACCCTATTTGGACTAGAACTGAGAACAATATCTAGTGGTTCAGAGGTTGGGCTTAGCAACTTTATCGGGCATAGTCTCACAGTGGATGTGCTTTGATTTTAAGAACATCATTATTGTGTCATTTAGAGCAAGCTCTGCAAACTATTATCAGTTCAGCATGTTATGATCAATATGATATGAGAGGGACCCTATGCTAAGATAGGGCTCCGATACTATTTCTCCCTCACAGTTATAGTACCACTTGAAACCGAGCAGTATTGGGTAGTTCTGCGCAGTTTGGACTGGTTCAGTTTAATATTGAATCGAACCTCGATTTCGTGTTGATACCTTACTGGTACATTGTAGTATGGTTGGTATAGATCGGTATACAAACCTTGTTCTGGAGGGATTTATTGTTAAATATTGTAGTTTCGTAATTGAGGTTGAAGTTACTGGCTCCTGACTCCTGGCTTAACATTATAAAACCATTTACTTATTTTTTTTGTGCATTTTGACCTCCTACCCATAGAAGATGCCCGCCTAACTGATGCAAATATGTGTGTACAGAGCTACAAAATATATGATCTTTTGCTTCATGGAAAAGTGAAATTCTTGGTATCACACATGGAATTGCTGTGTTTCAGTTTTTAGATCTCATGGATTGCCATGTTTTAGTTTTTAGATCTTGCTATTTTGAGTGTATGTGCTCAGCCAACTGTTGACTGTTATCTCACTGTTGGAGCACTTCTTTCTTATAACAGATCATTATTTGACTTTTTTCTTTTAAATCATCTTTATTGGACTACCATCTTTGGACCAAATGTTAGATCATGGCAATGATGTATATGCTGAAGCGTGACTACTGAGTTCATATTATGTTCCATATGCTGTTACCCAGAGATCACAAATGCTGTAAGCACTTATCATAGTTGTGTCCTTAATCCATCTACCACTAGAGTCTTACCATTTATCAAGCTTGTGGCTTGTCATCTCTGGCTGCTTCTGCTACAAAATGCTGGTGTTTGGATTTCAAGAGGGCCTTTTTAGAAAATTCTGTTATCCAATGACAAATTCAAATAAGTTGTCAAACTGAAGCGAATCCTGCATTTTCACAGGTTTTGAAACCCCAAGACATCAGACCCTTCCCTGTGTTATGGCATGAAGACAGTAATGGACGTCGTCAGCAAGCTAGAGAGAGGTAACTCTTTATTTTCTGAATCTCTTATATTATTAGTTAAGCCTTTGTTAGCATTCACTTTGATAGGGATACTTGTCCGTGTGTCAACTGTGTTCCACCATATGCCTCCCTTTTGTCAGTTGTAAGCCATTCACTCATGCATTGATGGCTACAAGCAGCAACAAGGAGGGATGGGATATGCTAACCCTCACGCAGCGTGCTTCTAAAATAGAAGTTTGTTATTTTTCTTGGAAAAAAAAGGAAGTTTGTTAACACCATTTTCACCATCCAAGATTCTATTAAAACAGTAACAAAAGAGAACTACCAGATTACTTCCAAGATAGCTTGCTGCAATTCCCCTGTTTCAGCATCTTGATTCACTGCCGGTGTTTTGATTTTTAAGAAGCATATAAATGTATGGTTACTATTTTCAACTATTTAAAATAAATAAATATATTACGTACAATAAAAACAACTATAATGATAGTAATTTTTTTGATAAATAATAGCCATATTTATTAAGATAGTTCTCATAATTGGTACTTAGTACCCAATACATTTTTTTTTGGATATGCTAACATTATTAATATATTTAGTAGTTCCGCTTGAAATCCCCATCAAACGTAATCATTAGCTTAAACCTGATTCATACGCATGCATAACACTTGATTATATGCTGGCCCTGGAATGCTAGAGAGGCTATATATGCATCCACGAAATGCCAGGTGGGTCACATGTGCAGTTGCACGATGCTCAGCGGACCAACTTGTTCAGTCTATATACAGTATGACCATATATTCTAACCATGTATAGAAAATACAGTGTAGGCAATAGACCACATCTGAGCATGTGGCTGCGTGTGCCCCATTTTTAAACATTGCCTTTCCGTTTGTATGTTCCACCAAAACAAATTGAAGTAATTTAAGTTTTATTTTGAAAATGTGAGATTGAACCTTTACTTCATTTCAGGCCACTGGTGTCTGGAGCTCTTTCTGGCCATCTTTTAGGAGAAGCGGCACATCGTCTGGTTAAAAATTCTTTACAAATCAAAGCCAACAACACTGTAGGATTGCTTGAGACACCATACAGGAATGCTGCACAAGGGGTTAACAAGCCTAGGCCTGCCGGACCATTGGGATATGAAAGAGGTTTCATGGAGGAGAACGATTGCTGCCAGTATTCCAGCTATAATTCTCCTAGCGGTGACATACGAAGTTTCTCAAATTCTAGGCCGTTACAGGTAGTTTCTGATTTCCAAGGCTACGGACAGAACTTCAGGATGCAGGCGAGGTCAAATTTTCAAGACAATGCTAACATTAGTACAGGAATATCTAATCTGACAATTGAAGTGGGACCAAGATTCCAGTCACATCCAAGGATGCCAAATGCTCCTTTCTGGCCCAACCATCAGCAACCCATCCAAAATGCTGGGCCACCACCACTGTTGCCGCCAATTAACTGGGTTGGTAAACAGACAAGAGGTTATATGGATGGATTTGGCATGCAAGAGTCTATGAACTGGACCGATAGGCATCCAAAAAGGGGTTATGCGGGTGGATTTGTCAGGCAAGAGATATCCACCAGGAACCTGCATGATAAGCAGCAGCAGATGAGCAAGGTGTATCGGATTAAATCACAGACACAAGAGCCAACAAATTCAAGTAACCAACAGTGAATGCTTATTTTTCTGCTTTTTTTTTTTGCCAATTAAAAATATGTTGTCCCTACTGATGTATTATTATGCAACACGCATCATAAACCATATGTTGATTTATTAACAGAATCTGAAGGCTAATGTACTGCAATTCTCACATAAGCGTCCAGTTCCGCATGCTTGTTTGTTTGGTCCGCCATGCGTGAAAATGTTGGGTGCGGCTGTACTCGCAGGCATTATCAAGGTTGCATGGATGCATACCATGATTTATCACTTTCTTTTCAATGCAGGTCTCAAATTGTGCTGTACCCTACTTGCAGCTGTGTTGCATCCTGCACTCGTTATGGATGATAGTCGGCAACCGTTAATTGGAATAGTTTCGGGACAATTGGGCTTGACATTTCATATGCCACATGAACACCCGTCAGGGCTTCCATGTTTTTAGATAAGGTTATAAATCACTTTTTTTTTTAATCTTGTTATTGTTGATGCAACCTCCTAATCGTTAGGGGATGGAATGCCGGACTTATTACCTGCTGGTTTCTGATTTCATAGAACATTTAACCAGCTCAGAGGAGGCTGTTTTTCAGCAAATGGTGGAATAGTCAAGGTTTTTTTGGAACTTACAGCCATCGTTGATTGTATTATTTGGGGAACTAACATGCTTACATGTCCTCGTAGTCCAAGCTCATATCTAAACAGAACCCAACCTAAGATAACATGAGCTGCTATATTTAATCGCTTCTTGCATATGCTGATATAAGATAACATAAGCTGCTATATTTAATCTATGCACGGGGACAGAATAAGCAATCTCAACAGCACATGATAACATGCAAAATTTGGGTGCACAGAATTTTCTCAAATGGGCCCATTTTGGTCCCCGAAGAACTTAACAAATCAATTGAAATGCATACACAAAATATGCCACCAGGTCGTTGGTCTCCAAACTTCATGTCAGATTGTCAGCCACGCTTGCGCTGTGATGCAGGAAACCCTTTCTAAATATCGTCCGCAATCTGCACAGCAGCTGACACAGAACGGGTACTGGAAATCTCCTGAACTTCTATCAGTGCATCTTTCAAATGCCTACATGTTCAGGCATTGTTTAAATGAGATTGGCGAGGCCATCTGGATAATTGAAATATATGATTGATGAAATATGTGGAAAACGTAATCACTTGACCATACTTTTAGATAAAAAAAGAACAAACTTTTCTCGGTCAAAAACCATTGCACGTTTGAAGCCTTACTTGAACAGGCAATCATAAGCTGATAAGGGCATTGGGAACAAGAGATGCGGCTTATCCATTATCCACATCCCAGAGATGAATTAAAGAACATGAAATCCTGCAGGCTCCTTGAACAATCATCCGCTGCAGTCCACTGCAGTTTGATGCCTTGAAACTAAGTATAAGAACATGGCTCCATTTGCATTCTGACCACAAATTATTGAATTGCTTCACATTATGATAGAGTAAAGAAGCCAAAATTGTACCATAACAAAAGCGAATGCTTGAATAGATAACTTGAAGAAGCAAATATACACATGGTATGAACTATAAAGCAAGATACATTATTGTGATTATCAATCTGTGTAAGGGCCAGCGTTAAAAACACTAGGAGTTTAAACTTCTCGCATGAGGGAAATATTTCCTCTCTTCTTGCGAGTAAACCGATAAAGAAGAGTGCTACTGATAGGTGGCCTCTTCCTTTGCTGTGTGAAGGCATTACAACGATCCTGTTTGGGCTAGGGAATACTGATATAGAAATCGATTTTCTATGTCTTCCTTTCTCGTCGCCCTTAAGCAAATGGCATCACAGATCTGATCGCATTTGAAAGCCACTTGGATGGCTATAGGATTCCAACCTCAGGTGGTGTTAATTAATTAATTATTTATTTTATTTTATGTACCGCAATCTCATCATACATAGATAATATCAACGAGATTTTCTTTTTGAAGGTTAAATAAATTCATTTTTATAATATTCACATAAAAGCACTATGCTCTAATGTACACTCTCACCCACCAAGGGTAGGATATTTTGACCCAAACCAATTTATTCCCAAACAAACTCACAACTAATCCTCTAAACCAACCCGTTCGATTCACGAGTCAAAAGTATAAAACTAGCAAAGCATACCTATTGGCAGGTTGCGTAGGATCTAGGTTAGAGGCAATTGGCCTATTAAATAGATTCCTAGAATTAGTGGGCTAAGTATTTTGATCAGGCTGAAATTATGAAAAAACCAAAGGGAAAGAGCAAACGAGGCAAGAGGCAGAGATCAAGAAACCGAACGAGGTCGATCCAAACCCAAGAATTCCAAACCTTGTTGAAGAAGGATTGGAGGAAACTAATCATCTATAAGAAAGAAACCTAGGGTTCAATATAAGATGGGAACAGAAGGGCAAAGAAGCCGACGGGAAGAGCAAGGCATAGGCCGTTGGGTTTTTGGAGCTGCCGAAGAACATCGCTGGAGAACACTGCTGGAAGAGGTAAGCTTTTCTTGTTATTGTTACCTTTGCCAGCTCCGGTAGCCGTGGAAGGGCTGCCGGCGAGCAGTTTCCAGGAGGAATAAAGGGCCGGCCGCTGCCCTTTTTTCCTTGGACGGTTGCCAAACACGCTAGAATAGCTAAGAAGCATAGAGTAGAAGGCCAGAGAGGCATGTTTATGATGTCGAAGAGAGGCCGGACGATGCTGGATTAAGATGGCAAGCAAGGGTACGCTTAAGCCATACCCAGCCGGCAGTTTCTAGTCGCCATAAAACCAAACCGTAGCCAATTAGGGGTGCTGGATAGGTGTCTGCTGGCCGCCGGCCAACCAAGATAGCTGGGGGGAGGGCTCTGCCCGGCCATGGGCATTGCCGGAGGAGAAAACGGCAACGGAGAAGGATCGCGGTGCCGGAAATCAATGGAGTATCGGAATCGGATCCTCTTTCAAAGCTAAGATTAAGAAGGGATCTAACCTATTTATAAAAGAAAATCTAATAAGCTTTTATATCATGAATCATTGTTAAAAGTTTAGGAGGCCACGCAAATTTGCAACTATATTTTTTTGGTAATATATACCTACCTAATTGATATGACTGAGCTAGAGTTATATTTTATGTTGTTAAGATAATTTTATTCCGCAATGGTATTTACGGTCAGTATGACGATTATCTTTCAGGATACAATAGTCTTCTTCTGATGAAAGAAGCACTACAATTCACCAAAAATTTCGAACCAAGAATGTTACTCTTTTTTTAATGTACTATTGTTATACTACCCTAAGGAAAGTATGCAAATGCCTAAGAGAGGAAAGAACTAGAATTGATTCAGATTGAACTCAATTCGGAATGAATCAAATGCAAGGGTCTAGTGTCCTATTTATAGGTTTTAGGTGCCCTTTGGAAGCATCCTTTCGGAATTGATCTATACCGTTATATCTAATCGGATTCGGTCAACGGTCAGATCAATAAGCCTCTTTACGTAATGTGATAAGCCGATCCATAGCCGTGATCTGAAGATCAGCCGATCAGATAAGCCAATCCTTGTTCCGATATGCCTTTTCATCATTGATCTGATGATTACGTTATTAGATAGGCGGTTGCATGGCTTTGATACACTATTTCAAGTTGACTTATCATAACGGCTTGATCGGAGCGATGCCTTATCTCTAACCATACGATCGGACGGGCGCCTTATCACCAACGGTCCTGTTGACTGGTCAACCGACGGGTGTCAGCCATTGGATCGTAATCGATCGCATCTCGACCCTTCATCCGATCGATCAACGATCAGTTCTGATCCTGATCGATGATCAACGGTCAATTGATCACAACCCTTTATCTTAATCCGATCAGTCTCCACTGTCGAATCCTCATGATCTATTTAAAAAATTTAAAGCCCCTCACGACGATGCAAAGTGCAAATACATTGCGCCCTTTGCACACGCGTATGCATGGAAGTGATGCGTAGCATCACCCTTAAGCTCTCCACTTATGGTGAGCCTAAGGAACTTAAGCTTTAAGGAAGAGGTTTCCATATAAGTGAACCTTCCTTTCTTATTTTTTCAACGTGGGACTAAATATCCTCACAATTTCTCATTCACACACTAAAGGGAGGTGATGGGCTTTCAAGGCCCATTAGGGTATTCAGGCCTATTAGCCTATTTAGGCCTATTAGCCTATTTACCCAATAATCCCCCATATGAATAAAAATTGACTTAGATCAAAGATCAGCAAAGGCAAACCCCCATATAAAAGGATTTTAATGCAAATGAATATGCAGACACTAAAGAGAGTATAATGGGATGAAGTTGTATCGGGATAGGTAGCTTGTGGCTTTGAACCTTCCTTAGTGAGTTGTTATCGGGTTTACTTGCTAAAAAGTGAACATGATGTTTTAAACTTTTCAGCGTTTTGTGTAAACTAAGTCAATAACAATCACACAACTTCTTCTCGAGCATTCTTTTGGTTCTCATGGTTGTGTTCATTTTGGCCCCGAACATCTCCTGGTCTCATGATGCTTCAGAGAATTAAACCTTAAAATTCTCATAGAATTAGCCCAGATCACACTCACATAGGTGATTCTTATTAAGAGTATCCTGCCATACCCCACATGAATATTCATGTCATAAGAATCATTAAAAGCAATGCTTAACCTAGTACCTTTAGCATGTAGCACCAATTATCATAGGAATGAGTAGGATTGGACATCCTTAGTGCTTTCAAGTCTCTTCATAATTTAGTTGTCCCTTTTGAACCTAGATCTTGGGATCTCCAGTCAGCTAGGTTGGGTATCCACTATGAAGATTTTTCAGTTATAGGTTTTAAACCCATTCCCCTCGATAAACAGTTTGCTTGATCTCTTGATAACCCCTTTGTTAATGGATCCGCTAGGTTTTTCTTTGACTGAACATAGTCAATAGAAATTACACCAATTTCAAGTAACTGCTTAATGGTATTATGTCTGCGATGTATATGTCTAGACTTACCATTATACATCTTATTCTGTGCTCTGCAAATTGCCGATTGACTATCACAATGTATGCATATTGCAGACACAGGCTTTGGCCAACATAAATATCTTCTAAAAAGTTTTAAGCCATTCTGCTTCTTCAACTGCCTTTTCTAAAGCAATAAACTCAGATTCCATAGTGGATCGAGCTATACATGTTTGTTTAGAAGATTTCCATGACACAATACCTCCTCCTAAGGTGAATACATATCCACTTGTGGATTTTGTATCTTCTGTGTTAGATATCCAATTTGCATCACTGTATCCTTCTAGTACAGCTGGATATCTTGAATAATGTAATCCATAACTTAGGGTATATCGCATATATCTTAATACCCTTATTAGAGTGGTCCAATGATTTGGACCTGGATTACTTGTGAATCTACTCAACTTATTGACATCATATGCTATGTCAGGACGAGTGCAATTCATGACATACATTAAACTGCCAATTATACGTGAGTATTCCAATTGAGATATGGGTTCTCAAGTATACTTAGCCAAATGTAGATTAACATCTACATGTATTTTCACCGGGCTAGTATCATACTTTTTAAACTTATTTAATATTTTCTCAATATAATGAGATTGAGATAATATTATTTCTTCAGATGTTCTAGTGATTCGAATCCTTAGTATAACATCTGCAACACCCATATTTTTCATGTCAAAATGTTTGATCAACATTTTCTTTGTCTGTTTAATCATTTCAGTATTACTACCAATGATTAACATGTCATCTACATATAAGCAGATTATCATATACCCTTCAGGCAGGGTTTTGGCATATATACATTTGTCACATTCATTTATTTTGAATCCATTTGATAACATTACATTATCAAATTTTATATGCATTGTTTAGGTGCTTGCTTTAATCCATATAAGGATTTAACAAGTCTACACACTTCTTTTCTTGTCCTGAACAATAAATCCCTCAGGTTGTTCCATGTATATTTCTTCATCTAATTCATCATTCAGAAAAACAGTTTTAACATCCATTTGATGAATTTCAAGATTGTTAATGGCTGTAAAAGCGATTAACATTCTTATAGATGTTATTCTACTTACTGGTGAATAGGTATCAAAGAAGTCTATACATTCTTTTTGTTTGAAGCCCTTAGCCACTAATCTGGCTTTATACTTGTCAATCGATCCATCAGCCTTTAGCTTTTTCATAAAAATCCACTTGCACCTAGAGGTTTCATACCAGATGGTAAGTCTACCAACTCCCAGGTATGATTATGCATGATGGACTCAATTTTACTGTTAACAGCTTCTTTCTAAAAGGGTGCTTCTGGATTAGACATTGCCTTTTTGAATGTCTGAGGTTCATCTGTAACATATAAGCTACATAATCAGGACCAAAAGACTTTGCAACTCTTGGTCTCTTACTGCGTCTAGGTTCATCTTCAGGATATTCTTCCTGATGACTACTACTAGCAATATTATCATAAGTTCTTTTATTTGAACTTATTTCTAATTTCCTTTTGCTTGGAAATATATCTTCAAAGAATGTTGCATTCCTTGATTCCATGATTATATTTTTCTGTATATCAGATATATCTGATTTATACACAAGAAAGCGATATGCACTACTCTTATGTGCATAACCGATAAATATACAATCAACAGTTTTAGGTCCTATTTTGACCTTTTGGGGTCCAAAATAGCTACTTTAGCTAGACACCCCCACACTCTTAAGTAATTGTAAGAAGGCTTCTTTCCTTTCCATAACTCATATGGAGTAACTTCTTTCTTCTTAAGAGGTATCTTATTAAGAATATGATTTGCTGAGAGAATTGCTTCTCCCATAAATTCTGTGGTGTACCAGAATTTATCAACATAGCATTCATCATTTCTTTTAATGTGCGGTTTTTACGTTCCGTAATTCCATTAGATTGAGGCGAATAAGGAGCAGTAGTTTGATGAATAATGCATGCTCTTACAAAATTCGTCAAAAGGTGCATCGTATTCACCACCTCTATCACTCCTTATGGCCTTAATCTTTTTCCCAAGTTAATTTTCAACTTCATTCTTATAATATTTAAACATTTCTAAAGTCCCATCCTTAGACTTTAGTAGATACACATAGCAGTATCTAGTTGAATCATCAATAAATGTTATAAAATATTTTTTATCTCCTCTAGTTTGAACTGACTTTAAGTCACATAGATCACTGTGAATTAAGTCAAGAGGTTCAGTATTTTTTCAACTGATGGAAATGGTGTTTTTGCTAACTTAGCTTCAACACACACTTCACACTTGTAATGTGGATCAATTTCATGATTAGATAATAATTCTAATTTCATTAATTTTGTAACGAATTAAAATTTATGTCCTAATCTATCATGCCATAAACAAGAAGAGTCAACCATATAAGCAGAAGAACAAGCTTTATTTATTTTAAGGTTTTTATGTACAATCATTACATTGACCTTGAATAATCCATTATTCAAGTAACCCCTTCCAATAAATATTCCCCCTTAGTAAGTACAAATTTATCAGACTCAAAGACCATCCTAAAGCCATGTTTGCTTAGGAGGGAGCTTGATATAAGATTCTTTCGGATGTCAGGGACATGTAGCATATCATTAAGTAGAAGCTCCTTGCCAGATGTCATCTTCATAACAATGCGGCCAAGTCCTTCTATCTTGGATGTAGTGGAGTTACTCATGACCAAATTTCTACCATTGATAGGAGTATATGATGAGAACATACTCTTATCAGAGCAGACATGTCTGGTAGCTCCTGTATCGATGTACCACTCATTTACTTTGTCAACCGCTTCAAATACAACAGCTGATAGCATCATCTTGGATACCTCTTGGGATAGGGTTTCAGTAATGTTGACTTCTTTCTTTTCTTTGTCCTTGAAACGATAGTCCTTGGATTTGTATCCTTGCTTTCCACAAAAAAGCACTTTCCCTTGAACTTATATTCTTTGGATTGCCCTTCTTCTGTTTAAAGCCTTCACCTGGAAACTTGCGTTTCTTCCCTTCTATGAGGTTGGCCTTTGGCTGAGCAGGTTGTCCTCCTGTCTTCTTGTCTTGGCTTTTATTATCCTCCTTGATCCTCAGGCAAACAATGAGGTCTTCAAGTTTCATTTCCTTCTGCTTATGCTTCAGGTAGTTCTTGAAGTCCTTTCATAATGGTGGTAGCTTCTCTATGATGGCAGCTATCTGGAATGACTTACTGAGAGATATTCTCTCTACATGTATCTCATGCAGGATGATCTGGAGCTCTTGGACTTGCTCTATAACAGTTGTGTGGTTGACCATTTTGTAGTCTAAGAACCTTCCAACCACAAACTTCTTGTGTCCAGCATCCTCTATTTTGTACTTTTTGTTTAGGGATGCCCATAACTCCTTGGCAGTAGCAATACTGCTATACACATTGTACAGGGTATTGTCTAGACCATTAAGGATGTAGTTCTTGCAAAGGAAGTTTGAATGCTTCCATGCCTCCACCGCAGCAATGACTTGCTTGTCGGTCTCCCCTTCCTTCAGACAGGCGGATCTTCATTCAGTACTCTAAACATTCAAAGTTGTGAGGTAGAATAGCATCTTCTGTTGCCACCTCTTGAAGTCCGTGCTAGAGAATTTCTCCGGTCTCTCGGCTTGAATGGATATCGTCATAGTAGCTATTTGCAGCAGCACTTTCGTGGTAGCACAAAAATTGTCTTAATATTTTGGGTGGCAGATGGTGGCTACCTAATTGATAATACTAAGGCTAGAGTTATACTCTATGTCCTTAAGACAATTTCGTCCGCAATGGTGCTTATGGTCAGTATGACGATTGTCTCCCAGGATACAACATTCTCCTTTTGATGAAAGCAGCACTACAATTCACCAAAAATTTTGAACCAAGAATGTTACTCTCTTTTTAATGAACTATTGCTATACTACCCTAAGAAAAGTATGCAAGTACCTAAGAGAGGAAAGAACTAGAATTGATTCAGATTGAACTCAATTTGGAATGAATCAAATGCAAGGGTCTAGGTCCTATTTATAGGTTTTAGGTGCCCTTTGGAAGCATCCCTTCGGAATTGATCGGTACCGTTAGATATGATCGGATCCGATCAACAGTCAGATCAATAAGCCCCTTTACATGATGTGATAAGCCGATCCATAGCCGTGATCTGAAGATCAACCGATCAGATAAGTCAATCCATGTTCTGATATGCCTTTTATCATCGAGATCTGATGATCACGTTATCAGATAGGCGGTTGCACGGCTTTGATACGCCGTTTCAAGTTGACTTATCACAACGGTCTGATCGGAGCGATGCCTTATCTCTAACCGTACGGGCGCCTTATCACCAACGGTCCTATTGACTAGTCAACCGACATGTGTCAGCCGTTGGATTGCGATCGCGATCGTGATTTGATCACCGCATCTCGACCTTTCATCCGATCGATCAACGATCAGTTCTGATCCTGATCTGATGATCAACGGTCAATTGATCTCAGCCCTTTATCTTAATCCGATCAGTCTCCACCGTCGGATCCTCATGATCTATGAAAAATTTAAAGCCAAGCTCCTCGCGATGATGCGTATATGCGAAGTGCGAAGTGATGCTACGCATCACCCTCAAGCTCTCACTTATGGTGAGCCTAAGGAACTTAAGCTTCAAGGAGAGGTTTCCATATAAGTGGACATTCTTTCTTATTTTTTCCAATATAGGACTAAATGTTCTCACAATTTCTCATTCACATATTAAAGGAAGGTGATGGGCTTTTAAGGCCCATTAGGGTATTCAGGCCTATTAGCCTATTTAGGCCTATTAGCCTATTTACCCAACAATATCACCCAACAAAGATGTATTTAAGCCCAAGTTATATGGAACATAATTTTAACCAATAGCGGACTTACCCAACTTGTATCATTGAATCAAATTTGTTTAATTAATTTTATAAAATTAAAATCTTAATAATTATCAATAATATATATTTATGAAAATTTTCATAGGTTATCTTGCATCGTTTTGTCAGTGATGAAGCAGCACTTCGATACCATACCGAACCTCACTATACCAACCAATATCAACCATATCATAGCATACCATAAGGTTTCATTATAGTATTAAGGTTCAATTTAACATAAATCAAT
This sequence comes from Calamus simplicifolius, assembly GCA_900491605.1. Taxonomy (NCBI): domain Eukaryota; kingdom Viridiplantae; phylum Streptophyta; class Magnoliopsida; order Arecales; family Arecaceae; genus Calamus; species Calamus simplicifolius. The sequence goes on along the minus strand of UESW01003966.1, from coordinate 521,070 downwards.
TCAGCCCGAACTACGCAAATCCATCTTATACCACTTAGTGCTAATTGACATCATCTAGTTTTTCTATCTCGGATTTGAATTCTTTGAACTTTTCAAAGGTTCATATTTGTGCTTCATCAGATATACATAACCATACATGCTATGGTCATCTATAAATGTAAAGTAAGAAAAACCTCCTATTGCCTGAATATTAATGGGACCACATACATCCGAATGTACTAGTCCTAAACATTCAGTTGCTCGCTCATCCTTTTTAGTAAAGGATGACTTAGTCATTTTGCCACGTAAGCATGACTCACATTCCTCAAACGATTCCCAATTGAATGAGCCCAAGTAGTCATCCTTATGTAACTTGGTTAAACATGTTTCATTTACATGGCCTAAACAACAGTGCCATAGGAATGAATTCTTAGAATTATTTGATTTTAATTTCTTAATTTCTACATTGAGAATAGGGCATTGTAAATTCAAAACATAAATCCCGTTGAACCAAAAACATTTCATTTTTAAAAATTGAAATTCTTTATTTCCAATTTCAAATGTATATCCATCATTTACAAGACATGAAATGGAAATAATATTCTTTATTATGTTTGGAACATAGTAACAATTATTAAACTCCATTACAAGCCCAGTGGGTAAAGACAAAGAACAAGATCCTATAGCTAAAGTAGCAGCCTTTGCTCCATTTCCCATGCGTATGATCACTTCGTCTTTTTCCAGCTTTCTACCGCTTCTTATCATCTGCATATTAATACAAATATGAGATCCACAATCGGTATCCAATACCCAAGTGGAATAAGAAGTAACAGAAGAAAATATCTCAATCATAAATATACCTAAAGTAGAAGCATCTGTATGTTTCTTTTCTTTCAGGCTAGCCAGATAAGCTTTGTAGTTTCGCTTCCGGTACCCTTCCTTCCCACAGAAGTGACATTTACCCTAGGTTATTTTGTTTTTCTTGATGCCATTATTTGGTTTAGTCGCCTTGGCCTTTTGAACCTTATTCTTCTTTGGCCGCTTCTTACGAGCGCCAGAAGACTCCACGATCATAACCTGCCCCTTTTCTTTCTTAATGTTGGGCTCGGTATTCGTCAGCATATTCGTGAGCTCAGGTAGAGATGTCTCTAGCTTGTTCATGTTGAAATTAAGAACAAACTACGAATAGCTGGGAGGTAATAACTGCAGAACCAAGTCAACACTTAGTTCATGATCCATCATTAAACCCAATTGTGCCAACTTCTCAATCAAATTGATCATTTTCAGTACATGGGCACCCACTGATGAATCCTCAGTCATTTTGCACTAAAACAGCTCTTTAGAAGTTTGAAACCTCTCATATCGAGACTGTGCACCAAACAACTCTTGCAAGTGCATCAAAATCTCTGAGCATTCATATGCTCATGCTGTTTCTGAAGATCAGGTGACATCGAGGCCAACATCAAACATGTGGCCATGTCTTCAGCATCTTTATACCGGTTGTATACCACATGAACCACAGTCGGAGCATCCGCTGGTGGGACCTCCGGTGCAACCTCATCAAGGACAAAAAGAATTTTTTAGATCGAAGAATGATCCTTACATTTCTTAGCCAATCAGGGAAGTTGAGTCAAGTCAATTTGTTGGATTCTAAAATATTCCTTAGGTTGATGTTTACACTCATGGTTTCTCTGATAACCTACATAAAATTAGAACGAGTCAATTACTATGAATACAAATCACCAACTTAATATGGCAATTCTAGATTTTTAATTAAGTTAATTTCTCCCACTATTTTATCAAGGTTAATAGCCCTCTTTATTAATCTCGAGAAATTGGCATTCAATTTCTTTAGTGGGCTAGGATCCTCATTTGAATTACCTTGACCTTGGCTTTGGCACAACAAATCTCGGTAAGCCAAATTTGGTAGATTATCATCAATCACATCTAATATGACTCCTAGATCATTTAGGGGACATTGCCTTGTCAATCACATCCATATGTGATCACCCTAAATTTTTGCCTCTAGATTAGACTGACCCTGACTTTGACCAACTATGCCAGCTAATCTAGTTAAGTCAGCCCATTGTTCCACAATCAACTCCTCATAAGTACACTCGACCTTGGCTTTGGCACGACAAATCTTATGACCTATTGATTTTGTATCATGTGAACAATGGAAGGCTTATGACTTAATATTCGTGAAGTGATTTAGCGCATATAGGTCCCATCTACATCTACAACATTTGTACTATGGAAGATTACATATCCTATATGTAGATCTCAATTAACCTTAATTTCATAAGATCCAATCTTATGATTGGGACTCTTAATCAAATTAGGATCCTGATCACTATCTAATTTAGGAACCCTAATCATGTGACCAAATCAATTGCTACCATCCTGATCAACCTTAATTGATTTAATCAATTAAGAGCTTTCCTTAACAATGGCCAGATCAGCTGATCAATGGGGTCCTATTTAGCATACCCTTCGATCCCATTGAATGGGTTTTCCCAGGCAGCGAACGGAGCAATTAAAAAATATGATCAAACCTTTCTAGACACCAATGTAGTTAAGCCCAATTGATTAGATTAATTATGGGATCATAGGATCAAACAATGACATGGTTAAGTCTAAGTTTTCTAAATCTTTATCATCTATTACATTTTATGATAACTTTAGATAGTGATCTAGCTAGGGTATTATGATAAGAATTCTTAATTCAAATTTTAAAATTTTCTTATCATTTAATTACATGTTATGACATGTCGGTTTCACATCCCATGTAAATCCTAATGTATCCAACAAACCTTAATCATATTGACTCAAGTATCCTATCAGATTAATGAATCTGTAGCCTAAGGAGGCTCTGATACCACTGTTGGGAATTATATATAAGATATGAATTAAATTCATATGAACATTGCGAAAGATATAATATAAAATTCATAGATGCCCAGGATCCTTAGGAACAAATTCATTAAATCTCAAACAAAATCTAATTTTATTCATACATGAGTCCTTTATCGATGTAGATGAGAATGAAGCCGGTTAATCTCTGCCACTAGCCGTCATGTGTCCGGCCTCTAACGGTGATCCACGCAGAGAAGAAGGGATGAAGACCTCCAAGGTATGAAGATAACACCGTGGGAGAGAGAGAGGGGTGCTAGCGCCTCTTGAATCCCCTTACAGAAGATATCTTTGAAGAAAAATCTAATCTTTTCTTCTCATGCTCTTACTTCCTAGGAGGAAGGAACCATATTTATAGGTAGAAAAGGAGACATTCCAAAGAGGAAGAGACCTCTCTTCATGGTAAGAAACTCCCATCATTATGGTAAGAAACTCCCATCTTCATGGCAAGATTAATCAAGTGTCACAATCTCAGCATTTGAAATTAGGAGTTGGTTATCCCATAGCTACATGCCCTAATTTGTACATGTTCATCATCGAACCATAGAGATTCATCATGCCTTATCCCATGGACATGATTCTATCTCCACATGGCTAAGATTGGACATCCATACCTGAATAATTAGAGCCATCCATCACATCGATCAAGTCATATATCGGTATCCAATTATTTGTTCATCATATGTACAAATAATTTCTCCTTAACATTCCTTCTACTATAATGGATCATATCCATTATAATTATATCTTCTTTAAATTAGGTCTCACCCAATTATTTAATTGATCATCTTATCTGAATTAAATCTAATTTTAATTCTCATTTTAATTCATCCAATATTCTCCTTAATGCGTGTGACCCATTAGGCCCTTTAACATGTTGGCAATAATCATGTCCTAATCATAGACCCTAGGAATGATTGGACAACTCTTTATCCAATTCAACAACATAATTATAGATCATGAGAGGCCTCTAGCAAAGCATCATGACCACCCAACTGCTAAAGTTTTGTTGACGTGACCATCAACACCTGTCCATGAACGGTTACCGTATGATCAAATCCTTTCGTCACATATCCCAGATCAATCAGTGGTATGGAATGTGTCAACTCTATAATTGATCTTTGTTTACTTGATCTCAGGAAAAATTGACTATATGAATTAGAACTTCGAAATCATTTCGAATTCCAACTCAACCTTGTAAGGATTTATCAATTAATTTAATCCATCAAGTGGCCGTGGGATATAATCCTTTCTATCAAGGGAGACGAATCCTTTCTTGATCAAACACTATCTTCATGTGCTTCATGTCATACCCAATCGACACCATATTTGCCACCCATGGCTAGAGCGATGTTTGGATGTCGTCAAAGCATGACATTCCACACATGAGATGCAATGAAGATCTCAAGTCAGAGGATCACTCACACCACCATCATTAGAGATCAACCATCGACACTATATAGAATATCCATATGGGATCTCTGTATGGGTCATCCAATGCATCGTTACAATAACGAGCATCCACACACCTATCCAAGTATCTTCATACTTCAGCTTGTGAAATCAGCTGCTCACTCTAAGGGTGAGGATATGCAATGTGTGCTAGTCTCACAGTTTTCGATGGTGTCCAGTCCCATCTACATATCGACTAGGGAAGTTTAAAGAATCGAACCATAACGTGCAATTTGAATCTCACAATTTGTAATCTCTATTACAAATTCTATATGCACGATTCACATTCTTTTGGTCTTTATCTCACAGGCATATATATCAAATATATTATAAAAGATATCTGGATAGATAAAGAAACTATTTTATTTGATTTGTATTATTAGAATGTATATAGCATCCAATCCGATTGGATTTAGGGCATACACTAACACAAGCAACTTTTGCCAGTCATGCAGGGGGCACCCTCAACAAGCTAGGTAGCAGGACACCAGCCCTCTGCACCACCATCGCCACTACTTCAAGCCACTCAGGCGGACCAGCTTGCCGCCATCATTCAACAAGTCCGAACATTGGTGGCAGTTGTCCAGAGGCTACAAGAGCAAACTCAAGCTCACCAGCGAGGGGTTGCTCGAGCTCATCAGCAAAAGCAACCTCAAGCTCATCAAAAAGAGCAGCCTCAAGCTCAAGCTATTGGTAAAAGTACCTTCAGGCTCATCAACGACTTCAAGCTCATTGGCAAGAATAGTAAGGGCTACGATACCTTCACTCCAATCAACTTGATTCCTTAGGGGGCAGACCACCAGTGGGCTGAAGTGCCCAAATCAGCAGAAGGAAACAAGGGTGTTACAAAAGCTAAGTACACTATGCTTAGGCAATATTTCTTCTATTGATACTTGAAAATGTCATGTAGGAAAGACCGACTCCAGTGTCGGCAACAAAGATCGATGCCAGCGTCGACAACAAAGGCCATCGACACAAAGTAAAAGGCACATGATGACTCTCAACTCTCAGGTCATCCTTCGAGGTTAAAAGGCACCTGAGCCTAATTCACGCACCCTCAGGTCACCCTTCCGGGTTAAAAGACACCTGATGACTTAACTCTCATGCCACCCTTCGGGGTTAAAAGGCATCTGAGCCTGGTCCATGCACCATCAGGTCATCCTCCGAGGTTAAAAGGCATCTGATGACTCTCAACTCTCAGGTCACCCTTCGGGGTTAAAAGGCACCTGAGCTGGTCCATGCACCCTCAGGTCACTCTTCGAGGCTAAAAGGCACCTGAGTCTGGTCCACGCACCCTCAGGTCATCCTCTAGGGTTAAAAGGCACCTGATGACTCTCAACTCTCAGGTCATCCTTCGGCGTTAAAAGGCACCTGAGCATGGTCCATGCACTCTCAGGTTACCCTTTGGGGTTAAAAGGTATCTGATGACTCTCAACTCTCAGATCACCCTTCGGGGTTAAAAGGCACCTAAGCTTGATCCACGCACCCTCAGTCACCCTTCGGGGTTAAAAGGCACATGATGACTCTCAACTCTCAGGTCATCCTTCGGGGTTAAAAGACACCTGAGCCTAATCCACGCACCTCAGATCACCCTTCGGAGTTAAAAGGTACCTGACAACTCTCAACTCTCAGGTCACCCTTCGGGGTTAAAAGGTACCTGAGCCTGGTCCACGCACCCTCAAGTCACCTTTCGAGATTAAAAGGCACATGATAACTCTCAACTCTCAGGTCACCTTCGGGGTTAAAAGGCACCTGAGCCTGATCCACACACCCTCAGGTCACCCTTCGGGGTTAAAAGGCACCTGATGACTCTCAACTCTCGGGTCACCTTCAGGGTTTAAAAGGCACCTGAGCCTGATCCAAGCACCCTCAAGTCACCCTCCGGGTTTAAAGGCTGCCAAGCATGGTCCCATCACAGCGACTCTCGGGTCATCCTTCGGGGTTCAAAAGGCACCTGAGCATGGTCCAAGCACCCTCAGGTCATCCTCCGAGGTTAAAGGCTTCCGAGCATGGTCCCATCATAGTGACTCTCGGGTCACTCTTCGGGGTTCAAAAGGCACCTGAGTCTGGTCCAAGCACCCTTAGGTCACCTCCGAGGTTAAAGGCTCCTGAGCATGGTCCCATCACAGCGACTCTTGGGTAACCCTTCGGGGTTCAAAAGGCACCTGATCCTGGTCCAAGCACCCTCAGGTCACCCTTCGGGGTTCAAAAGGCTCCAAGCATGGTCCCATCCAACGACTCTTGGATCACCCTCTGAGTTCAAAAGGCTCTTGACAGCCTCAACTTTGCCTCAGCGGCTTTATCACAGCCTCAACGGCTTTGTCACAGCCTCAATGGCATCATCATAGTCTCAACAGCTTCATTTCAGCCTCAGCGGCTTCGACTTTATCTCAGCGGCTAGTGGCCAACCAGATAATGCCTTTGTTTAAACTATACACTTGCAACATATTGTTGGTCACTTTCAGCCATTTAAGAAGAAGCCCCAAGTCAACTCACAGAAGGGAGAGGCCTACTCTCCGGCTTATAGTTGATGGGCACCCATCTCCAAATTTTATAACAAAAGTAGAAGACCCAAAGTCAACTCAAAGTCAGGAGAAACCAACTCTTCAACTCACAGCCGAGGGCATCCGCTTCCAGACCCTACATCGGAAGAGGATTTTTGGCTGCTCCCAGCCAGTCTAAGGTAATCAATTTACCTTCAACAATACTTAAAGTCTTTGAGCAAACAAAAGCACAAGAGAGTATGCAGACATGGTCACAAGTCCACACAAGGCAGATGGAAACTATCCAAAGCTGGCGTGCAAAGACAAGTGCAAAAGAAAGATATTACAATTTCTATACTCCTTTCGCTTGGCGGATACAAGGCATGCAGTCGCACAAGCTCAGGATTGAGGGGGCATCTGATGGGGCTAATGGATCCCACGGGCTACAATGACCGCATCTGGAGTTAGCCCTCGGCCTCGGGAGGTCAACCTCAGCCTCAGCCAATCTAACTCGGTAGCCTAGTCTCAGCCATTGGCATCAGCATTGGCTTCGGCCACCTCGTAAGTTCTCTCCTCGAGCATCTAATGGCTCTGATCCTCCATCCTTGCCGAGCCTAAAATCCCCTTGAGAGAGATGTTTGAGGAGGGAGAAGAATGGGAGAGGGGAGCATGCTCCGTCCTTTGACTTTGACCTCTCTCCCTCTCTTTCCCTCTCTCTACTTTAGCCCAGGGGCATTCAGGTCCGAAAGACAAGCCATGCAAATTTAAAGTGGCCAATGTTTAGTCTGAAACACCTTCCTCTCCCTCTCTCTCTCTCTCTTTCTTCTTCTATACCTTAGTACTCAGCCTTCATTCTGGTGATGAGAGGGTCCTGCCTCACCTCCGGGTACATCGACCCCATAGCATGAGTTCAGAGCTCAGGGTTTGAGCGTCTTCCTCATCTAGTCATCTCTTCTGATTGAAACATCCAAGAAACATAGCCAATCTCCCGACTCTGCTCCGACCTCCCAGGCAGTCGACAATGCCCCGCCTCGCCCCGTCTCGGCCTCCTTCGGCCTCCCAAGCAGCCGACGATGCCCTGCCTTGGCTTTGTCCGGCCTCATCTCGGCCTCCTCCAGCCTCGTCTCGACCTCCTTTGGCCTCCTAGGCAGCCGACGATGCCCCATCTCAGCCTCATCTGCCTCGTCTCGGCCTCCTCCGACCTCATCTCGGCCTCCTCGTCCTCCCAGGCAGCCGACGACGCCCTGCCTTGGCCTCATTCGGCCTCATCTCGGCCTCCTCCAGCCTCGTCTCGGCCTCCTCGGCCTCCCAGGTAGCTGACGACGCCCCATCTCGGCCTCGTCTTGGCCTCCTCCAACCTCATCTCGGCCTCCTTCAGCCTCCCAGGAAGCCGACGACGCCCTACCTTGGCCTCGTTCGGCCTCATCTCGGCCTCCTCCAGCCTCATCTCGGCCTCCTAGGTAGCCGGCGATGCCTTCGATCGATGCCGACTCCCACTCGGCTGGCGCTGATCCTGAGGCTATCCTAGCTTCCAAACTTAGCACTAGCTCCCGCCAGCTCGTGCCCCACATGCAGGAGAGACCTTGGCACCAAAGCCCATCCCCTGTTCCACGGAAGCTCCATCTCGGCCTCTGTTCGTCCTCCTGCATGGGGCCATGCATGGCCCCGAGCTCCCCCTCGGCCGCCTCCAACTTCTGGGCAACCCGACAGCCCACAGATGCTCTCAGATCCATCTCCCGAGTCCATCCCCTATTCCACGGAAGCTCCATCTCAGACTCGGCTCCCTCCTCGGCTCCGGACAGCCGACTCCGCCTCGCCTTGGCCCCTGCCACCTTGGCCTCGGCCCCGAGCGCCCCCTCAGCCCCGACTCCATGCCTTCGGACGTCCTCGGCCCCATGTGCACGTGGGCTTCCTTCTTTGCATGAAGCCATGCACGTGGGCTTCCTTCTTCACGTGAAGCTAGACCCCATCTCCCGACTACTCCCCCCTCGTCGGCCTCGGGAGCTCAGGCAGCCCCCCTCGGCCTCGGGAGCTCGGACTGCTCCCCCCTCGACCTCGGGAGCTCGGCAGCCCCCCTTGGCCTTGGGAGCTCGGACTGCTCCCATCCTCGACCTTAGGAGCTCGGACTGCTCCCCTCCTCGACCTCAGGAGCTCGGGCAGCCCCCCTCGGCCTTGCTTTCCCCTCGATCTCAGGAGCTCGGACTGCTCCCCTCCTCGGCCTCGAGAGCTCGGGCAGCCCCTGTCGGCCTCGCCTTCCCCTCGACTTCTTCCATTGGCCTCGGCCCTCGGCCTCTTCCCATCGGACGATCGCTTTCCGTCGGCCTCGGCTCCCTATTTCTGAAGCCCGACGGCTTTGCCCCAACTTCTCCCTTGGCCACAGCACAACCCCTCTCTCCCTTTCTCTCTCTGTTGCATCCAAAGAGCCACACCAACTCCACCCTGTAAGCTCCCGAGCCACACTGACTCCCCTTGGCCTCCGTCTCCAGATCTCGACCGCTGCCAGCTCCCCTTGGCCTCTATCTGTCCTCCTGCATGGGGCCATGCACGTCCCCGACTTTCCTTGGCCTCCGTCTCCAGCTCCCCTCGATCTCTGTTCGTCCTCCTGCATGGGGCCATGCACGTCCCCGACTCCCCTCGGCCTCCATCTCCAGCAAGCTCGACTCCGCCTCGGCCTCAGTCCCAACCCCGTCGGCCTCGGTTCGGATTACTGCCCCCTCGGCTTTGCCTTCCGACTCTTCCTTGGCCAGGCATGTGCCTTTGGACCCATGGAGCCATGCACGTGGCCTTCTTCCCATGAAGCTAGGCACATCTCCCGGCTGCGACCCCCTTGCCCTCGGCCTCAGCCATGAACAGTGCCATGCAAGTGAACAGTGCCATGCAAGTGCTATAATCAATGCTCTATGAGGGACAGCAGGCTTCAACTCCAAACTTCATCTTCTACCCTAGCGGCTATACTTTGGGACCCACATGCCTGACTTTATTGCCCATTACTGTCCACACAGGATAGCGAAAGGATGGCATGAGGGACACGTCTGGCAAACATCGTAAGGGTCGGTCATGCCCTGCAGCAGTCTGCAATAACTGTCCAACAAGTCAGGGGACAAGTCCATTTGGTCTGAGGGTGATCGACAGAGGTAAACCATTGATGGATGCCCAACTCAGCGCAGAATCCTCTAAAGGGAGCAATTTTGAATTTCCATCCATTGTCGATAATGAGGGCATGCGGTAATCCAACCGACAGATTATGGACTTCCAGAAAAAGGATCTTACCTTTCTCTCAGTGATCTTGGGCAGCACCTCGGCTTCAACCCATTTGGTGAAGTGGTCGACGGTGACCAGCAGAAACCTACGCTATCCAGAGGCCGGGGGGAATGGTCCCAGGATGTCCATCCCCCACTAAGCAAAGGGCCATGGGGCCACCAGGGGTTCAGCTGAGAAGTCGGTCGCTGCTGGATGTTGGCATGTCATTAACAGCTATCACACCTTCGAACTAGCTCGACGACATCTTCTTCATCGTGAGCCAATAATATCCTTGGTCAGGGCTTTGTATGCCAGTGCTCTTCCCCCTAGGTGACTTTCCATTGATGCCTTCGTAGATCTCTCGGAGGATGCAATCATCTTCCGTGGGGCCAATGCACTTGAGAATTGGGTACGAGAAGGACCTTCAGTAGAGCCGCCCGTCCAGTATCAAAAATTTAAAACTTGTCTCTTGAGTAGCCTGACCTCTGTCGATCTTCGAAGAGGGCACCATCGGTAAGATACGGATGTAAGCGTCCATCCAAGAAGGCTCTTGGGCGATCGTTAGGGCCTCCTCCGTAGCTTCAATGCTCGGGACCTTCATATGCTCTATGTCGTTCTTTTCAGAGCCCCGTTGGCTGAAGTGGCCAAGCGGGACAATGCATCAGCTCTAGCATTCTCACCCCTGGGATGTAACTGACACAGAAGTAAGCAAAAAGGGAGGCCTAGGATTGGACTTTACTCAGTAACGGGATATGGTGGGATCTCGGGCATCATACTCCTCGGAAACTTATCCGGAAACAAGTTGAGAGTCGGTGAAAGCTCTGAGATGTCTTGCTCCGAGCTCTTCAGCCAGCTTCATTCTGCTAGAAGAGCATACTCCACCGCCTCTCCCTCCGGGCTCGCGAGGATGAGCCCGACTTCACTCCCTTGGGAGTTAGACGCACCATCCACATGAAGGATCCAGTCATCCTCTCCTGCCTCGATCGTCATGTCTGAGGACTCGAGTGCGGTACCTTCAGTTGCTCCTCGGCCCACGTGCACTCGATCAGGTAGTCAGCTAACACCTGGGACTTCATCGCTGACCTTGGCCAGAAGGAAAGATCGAACTCCCCAAGCTTGATGGCCCATTTCATCAATCGGCCAGAGGTGTCAGAACGGGACAAGATCGTCCTGAGGGGCTGGTCCGTAAGCACCACAATAGGGTGGGCTTAGAAATAAGGCCTGAAATGCTGAGCGAAGATGATCAGAGCAAAGATATCTTTTCGGTTCTTGAATACCTGATCCCCATCATAAAACCCTTGCTGGTGTAATAAACCAGCCTCTACACCTGTCTGCATCCACATGAACGAGCATGGAGCTGACGGCCTCAGGGAAAGCCACGAGGTAGAGGAAAAGCTCCTTTTGCCCTGTGGTTTGGACAGCAACGGCAGAGTGGATAGGAATTCTTTTAGCTTCTCAAGGCCTTCTGGCACTCCTTTATCCACTCGAAGCATTGACCTTGCGCAATACCTTGAAAAATGTAGGCACCTCTTCGTCGACTTGGACAGAAAATGGTTCAGGGTGCCACCCTCCCAATCAAGCGTTGCACATCCTTTTTGCTAGCTGGGGGCCTCATGTCAAGGATGGCTTGAATCTTATCGGGGTTTACCTCAATCCCCCGCTGCATCACCATGAAGCCTAGGAACTTGCCTGCTGTAACCCCGAAAGCGCACTGCGGGGGTTCAGTCTCATCTAGAATCGACGAAGATTATTGAAGGTCTTCGCTAGGTCAGCAACATGATCAACGGTATGGATACTCTTGGTTAGCATGTCGTCACGTACACTTTCATGTTGCATCCGATCTGGTCTTCAAAGACCTTGTTCATCTACCTTGATAGGTGGCCCTAGCATTCTTTAGCCCGAAGGGCATTACTTTGTACAGTATATGCCCTTCTCGGTCACAAACGAAGTAGCCTCCTCGTTCGCTGGATCCATCTTGATTTGGTTGTACCATGAAAGGCGTCCATGAAACTGAGGGTCTCATGGCCAGATGTGGCATCAACCAGCTGGTCGATTCGAGGCAACGGAAAGTTGTCCTTGGGGCACATCTTGTTGAGATTGGTGAAGTCGATATACATCCTTCAGCTCCCACTGGCTTTGCGGACCATTACCACGTTGGCTAGCCAGTCGGGATAGTGGACCTTCCGGATGGTCGGCGGCCACCAGCTCGCGAACCTCCTCATCTATGGCCTTCTGTCGATGGGGGGTGAAGCTTTTCTTCTTCTGCCAGATGGGTCGGCATCCTGAGTTAATGTTCAGTTGATGGGTGATTACCTCCTCGGGTATCCCCAGCATGTCAGACGTCGACCAAGCAAAGATGTCGAAATTGGCCCGTAGGAAAGCGAGAAGTTAGTTGCACGCCTCTTTGGGGAGTAGGGCTCCGATCTAGACTGTTATTGCTAGGTCCTCCTCCAGTGAAAAGGTTAGTAGATGCTCGGTCGGCTCCCCTCTCCTCTCCAAATCTCGGAGGTCGAGCGACTATGGCGTCGGTGCAGTTGTCACCCCTGAGGGCTAAGGGCCATGTGATAACAGAGTGACACTGGGTTCCGCTCTCCTCGCATCTCTCCGACTCCATTGCTGGTAGAAAATCTCACGAGTAGTCTCTTGGTGGAGATGACAACGTCCAAAAGGTTCAGACCGGGTCTCCCAAGGATGGCATTGTAGGCCAAGGGGATTCGGACAACTAGAAAATTCATGAAGACCGTGCTTTGACACGGCGATGTCCCAGCAGTGACCGGGAGGGTGATCTCTCCCTCAACCCGCACAGAATCTTCAGTGAAGCCCATCAGGGCATGGTAACAGGCCGGAGGGAATCCCGAGCTTCCACTGTCAATTAAGATTCTTTTTATAGGGTACTTTGCGATCGTCATTGACATGACGATGCTATCATCATTACCATCCCCTTTAAGTCCCTTTTAAAGAAGAAAATTATAGAATCTAGTTCCTCATCCCCCCGTGGCCTCTTGGAGGCGCTGCCTTCCCCACAGAAAATCATGGCCACGGTCTTCTTGGTTGGAGTGTTATCGAAGCTGACCTGGGGTGGCAGAGGTGTCGATGGGCCAGGCGCACTTGGTTCCCTCCCTGGATGAACTTTTCAGGTGGCCATGCTGGATGAGGTCCTCAATCGCCTTCTTCAGCTGGCGACAATCTTTGGTGTTGTGGCTATGGTCCCGATGGAAGAGATAGTAGAATTTTTTTTGCGAAGGGTCCCTGGCTTCATGGGAGGAGGGCGCTGAAGGTATGACTCGCTCTCGATCTCCATTAGGATGTGGGATATGAAGCAAGCAGAGGGGTGAAGGGTCCCTCCCTGGGAGTGAGAGCTCGCGGTTGGTTGTCTGATCGGTGGGGAGACTCGGGCCTCCTAGGTCGAGCCTCAGCAGGCTCGGAACGGGCTTGCTTCTTGATGGAACTCCCATCTGCCTTGCGCTGGGAGGAGTCGGCCTCATCGGCGTGGAAATATTTCTGCACCTAGCTCAGTAGTTTGGCATAAGAACAGTGCGGCTTCTTGTCGAGGGAGTAGGCAAGCGGGATGGGCGAAGTCCATGCTTCAAGGCCAGAGTGGCCACCGAGTCCTCAAGGTTGTAGACCTCAAGAGCAACTTCCTTGAACCGGGCGACGAAGTCCCTCAGCAACTCACCGCTCCACTGCTGGATGGAGAACACGCTGTCTGCCACTCGCAGGATCGTCCGACATGAATCAAAGTATGCAAGAAAGGCCCTCTATAGCTGCCGGAAGGAGTTGATGCTGCGCGGCGATAAGCGAAAGTACCAAGCTTGAGTCGCCTTCCTCAGGGTGGCATGGAAGGCGATGCAGAGGAGGGAGTCAGTCGCCCCCTGGACCTTCATGAGGACCTTGTAACTCTTCAGGTGGTCCAGAGGATTGGTGGTGCCATCGTACGGGTCAAGCTGAGGGAGGCAGAACCGGGTCAAAATTGGCTGCTCCATGATGTGGCAGAACAGCAGAGGATGGCTGTCGTAGTCCACCTTCGGTGGGTTGATGATCATATGGCTGAGCTCCTTCAGCCACTGGTTGTACTCGTCTAGCCGTCACTCAGCCCGACGAGTGATCGGCCATCGAAGGACCCTCCAAAGATCCCGAGAATGGAGAAGGGTGGCATCAGTGTGGATGCTTGTGCTCCGTGTCCTTCCCATGTCGCTGCTTCGAAGAAGCGCTGGCATGGCAAGAAGGAAACCGGGGCCTCTTGGAGGCCTCCTGGTGATGATGCCTGGGCGAAGCGCGACGATGGCGGGCCTTTTGGAGGAGAGACCTCCCCTGGATGGATTGCTGGCTGGGCTGGACCACCCCCTGGACTGATGAGGGCGGTTTCGGGTGCCGCTGCGTGGCCGTCGGTTGCTGCTGCAACACCTAAACCGCCGCCACCAGCGATTGGACCTGCATGCTGAGAGCAGCTATCTGATCATCCTGCTGTGGTGGTGGCGGCGACGATGGTGCGGAAACACCGACCTGGGGAGCGAGGGGACTGGCCTTCGGTGGTTCAGCTCCCTAGCGATGCCCCTCGGTGTAGCTGGTGAAACCTCATGTGCACGTGTCACCACCATCTTCTTGATTGCTCAGGGAAGAAGAGTCTGTAGATAGCTGGTTCAAAGCTTACTTTTCTCTCTTTCCCTCCTACTTGGCGCGCTAATCTGTTGCCGCCAAGTCACGTTCCTCTAATCCTCCTCCAAGAAGAAGCTCCTACAAGAAAGTCCTCGGAGACCAGTTGCACTGGTGGGGACCCTCCAATGCTTAAGTAAGCAACTCCGGAACAGTGAAGAAATAGAGCTAATAGAAAATAGCTAAAGAGCTTGAGTTCAGATCCCTTTCCTCGTTGTGAGTGTAGGTTCTTATACCTGTTCGAAGATCCCCTTTCCCGCTCTCGGAAGGTGACTAATTCCAAGGCATTGTTGTTCGGTAGCAGGCAGGTGGCTAGGCTAACAATGATAGGTCACAACCAACACTGAGCATGTCAGAGGTGTCTTGCCCCATCAGTCGCCTGCCAGGCATGGTGCCACAGGTGGCAAGTGGGCCTAGTCATGTCTAACAGGCGCCGCTACAGATAGTGGCCACGCACAATCGCAGATAGTTAGTGGGCCACATGGCAGCTGCAGATGGTTGGTGGGATACGTGGCAGTGTCTGGCGGCTCGAGGTAGAGGGGGCATGAGGTCCGAGGCCGAGGAGACCCGAGGTCCGAGGCCGAGGAGACCCGAGGTCCGAGGCCGAGGGGGTCTTGGAGGTCGAGGGGGTCTCAGAGGTCGAGGCCGAGGGGGCCTCGGAGATCGAGGCTGGGGTTCCGTCAGTTGCTTCCTCCGTCAACTCTAACGCGGCTTGATTAGCCACATCAAAAATGACTCTAGAAAATGTCTTTTGTTAATGTCCTTATGTTAATTAGAAAGTTTGAACGAGATATATGTTATAGTACTTAAAAAATAATCTCACATTGAATGAAAAAGAAAAGTTTGAAGTGCTTATAATTCAAAGTTCATCTGCTACCAATTAATTTATACTCAACTTTTTAGGACCATGTGGCTTGCTAACAAGTTAATTAGAAACTCAAGCATAAGTTAATTTGTAGTAGGTAAACTTGAGCTATAAGTACTTTATTTTGAGATATTATACATGTAAATTGAAAGGAACTTAACCAAGAATATATTTTAACAGTTTCTTTTATATATTACTTTAAAAATATTATCTAGTGAAAAATTAATTTTCTATGTTTTCACTCAAGATTGGCAAAACTGGGTATCAATATCAAATTAGTACCGAACCAGTTTGATGATGACCCAAATCAAGGGAATTTCTATCTACACCCACAAAATTACTCTCTACACCCACACTTATAAAAAAAAATACCCAAATTGCTCCAATGCGTAATGACCTTCTTACCCTCCTAATTTCTCTCTAACCCTACCTGATCAAAACCCCTCCCGCCCCCCCCCCCCCCCCGATCTTGCCCCCCTCCCTCCCTCAACGTTGTAATGATCCTCTCTATTACCAGGCTCTAAACACCTTTGTGAGAAGAGTTTGTAACCTTCATTTCAACAATGGAAAAGCAATCAACAATTTGGGAAGGCTCTACAGACGAAAAGGTTCATTTTTTAACATCTTTCAATTTTTTTTTTTCGGATCGTGTTTCGTTTGGCTTATCAAGGCTGAATAAAACACCACTATTGGTTCTGGTAGGCCGAACGGAGCTCTTCTATTCGGCCACACTGGGCCAAATAGAAGGCTTGTGTAACCGAACAGAAGCCTTCTATTCGGCCACACAGGGCCGAACAAAGGGTAGATTTTTGGCCCTTAGATTTTTGGCCATGTGTGGCCGAATATAAGGTAGGCCGAACGGAAGTTATATGGGCCAAATGTAAATTTAACATAATTTTTTTATCCATGTAGGCTAATGCTTCAATCAAATGCAGCATTATTGGCTTTGAATGTGTGTTGAATTACACAAATGAATTTATAACTTACAAGGTATGATAATTTTTATTGCAATTGTTTCTGACTGAGCTGTGTAAAATTGTCTACTTACTCATATTAAACTTTTTAATGTGTAGATATTCAAGAGTAGACAAGAGTTGTGTAATTGGTGTCAGAAAGCTGGGAGGAGGAATAGATTTGTTGTTGTAATTAAAACATCTGATTTGGGTAGCAATGTTATGAAACCAAGAATTAAGTTTGATTGTGAGAGGAGCGGTACCTACAGAAGAACAAGCATAAAGAAAAATGATTAAAGAAGAGAGCCAATGGCATAAAGAAGTATGGATGCCCTTTTGCATTAAGAGGGAGAAAATTGGACACTGCAGATGAATGGATATTAGAGGTTATTTGTGGAGTGCATAATCATTCGGCTGCAAAGCATTTCGAGGGGCATTCACATGTTGGAAGATTATCTAAGCAGGAGACTTCATTGTTAGTGGATATGTCGAAAAGTTTGGTTTGGTCAAATGACATATTATTCACATTAAAGCAAAGGGATGCCTACAATGCTATGACAATGAAAACGATCTACAATGCACGTCAGAGGTGTAAGTGATAGAGATATAGACTAAAAGATATGCTTTATGTTATGTCTTTATATTTTAATGAGAATTCATTTTGAGCAATGTGTGCCATTTACTATATATGTGCATGTGTCTAGTATTTACAAAGAGTATTTGATCTAGTGTGTAGAGTACGGCTTACACACAGAAGACTAGATCATCGGTTCTTTTGGAATACAAGTTTATTGTTCACAGTTTTAGATGGAATTGGACACACCATCAGTAGAACTGTAGCACAAATTTTTAGTAGGTCTGTCTTGACTACGGGGAATGGTTTATTCTAACTATTTGTGCTAGTACACTTTGTGTGTATTGAACAGGACCCAGTTGAGTTAATTATTTTATACTGACTTTATAAAATAATTTAAAACTCATGAATATTATGATTACTTATGCTCTTAATCCGAATTCTATTTCTAGACACGTGTATGTAGTGATTATTGCTTTGATTACACATAGAGTGAGATTCTATATGAGTCAATAAACTCAGTGGGTTGGGCAATAACATTATATATATGGTGAATATTAATAGTTGAAGGAATCCACGTCCTGTTAATTTGGATTGATGATATCCCCTTGAGAAAGCTTATAAGTTTTGATTGTATCAAATCTTGCAAGTGATTTTGAATCCGATACATCAAATAAGTTAAGTGGATAAGTCTCAAGGATAATAAAGCCAATTAAATTATATTGTCAGTAATTAAATTTAATTGGTGGATATCTGTAATCTTAACGTGGGGAGATAATAAGTATTTAATATTAAGGCTCGAAAATATAAATTCGAATATGATTAGGAGTACAATTATAATTCTTTAGTGGAATGAATTGTAATTTACGTAATTGAATCCTAACCCGGGTAGGATTGGGAGATTTAATTACGTGGGAAGTCCTTTTCATATTTGCCTATTGGTCCCTGTTGTAGCCCTATAAATACCCTCTCAGTTGGTTGCTAGGGTTAACGTTTTTGAGGAAAAAGAAAAACAAGAAACCCTAGGTCGGCCGAGAGATCCCACCATCTTGTGAGAGAAGGAAGGTATTTTCGGGAATACGGCGGAAGGCTAAAAGGTTGAGGTCGAGCAATCGAATCAAAGTGTTCCAAAGTTCAAATCTGAAGGTATGATCTTATACTCATAGATTAGAACGGTAAAAGTTTTTTGTATTACTCATGCTATAGATCTTGGGGGTATTCCGCGCTGTAAGGTTGTAGAGAAAGCTGAGATCACAGATGCAATCTTCTGGATAAATTAACCGAGGCTAAATACATTGAGTGGCATAGGAGTTGTAGTAACACTGATGATGACTTATGGGCAGGCAGCATAGATTTGTTACGTGCATTTTCTTATGTATGATAATGGATTGCACATACAAGACGAATAGATATCGTCTTTCTCTCTTAGAGATTGTGGGGGTGACATCAGCTGACCTCATATTTTTTATTGCATACATGGACTCTGAGCGGGAAGATAATTATACATGGGCATTAGAGAGATTATGCAGTATCATAGATGCTGATGTTTTTCCTGAGCAATAGTCATAGATAGAGACTTGTCTATTAAATGTAATTAAGAGGGTATTTCCTATAGCTACACATTTGTTATGTAGATGGCATATTAGTATGAATGTTTTGACCCAGTGCAAAAGATTATTTGAAACGAAGGAGAAATGAGATAAGTTTATAATGAGTTGGAATGTACTGGTGTTGTCCTCCATAGAAGATGAGTATAATGATCATTGGAGTGCACTTCAGACAGAGTTCAGTACCTATCCAGATGCTTTATGGTATGTGTCAGATACTTGGCTGAGCAAATACAAGGAAAGATTTGTTGCGGCGTGGATGGACGCATGTAGACACTACGAGAATGTGACAACAAATAGGTATAACAAAAAATTGATTGCTTTTAACAACTTTTAATTTTAGTATGATTCTTTGTTATCTAACTTTGATCTAATTTATTTACTTTACTAGGGTTGAAAGTGCACATGCAAGGCTTAAAAGACAGCTTGGTTTAAGCCAAGGGATTTTCGAGTCATCTTGGACAAAAATACATGGTTTGATTGAGTTGCAGTACAGTGACATTTAAGCCTCATTCGAGAAGAGTTTGACGATCGTGCAATACAACTTTAAGCCTGCTAAATTCAAAGAACTGCGAGGTTTTATATCTATAAGTGCGTTAAATTATATCCTCGCCCAATCGATCCGAGCCAATTCAGTTGGGATTGATGAATCAGCTTGTGGGTATGCTATTTGATGCTATCCAATCCCAAAGTAGAGAAAGATAAGCTATAGGCACCCTCGTTTCACTTTTCAACAAAGAGTGTGCACCCTACCAAAAATAGCAAATACCCTCACGCTGCACACTCTATCCTATAGTGGCTATTTCTATCAGATACAGTATGAAAATGACTCTTCAGCCACTCTAACCTCACAAACTGACCGCGTACTGATAGCACCTCCTGACACGCATCTATCTATGACACACCCAACAGCTCAACAAGTAGGTCATCAGCATCTCGATCACTCATCTTATCACATGATAGTGGCACTGAGGAATCCATAACATTAATCCTAATATGGCGGCTATATCATCCAAGATGATAATCATCTTGCCATAGGGAAGATGGAAGGTTTTCGCCTCGGGCTGCCATCTCTCTACGAAGCCCAAGACAAGAATCTTATCGGTGAACTGATAAGAGGAGTGCACTAATTCTATCAGGCCCGACTGCTCTCCTATTGCTTTGAACTTTCTATTAGATTGCCTTGATGCCCACTACTACCATTCAGCTACCTTGGCATCATGGTTCATGCACTTCAGTGGGCCCGTTCCTGTAATATAAATGACATTAAGAATTTATATCACAACATCGTAATGATACATTAAAGAAAGTATAATACAATAACTAACAAACAATACATGTTGCCTCCAGATTGAGGTTGCTATATATGTCCTTAAACTAATCAGGATAGACTCATCCTCTGGACTTCCTGGACATGGCCCAATAGTTTCACCTTCAACATCCATAGCTGGCATGTCCTCGTCTATTGTCTCAGCTGGGGGCAATAGTGCAACAGGAATCTCGACCTCAGCATGCCTGGCACGACATCTTTGGCTGACGCCGTGGGTCTAACTCGTGAGGGATCGGCATCCATATCTAAAACTAAGTACCAGCATATAGATTGAGTATCAAGATGCAAATCAATTTTATTTCATGGCATAGAATGTTGGGTAATGAAAAAATTAATAGCCTAATTTAACTAATTTGCCATACTAAAAGTCTATAATGCATCCCAATTATAGAACATTAGAGGGAATATATGATATTAATAAAGGCATTAGCATTATTCCTAGAGTTGACATATGATATTAGCGTAGGATAGCTGTTAAATATTTCTTATAAACCATTTTATATTTGATTTAACAAGAGAAATGGAGACTAGACAGTTCCAAAATTTTTAGTTTTATATAATCTATCTTTAATTTATTGCAGATACTGAAACTTCATATTAATTATTTTTTAATGATGTTCATAACCATTTTCCTAAATTAAATGATTAACAAAAGGCTTCAAGCTTTGGTGGAACTCACTGCCAATATTTTCAATTAAACCTACAATCAGTTTTTATTTTCTTTGATTAACCTTAGTTTACTTTTGCACCAGGGCATTCTACTTCTTTAGAGAAGCCGCAATAATCCTTTTTCAGAAAAGCCTGCAACTATCTAACCTTTCGTCTACAAATTAAATCATTTTAAAGTCATAAGGCAACAAAATTTGTTCTATTGGAGGAATGTAGTGCTGCTACATTGTAAGCATAGTTTAGGCATCATTCCTTGGTTTATATTTTCTTCAATTGATTTTTTAGGATTTTTCTGATGTTTGGTTTAGGAGCCTAAATTGAATAGGATCATAACTCTAGAAAAGGTTGCTTCTACTACATCTACCCGAAGAGTCCAAACTACAAAAACAACATGGTATATTCCTCTAACTGTTGAAAGCTCTGTGATGATGAATAGAGCTTACTCTTGTAGGTATTGAATGCTTGCTTTAAGATACCTAGAAGCAAAAGATCTTAAAATCTATGTCAGACTGAAATGCATAGAAGCTAAGAAGCAGTACTGGATTAAAGCACACAACATCTTCATATTTTACATGGCAACACAAGAATTAATAATGAATTTACTTGTGCCCTTCCACATGCATTTCACCTAGTTTTTTCCAAGGACTATCAAGTCTATCTTCATTGCAAAACATTTCATTGTTCAAAATATACATCACATATCTTTAGTCACAGTAAAGAAGCCTCTAGAACTTTCTCTGCTCCATGAATCCAAGTTGTAATACATCTAACTCACTAACTCCAAGTGTTCTGTCTCCTAATTTGAGGTTTAGGTCTCTATGCCTTGGTCCACAAAAGTTCTGGCCGGCAAACCAAGATAACAACTACACTATTGAATGGCCACATGGATAAACATTTATAGTTTAGATTGTCTTCTGTTTGAATTGGGAAATGTGACTATAAAACCGTCCTTCTTGCCCCTACGATGGTGGACATTGCCAAGTGATATCAACAAAAAAAAGAGAGGGAGAGAGTGTCGGCCATTCCGAGAATTGCAGCACAAAAAATTACGAATCAGGGGGAGGGCTAGGTGGGAGAGGTGGTGGAGAAGGGGCAAAGGAAAGGGAGCCGGACTGCTCGCTGCCAGAGAGGATGGGAGCCAGACCGCTACTGCTGCCACCGGAGAAGAAGGGAGCCCATAATGCGCTGCTGCTATCATCAAAGAGGAAGGGAGCCGGACCGCCGCTGCCATCGAAGAGGGAGCCAAACAGGAGGAAGAAAAAGGAGATCGCCTGGGAGAGGGAGAGGGTTTAAAAAAAAAGGGATGCAGATGTGGAGAGTAACTCGGGTGGGCTGAGATGGGTGAGGGTATTTTGGGGATTTAAAAAAGGGGATGTAGAGAGAAAAATGGTGGGTGTAAAGAGTAATTTTTTTAAATGTGGGTATAGAGAGTAATGTTGTGGGTGCAGATAGAAACTCCCCCGAATCAACCATGCATCGATGGTTTGAGCTAGTACACCTTTTTTATTTTTTATTTTTTATAGTTTTATTTTTTTTATATGGTATACAAGGCTAAAGCCTTCATAAGCTTCCATCCTTTCTCTCATTTGCATTCAAAATTATTTATAAATGCCATCCTCTCCATGAGAAATCTTAAGTAAATGTCATTGTCTCTTTTTTTTTCTTTCCATTTACTTAAATTTTTTATAAAATAAGAAAAATACCTTCATTTTGAATTCAACAAAAATATTTAAAAAAATCTAATTCCTTAAGAATTAATAGTCAACTCCCTTTTAAAAACAAATCTGAGAATTTTAGAAAATCTTGATTTAGTAAATATCAATTTAAGTTTAACATCATGGTTTGGTCTTAAGAAATGCATTTTAACCTTAAAATTCTATAGAAAGTTTAATTTTATTATTTTAATGAGCTATAAATCAAATTAACATAGAACAATATATGGTTCACTATTACTGTGATCCTATTTAAGTCTAAAAACCTTATAAGTTTAGCTAAGTATTGATCAAAGCTTTATAAATTATATTTTAAAATAATTTTTAAATTTTTATTTTTTATTTTTTTTTATTAGTTGATTTTTTGATATTTTTATTAGAATTGAAAGTAATCTAACTTAAAATTTACTTAACCAAGATTTTTTAAAATTCTTTAAATTTATTCTTGAGAAGAAGAGTTAATTTTTTATTTTTAAAAAATTTTATTTTTTTGATATTTTTATTGAATATAAATGAGAGGTATTTTTTTAATTTTATAGAAAATATTAAGAAATATAAAAAAAAAAAGGAAAAGGATGATTTACTAAACAAGATCGAACCGGTTCCTGTGAGCTCTCATTCTCTTTTCTCTCTCTTTTTTTTTTTTTTTTTCAATGCTAAATTCACATTTGGATACATTCTAAATCCAATTCTAGTGTCCAAGGGAATGAAAGATTGCTTCTCACTAAAACTACATTATAGATAAAAGTACATTCACTCCTTGGCCAATTAGCATAACAAATCGTCCTATGTTGTAAATTATGTATGTGAATAGAAATTAATAGATATACAACGGAAAAAAAAAAAGGACTTTTACGCGTATCACTTTGTTGCTTGTGATTCACTATAATCTAGATTGCAGCTAACAATGTATGGATTCTTCATAATCATTAGTCAACACATAACCAAGAAGATAGTGCCTTACCCAAAAAAAAGTTTAGCTCATTATGCAAAAAACGAGCACAAGAAGCTCCATTGAAGATGTTTCAGGAGTGACGGTATACAATTTACAACAGAAACCTGATCATTACTCGGCTGGATATGCTTTCAGTCACCATAAAGTGCTGTATCATCAGCCATCCATTCTTTGAAATATACAATTATTGTATATTTCCAATGACTAAAAAAAGTAGATGAAAGATTGCATTAACCATCGCTATCTAACAATATTAATTAGAAGAATCAAGGCCTGAAATGAGACAATTGCCCTGCATCCATCCATTAACCACCTTGTTGATCCCGTGCTCAAATGTGTCTTATCTCTCTGGCAAAGAGACGTCACATGCAATCATCTAGATGACCATCAAAATTTTGAAATTATCTTATAAAATGCTCAAATCAACAGATTTGTCTTCAGATTTAGAACCATTATCTAACGTTGTTGCTGTCTCCAAAGAACAGTCCTTACAGGAGCTAACTCTTCTTTAAGAATATTAGTATCATTTGCAACTTCATGACGAACATGATCAGGCTCCAATCAAACATCAACAGCACGCTCAATTGATCTTCTTAGGCTGAACAACATGAATGCTAGCATCAGATGTCAAAGAATAAGCTGCATCAATATAATGGATTTACCTGTTATCTCATAATTCTTATTACCATAAGATCAGATGTTCTGTCCACAAGCATCACCCTTAGTTTCACCAACTATGACTGACATCTGATGCCGAACAGCACTTTCACCCAAACCGCAAGGATTTTGTTTAAAAGAACCAGTCTGTTTCATGGAAGTTTTTCAGCATATCCCTGCCATTAGAAGAAACATACTCAGAGATGGAAGACAAATGCAAGGAGTTGAGGAAGACAAAATTTTCTTGATGACGCTTGCTGGTGGCAACATTAAAAGCCAAATCATGAGATTCTATTGGTTTGTCAAGCAACTCAGAATCCTGCAGAGAAAATCTCTCATCAGTGAGTGCTATTGCCAGGACAAATTGACTTTGTCGTGATATCAGAATCATGAGTTACACTAATCCCAGAAGTAATGTTCTCTCTTCCAATGGTGGCATTCAAAGGTCCACTGGCATTCTCGATAGCCCAGTCTTGGAATCCTCTTCATTTGCATAGGTTTTAGGTTCAACAGATGCAGATTCAGTTTTCAACTCATGAATGCCTGGCACTATACTCCCATCAACAGCAGGAACATTGGGCTTCACAGATATTAGAATAGATTCCTTTGCCACTGGAACTATGGTTCCATCAAAAACTCCAGAGTTACAGCATCCAAATCTATCATCAAAAGCGTCCAGGTTTGGTTTGGTAGTGGGAAATGGATCTTCAACATCATGATTGCCATCCAAAATAAGCTCACTAGATTCTTGAAAGTTATTCACCACTGAAAATGGAGATTGTGATTTGTTTGACATCTCGGGTCTGCAGTGAAGAGTAGGATCTAAGCTAGAATCAGGAAGCAGACTGGAATTTGTAGATTGTTCCCAGCAGATTCTTGCAGTGTAGGACCAACCATATCTGATGATGTGAAATAAGCCTTGACATTATGTTGCAACATATGACCATCAATTGCAGGATTTCTAGGTGAAGTATTTTCTCCAGACTCTTGCAATGTGCATGGAATGCTGAGCAGAGACATGCATTTTGCTTCAGAAGTATGTTGTAACAAAGCATCATTTACATCATGCAACTTTGGTACACTACCAACATTTACAGTCTTGCCTTCATGATTATCATCCACGGTGCCCTTAGAATATAAACCCATGGTTGGTTCAATTGAAAAATCTTCTCCAGATTCATCCTCACTCACAGGTTTTTGATATACAGACACAGGATGAACATGCAACTCTACATCACCAGCAGTCTCTGAAGATTTGTATTTCAGAGTTTGAACTTCAGATCCATAAGCATCAGAAGATTTAGATGACACCTTAGAAGTAGAGACCATACAACCAACAAATTCTGGGGAGCTAGTTCCTGCATCTTTGACTTGATGTTCACGGTGGACAACATTAGAACCATGGAGGTCGGCATCAATAATAGAAAGTGGAGGGGATTTATTTGCCACATCAAGCATCTGATAATGCCTTACATCAGATTCAAGCTTGTCAGCTACATAAGCTGTTGCATATCGTTCATCAGAATGCTTGTTCAGCAATGGCTTCTGTAGCAGACCAGTACCAGGCAAAACCAACATATTTGTGAATTTGATTTCCTGCTCTTGTGCAATCTCAAGAGGCTTAAAACCAAAAACAGTAGTCCAGGTGTCTTTCAGTTCAGATATAGCAGGTATTATCAGTTTTTCAACATTGAGAGAGCAGAGAGCCTGGAAATAACATAAGCAAAACTCATTTACAAAAGAAGTGAAAATTTTGGAGGGATCAGAGTTATAAACAAAGAGAAATATAAAGGATAACTAGTTTCCTAGCAATTCATATCACTTGAGAGGTTGGGAATAGATGAAATTACAAATTCTGTTAGCACTTAAACAAGCAGAAAGTATATATGAATTTACAGCCCCACAATGCAGATCCTGTTAAGGCAACCTACATCATCATGGTACTGAAAACAAAGTATATTAGATAACTAGGATATAGTCATGCATATTTGAATTCAACAAGTGTATATAATAAAGAAACTAATGCAGTTGGCATAAACTCTAAGGAATCAACTATCCATCTTAGATACAGGCTATGTCTGCATGGATTAGAGACCATTTGGTAACTAAAACATACATTCTCTTGCATTTAAAATCCTCAACTCCCTAAAATGGTTACATGTTGAAAATTGATTCTATTTTTTCCTACAATCAAATAAAGGGTTTGGATAATCATGTTTCAACAATCAACGAGTAGCTTGAGTAGATATGTGTTATAATACGTAGAGTAGAAATCCTGAATGAAATCTGAAAATGTTGAATGATCTCTTATTGGCTATTATCTAGTAAATCTTCTAGAATTAAACCTCAACCCCTTAACCATGGGATTTAAATCCCATGGGATAGAAGTGTCTTAGTTTCTCAATGGAACAGGACGCCCCTCTTTCTTGCCCCGTCTTGGCAGTTAT
Source organism: Calamus simplicifolius (assembly GCA_900491605.1). Classification (NCBI taxonomy): domain Eukaryota; kingdom Viridiplantae; phylum Streptophyta; class Magnoliopsida; order Arecales; family Arecaceae; genus Calamus; species Calamus simplicifolius. The sequence goes on along the minus strand of UESW01003966.1, from coordinate 494,581 downwards.
CCTGATTGAGTATTTGGTAAGTGCCTTAGTCTCTCTCTCCTTCCTTCCTTCATAAATCTCTTTCTTTAGTTCTTTTTTCTCTTTCTTTTCTTTCCACCTCTCCTTCCTTTCATTCTTTCTTTTCTTCTTCTTTCCCTTATTCCTTTCTTTCCTCTTTCCTCTTCTTTTTTCCACACGGATGGGTTTCGGAGTCTTACCTCTATTTTAATCCCATTTTCTCATAAGAACGTTATAGGATGGCCATTATGCTCCTTATCCTGTTGAAACTTGAACTATTTCACTTACATGCACTTAAACCAATTTCTTTTGCTGCTACAAATTTCCTCACCGTTCAATCAAAAATGATACCCTATTTTTTTATTCTAAATTGTCTTTTGTTGAGAACTATAGAAAACTTATAGGAAACCCTAGTTCTAAAGGGGCTAGACCTTTAATCATTTTAAAGCAATCTTATAGCATAATCATAGCATGATCAACATGGATCAACTTCTTGTTACACTGCTATTTTTGCCCAGCTTCATCTATAGGGATAACACCAAAGATTGATTTTCTAAAATTTGTTCTTAGGCAAAGGAAAAGTAATGAAGCTCTGTATTAATAGCAGTAGAAGTGTTATTCATACCCCCTAATGGGGAGACCTCACCACTGTTCATGCCTTTTAATGGGAACCTCACTATCTCTTTGATTTCAATTCAAAAATTGTCACCTCATTGAATGCCACATCCAAGAAATTTTCACTAAAAATAATCGCACTTCGCTTTCATATAGTCCAAATCCTAAGAAATATATCATTTTCTAATCCAAAGATCTGTGTATTTCTCCTTTGTCTTCTCAATGATTGATGCATGATCTAAAATTGATACATAATCCAAAGTCCAACACCCTACCCACAAAGCTGTGGTAACCTACCTAAAAGCTTTAATCCATGAAAACATGACATATTGGTAAATGATTTTTATCTCTCTGGTATGCCAGAATCATGTACCATTGCATAGAGCAGTTAGTAGTTCCTCATCCATGTCCATCCCTCAAACACTGTACTGGAACACTGGATTAAGATAAGTTAACACTACATGTTATAACTTGTAACTTCATTAATAATAAATTTTTATTTTTATTTCTGAAAATGAATGAACATTGAAACTCATATTCAGATTACCTGCTAAATACATCTATTATGTCTTTATCCATCTAATAGTACCACTTTTGCTTGATGATATCAATATACTCATCTAATAGCCATCTAATCTTAACCTTACATGACATCATATGATAAAAGAAGCCCATTTATGGGTATCTCTCACTATCCATGGTCCTGAATACTCGATAAAGTGGTGCGATTGCCTTCACAACTGGCTCAGTTTGCTTCAAAAACTGCTGGCTAGTCACTATACTCTCCACGTAAGGACCTTTAGAGTTAGTACAGGTGCATCGTCTCTCATGATATTCAGCATAAATGAACATTTGTTTCCGGCTTGCTTTCTTCTCAATAAGCTACCAAGTCCAATATAGTTTGTAGCAAACCGAGTAATTGCAAGCCTCAGTATCTTACCCCTAGCATGCTTCCTCATCAATGAGGAAGCCCATATATGGTTCTATATAAATTTAATGATGGATTGGGTTGTCTCTATAACTTGCTTCACTCTACAGATCTTCCTAATATCTATCAATATCAGATCTATATAGTGGGCAGTGCATAGGGTCTAAAATTTGTGTAGCTTCCTCATCATCAAAACATCATCAACCCTACCTTGTATTGTGGGCCATCATCAGTGATCACCTGCACAACATTCACTCCTCTATCTGAACAATAATGTGATCCATCAGGCTAAGGATGCAGTGAGCATCATGCACCTTGTCCGAAGAACAGGAGGCATACTCGATTTTAGGTTGAAATCTGCCCTCCACCGACTGGAATCTATTGAAAATGCCCAAAAATGGGAAGGTTTTTAAAAAATAAAAAAGAGAGGAATGAGAGCTCAAAAGAGGCTCTCAACCTCTCTTAATCCCCCCTAGCCACCCACGTGTTGGAACTGCATCAAATTCAGGTCGGTCCAGCCTGGTTTGGCCCTCGTACTGACCAAAACCAGCGAACCATCCTAGTTTGCAGCCGTTCGATACAATTTGCCCTAAACTGCCCCAGTTCAGGTCAGTTCGGTAAATCTTGGATCTGCATATGCTTTGCTAGACTCTCAACAACAGCTTGACTCAGCATCAAGCCATTAATTGATCTTCAATGTCATGATTCTGGATTTGATTAGATCTTGAAAATTTCCTTGTGTTCCTCAAATATCAAGGTGCATTGCTCGAAACATTCTTTTATAGTGTTTACCCCTTGAAAACAACTACTGCTGCTCTAAATATAGCTCCATCTCTTCTGATATATTTATAGAAAGGTTGCTATGCCAGTGTAATTGCTTGTTAAAACTGTCTGAATGTAACCTAGGCATACACATCAATTGGCCTGTGGCAAAGCCTGTACTCTGCTTCTGACATATCTAAACAGTTAAAGATGAACATATACATAGTCCAATAAAAGAAGGCCACGTTTTGATTTTCATAACACTCAAATGAACCTTACTTGATGTCAGTAATACCTATTGATCATCATTCATAAATTCTTTCAAAAGGCCTCACTAAATTCCTTCTACTGTAATACATCACAAGAATTCTTTTTGTCACTTCTTATTTTATCAAACAAGAATAGCCTCTGAATCCCTTCAAATTCCTTGACTGCAAGATTGTTAGTTTGAATATTATCCAAAGGTCATTTATACCTGCACTTAGCACTCCAAATTCCTAAAAGTCTGTTATGACCTTCAGATATGGGCTAGTTCTAGGGCTGAAAATGAATCGAATATGGATCGGATAGTAGCATATCCATATTTGTATCCATATTTTTTAACGGATACGAATATGGATACGAATACTAAACGGATATTAAAATTCATGTCCATATTTATTCTAAACGGATACGGATACGAATCGGATTTAAGCATATCTATATTTGTTATATACGGATACGGATACAAATCGGATATCAAGCATATCCATATTTGTTATATACCGATACGAATATGAATCGAATATTAAAGTAGTGTTTGATACAAAAAATGCTATACTAAATTATATGTTATTTTAAATTCTAAATTATCTTCTATTTCTTCATTTCTATGTTTGAAACTATAACATTTATATGCTCTTTCAAATTTATATTGTATTTTCACATGTATTCATTCAATTTTTTTGATAAATATTTTTCTTACTAATTTAAATAACTTTATTTATATACTCTTTCAAAATCTACGTTATATTTTTTATGTCTATTCAACTCTTTTATAAATATTTTTTCTCACTAAAATTATTTAAATAACTTATATTTTTTATATGTCTATTCAAATCTCTTTTATAATTTTTTTTTACTAAAAATTATTTAAATAACTTCATTCATGTCTCTCAAATTAAGCTTTGCTTTTTAGCATTATTTATATGAAGTGTATAAGCACTAATAATAATAACGAACTCCTCTCTAATACTAATTTAAGCAAAATTACATTTTCTATTATTCCCTTAATATTTATAATTTCATCTTTTAAACTCTTATATAATAATTTTAATTTATTTTTATTCTTATCTTTGCATATGTTGTCGCCAAGTCACGTTCCTCGAACGTAGGGTAGCGGAGAGGATCCCGAAGTCGAGGGCACCTTGGAGCCCGAGGCCGAGAGCACCTTGGAGCCTGAGGCTGAAAGGACCTGGAGTTCAAGGCCGAGGGACTGGAGTCCAGGCCGGGGTTCCATCAGTTGCCCCTCCTGTTAGCCTAACGTGGCTTGATCAGCATATCAGATGCCCCCTCACCTCTGAGACGATGCGGGTCCACTCCCCACCTGGCGAAAGGGGCGTAAAACCTCCAGATGGCTAATCCCGGTGCGTTGCCAATCATGGAGGGGCGTGTGTCCTTGGGGACAGTGGTTCTTCAATGCAGGTGATATAGGGCGTCGTAACGCCACCGCTCCTGTCAACCATCAGATCTGGGAAAATCTTCTCGAAACGGGGGAGTCCTTTTGGAACCCAAGGAAAAGCAACCACCATCATCATCATGGTGCTGACGTTATCGATGTCCCATGATTGGCTGAATACGCTCCCGCGTCGAACGTTATCGAGGCGACCACCAATAGTGGGTGCGCACGTGGCTAGCTGGACTAGGCAGGACATTCGAAAATGATGTATAGCAGGGGGGAGCTTTGGACCTGATACATTGCTTCTGAGACCTTCGTCTTCCTCTTCGAGCCCATACCCCACCCGAGCCTTCCTTGAACCTTGCTGTTTTCCTCGCCGTTCTTCCTTCTTTATTCAGGTCAGTCCTCCGATCCTTCCTGTTTTTTCTTCATGGCCTCTTCACCTTCTTGGTCTTCCTCCGCCACACCCAAGGACTGATTTTCTTCCTCGTGACAGTGGACCTCTCCATCTCCCACGCCCTCGTGGTCTTCCTCTTCCTCTCCTTCCTTCGAGGACCTTGTTCCTCTGTCCCAACGACAGGTCGTCAGCCGGGCCCCCATCAGGGGTCGCCCGGTGGCCGCCGGTCCTCCCCATAGAGTTATAGCGGAAATTCCCGAAAGGGGCCGCCTCCACCCTGATCAGCCAAGAGCTGGTGAACCTTAGGGCCCGGTACAGGATTCCGAGCAATGTCCAGCTGTTCATCCCCAACCCCAACGACAAGGTGACCTCCTTCCGACCTGGGAGAATCGCCCTGTACGAAGTATTCTTCAAGGCAGGTCTTCGTCTGCCCCTTCATTCCTTTGTCAATAACCTCCTTGGCCGATATTCCCTAGCGCCCACGCAATTGGTTTCAAATTTCATTCGGACCATCTGTGGCTTCATAGTGTTGTGTCACCTCCAGGACATAGAGGCTAGGGTTTCCCTATTTTACTCCTACACCCTTAGCCACCAGTCGGGCTGGTGGTTGTTCCAGCCCAGGCCCGACTGAGTCCTCAACTAGGTCTCCCTACGTCTGTTAAAAGGGTGGAAGACCCGGGTTTTTTTTTGCCGACCTCGAGGGAGCAAGGCCGAGGTAGGGGGACCCAGACGTGGGGCCAAATAAGGATCAGTCGATGGTCCCAAGGGACAAGGAGGCCCTTGGGCAGCTGCTTACGCAGTGGTCCCCTGCTACAACCAGCTCTTATCGAAAGAGAATCTCTGGGCAGGCATCTCCACGAGTGGTGGTGAGCAGCTGCAGACCTTTCCCATTCCTTCCTTCTCCCCCTCTTCTTCTTCTTTTCTCTTCTTTTTTTTTTTTTACATATCAGCCCTTTAACTTGTGCAATTATGAAGCTACCGGTCCATGTCGTGAGGAGAGCGGTGATCAAGAGAACAAGGGCCACTGATGACGCCGAGGGTCGAGGGGGGAGGCCACGGGCTTGAACTCCGAACCGATCCCCGACCCAATCTCCGACCCCCTTGGTGCGCCAGTCCCAGGAGGACCAGGAGCCCATCCCCACTGTCGACCTCACTGCTGACACACCCCCGGAGGGGGCGAGGGTCGAAGTGGTTATGCCACCCGCGGAGCCCACCACCTTGGCCGAAACACTCGCCCGGAAGCGGGACCGACCCTAGACGAAGGCCTGCCTACGAGAGAGCAGGCGAGTGAAAAGCACCCAACGACAGTGGGGCCGTTGGTCTTTGGCGCAATACCTACAGCTTCGGAACCGACTGAGGCCGCAGAGGGAGGTGAGGTCGAGGCAATCCCCTCTCGGCCCTCGCTCATGAACCATGGCCGTATGGCGGAGCGGCTGATCTCCCGGGTCTGTTTGCCGAAGTTCCAAGGAGAGCTCCACCGTCAGGGAGCTTCAGCCTTCTTCCGGAACGCCTTTGTGGCTCATCTATGGGTTAGTACTCTCGCTTTATAAAAAATTATTCTACTGTTTCATGCTGACAATGGCTATGGTGCAGTCGGTAAACTCCCTGGCCGCCATGAGGGATGTCCTCGTCCAAGGTGAGGCAGTTTCCGCCAAATTCAACAAGAGGTCACCGACGCCCGGACCCAAGCCGAGAGGGCCAAGGAAGCGCTAGAGGTGGCGCGGACCGAACGAGCAAAGGAGCTCAGGGAGGCCGAGCGCCAAGCGGCGACCGAGCTGGAGCACGCCCGGTGGTTGGGGAACAATGGGCGCCGCTAATGCAACCATCATCGCTCGTGACCTCCGGATCGACGCCCTCACCATTGAGGTGAAAGCGACCGAGGAGCGGGCCGAGAATGCAGAAGAGATCGCCCGAATGGCCGACACCCGGGCGGCAAAGACGGAGGCTGCAGCTCGAGGACCGGAGGGGAGGGTCACTGCTGCCGAGGAAAGGGTTGCCGCCGCCGAGGAAAGGGCCGTCGAGGAAAGGGCTACAGCTGCTGAGAGGAGTTCCGTCGAGGCGGTGGACGACTTTCGGCATGCATCGAAGTGCGCTAGGAAAGCCCTCTCCAGCTGTCGGAAGGAGTTGATGCTGCATGGCGGCAGGAGTACCAAGCACGCACAGCCTTCGAAGGATGGTAGGAAAGGCGACGCAGAGGAGGGAGTCGATCGTCCCCTAAACTTGCATGAAGACCTTATAGCTCTCCAGATGGTCCAGGGGATCAGTTGTGCCGTCGTAGGGGTCCAGTGGAGGGAGGCAAAACCGGATCGAGATCGGTTCCTCCATAATGAAGTGGGACAGCAGAGGGCGGCTGTCATAGTCCGCCTCGGCGGATTGGTGATTCTACGGTTGAGTTCCTCCAGCCGCTGGTTGTACTCATCTAGCCGTTGCTCGGTCCGACGAGCGATCCGACCGTCGAAGGACCCTTCCCACGAAGATCCCGAAGACGGGGAAGGGTGGCGGCGATGATGATGCCCCCGCTTGGTCTCCTTCCCTTGCCGCCGCTTGCGAGAAGCGCTAACATGGTGAGAAGGGGACCGGGGCCTCTTGGAGGCCTTCCGACAGTGATGTCTGGCGAGGCGCAGCGGCGAGTCTCCCAGTGAGGGGATCTCCCGCGGGTACATTATTGATTGGGTTGAATTATCCCCGTGCCCGGTGAGGGTGGCCTTGGGTGCTGCTGTGCGGCCGTTGGCTGTTGTTGCAGCTCCTGGACTGCCGCCACAAGTAATTGGACTTGCATGGTAAGGGCGGCGATTCGATCATCTTGGGATGGTGGCGGTGGCTGTGCAAGAACACTGGCCTGGGAAGCTAGGAGACCGATCTCCGACTGCTCAGCTCCCTGGCGATGCCCCCCAGCGCAGCTGATGAAAATCTTCTGGGCATGCGTCACCACCCTCTTCTTGCTCAGGAAGAAAGAAGTATGTAGCTGGCTGGTTCAAAACTTTCTACCTCTCTTCCCCCCTACTTGGCACGCCAATCTGTTGTTGCCAAGTCACGTTCCTCGAACGTAGGATAGCGGAGAGGATCCCGAAGGACTGTGAGTATGCTTGGGGGATCTTCTAACACCTCGTCCTCGACGGGATTCCTGCAAGAAAGTCCCTAGGGATCGATTGCACCGATGGAGACCTTCCGACGCTCAAGTAAGCCACTTGAAAACAGTGAAGAAAGAGCTAAAGGAATTAGCTAGAGAAACTTAGAGTTCAGATCCTTCTCTCGTTATGAGCGAAGGTTCTTATACCTGTTTAAAGGTCCCTCTTACCCGCTTTTTGAAGGTTATTGATTTCGAGACATTATTGTCTCGTAGTGGATAGGCGGCTGGGTTGACAGGGGCAGACCGCAACCATCCTTGGGTTTGTCAGGATAGCCCTGCTCGTCAGTCTTCTGCCAAGAGCGGCGCCACAGGCGGTAGGTGCGTTGGGTCACGTCAGGCGTGTGCCGTAACTGGCAGTAGTCATGCGCAGTCATAGATAGTTGGTGGGCCACATGGCGTTGCAGACGGCCCGAGGCCGAGGGAACCTTGGAGTCCGAGGCCGGAGGGACCTTGGAGCCCGAGGCTAAGCGGACCTGGAGCCCGAAGCCGAGGGGGCCCTGGAGTTCGAGGCCGGGGTCCATCAGTTATCCCTCCCATTAGCCCTAATGTGGCTTGATCAGCCACATCAGCTTATATACCAAAATTTATAACCATCAACCTCTTTTGCTTTTTTCTACCTACTTAATTTCTCATAGGCAAACTATGTTGATTCTTCTAGTCATCACATTTATTAATTTTATTAATTTTTAATTAATAAACTTATATTTTAAGTCACTAAATATATTTTTTTATTATTTTTGGTCTAACTTTTTTACTCGTATTTATTCGTAAGAATTTAAAAATTCTTGCTTACTTTCATATCACAATCGAATGCTAATGTAATGCATCATTTGTGATATATTAGTTATCTTTATAAAACTTTATGCTGCATTAGGGCCTATGTTTTCATACCTTGCTTACTTTTATATCAGAATCATGTGCCAACTTAATACATCATGTTTAGGACCATCCTAATTATCATTATTAAACTTTACGCTACATTAGGGTTTGTGCAGACCATCACAAGTATAAGACATTCAAGTGTTTTTTCTATTCAATTCAGGTTCATAGATGAAAGGGTTGGATCATGCTTGATCTCAGTCTAACCTAATTTTATATTTGAGTTTTGATTATAGACTCGGATCCAATCTATTTGTGTTGGATCAAATCAGATTTATAGAAAAAATTTTAGACCTAACAAATCATTTAGATCTATTCAAGTTTAATATAAAATATTGCATTTAAGTCAAGCATCTAATTATTATTTTATTATTAAAATCTAATAATTGATAATAAACAGAATCAACTTAAACATAAGTTTCTATTCAAAAACTCTTAATTCTATCAAGTAAATGGTTATCCTTAAGTTTATAATTATGATATTTAAAATATTTAACAATTTAATTGAACACATTATAAATAAGAATCAATCAAGATAAATAATAAAAAAAGATATAATTAGAGGAAAAAGATTAGAGAAGACTTGGTTGTTAAGATAAAAAATGAAGAATTAATTTAAATTAGAACCCATATAATAAATTTATAATGATAATTAGAATGAAAAAATATTATAAAAATTTATAGATTGAAAAAAAATTTATCCTAAACTCAACTCAAACTTAAATTGGTCCAATTAAATGTCGTTAGATGTAACCCACCCAACAACCCACGAATTCTTTATGACTCACAGGACCTAACATAACAATCGAGTAAAAAAAAAAAAAAAACAAAGACAGCATCGCGTGTGGAAGCCAGGAGCGGAATAGTCTCCGTCTCCGTCCTCTTCCCAATCCCATGTGGCTCGCCATTTTTTTTCAAGTAAAAAAAAAAAGACGAAGAGGCATCGCGTGCGGAAGCCAGAAAAGGAAGTGTCTCCGTCTCCATCCTCTTCCCAATCCCATGTGGTATGCCATTTTTTTCGATTAAAAAAAAAACGAAGAGGCATGCGTGTAAAAGCCAGAAGCGAAAGAGTCTTCGTCTCCATCCTCTTCCTAATCCCATGCGGCACACCATTTCTTCTTTCTTCTTTGGTTCGCGCTCCAAGCCTCCGCTCGTCCGCAGTCGTTAATTAATAATATAAATTTAAAGAATTGAATACAAAACGGATATCCGTATCCGTATCTAAAAAAATAGATAAATCCGTTTTTGTATTCGTATCCGTTAAATTTTTAGATTAAATATCCGAATTCATATCCGAATCCGATTAAACTGAAAAATGAATATCCGAATCTGATAAAATTCAAATATGGATACGAATACGATCGGAATTTATCCGACCCGTTTTCAGCCCTAGCTAGTTCTGTAAACTAGTTCCATTGATTTTGATGCCAAGATCTAAGCTGCCTTCTAATATATGTATCAAAGGAACTTGAACTAAATAAGATCTGGAGACAAGCAAGGCTCCAAGTGTAGCCACTTAGAGAAGTGTGGCTTGTAGTCCCATAGCAACAGACAAGAAAACCAGAATTAAGAATAACAGGATAAAAGGAGATAGCATGGAATGGCTAACTAAAGGCGTTGCTATTCCATCAACACAAACCTAGCCCAAGAAAAGAATTTCATCTTTTCCATCATTGAAGTATATATAGTTGCATTTTATATTTTAAAACGGAATGCAATATAAAGATGCTCACAACCTCAAGATAGCCTCATCTATGTCTAAAAATCAAACCAAACCTACAAAAATCTTTGTAACTTACCAATGGATAAGATAACCCCAAGCTTTCCATAGCTCGGCCTCCCCTGAGCTTCCATAGCAGCTTCCCGTAGCTCGTCTCCCCGAATAGCTCGTCTCCCCGAGCTTCCATAGCTCGCCTCTCCCAAGCTTCCTGTAAGCTTCAAACGGTTCGTCTTCCCCGAGCTTCCATAGCTGGGCCCTCCCGGACTTCCATAGATAGCTCGGCTCCTTCGAGCCTCCTGTAGCTCGGCTTCCTCGAACTTCCATAACTCAGTTTCCCCGAGACTCCTATGGCTCGCTTTTTCCGAGCCACCTATAGCTCGGCTTCACTGAGCGATCCACGATTCAATACTCACCTCCGCGGAACCTGACGCGGAAGAGCCTAGGCCTATCGTAACAGCATCCCAGAAGGAATCATGTTGAGGAGTGGTCTAGAACCTAACACGGCTACTGGGACCTACGCATACCAGATCTCAAGCCATCAAGGAGCTCTCCTAGCCGTCGATCCCTTAACAAACAAGATACGGATCCCAACGGCCCCAGGCATGATTCGATCCATCTCCGTATCCTAACAATCTTCGAACCTTCCAGAAGGCGCTCAAGATCCAGGTGACAACCTATAAATATGACGCTTCCAGATTCCCTCAGGTATGCGCTCACTCTCACTCTCTCCCAGCCAGCTCCTCGTCAATCTACAAGATCCACCTTCCCGTTGATTGATCGCCGATCTCTCCCACTGACTTGAGCGTCGGAGGGTCTTCCGCGGAGGGCCACCCCCAACGCCTCTCGCGCTTGTGTGCAGATCCGCCCCAGGAGATCGACTGCGTCCGAGTCGGAGGACGGATTTAAGCTTATAAAAAGCTTCACGTCACCTTTCTAGAACCAATGCTTAGATCAAAGGTTAGTGAATGAATTGCATTTACAGATGCAGACAGTCATCAGTACATAAAGGGTAAGACTAGTATAATGCATGAGGAATAGGCTTTCAATCTACAATTCTTGTTTGCATAAATTCTTGTCTGCGCATCCTGTAGGATCTTAGAACATTTTTCCTCTTGATTCATGGCTCCCTTGATCAGAAAGGCTTTACTGTGGACCTCAACTATGCTTGGACATGAGCATGGAAGTCCAAGAACCCTCGAAACCAGAAGCCGGTGGGTGCCTGGTCTAATTGTGCATGGAATGTCAAGGTGCATAATTCAATGACAGCATGGAGCAATGAGAATATGTTGATCAGCAAAAAGGGAAATATATAGCTGATCCCAAATAGTCCAGACAAGAGTTGATAGTTATGACGTTATGGTTATATCGAATAGCTGATATCTCATTAGATATTATATGGATAGCCTCAAAAAGCAGAAAAATACCCGACTCCTGTAATGCTGACAACTATTATCATTTTAGTGGCACATAAGAATAACAAGTGAATGACTTGACCAAGACTATATATATATTGACTACACTTTTCTACTCATATGCTCAGTCAATGATTGAGGATATGGAAAAATCAAGGTTACATACCGATTCAACTCCATTCAGAAGTCGGCAGCACATTCCTTGGTGCCTATACATGTTTCTCGTCCCAATAAAAGGCATTTCTGCCAGCCTGGTTCCATGAATTCTGTTTCACCCAACAGGACAAAAAAACTAGAAATTCAGATGATGAAATGAAAAATAAAAATGATAATTTAAACTGAATATTTAGAGGATTCAGGGAATAGTTTTGAATATAATGACTACAAGAAAATTCACATGGAGTTAAGGTCTTAGATTGTAGTTAAGCAGACCCAACTTTAACTAACACCCACTGAATGAATTTTATAATGATTAAAGACTCTCCCTAAACAACATCAAAAGTTTACTTCAGAACCAAATCAGATGCAATGGAGAAGGCTTATGATTTGTGCCAATTGTTCACTTCTAAAAACAAAAGTGAACTTCAGAATTTCAAGCACAGGACCATCCAAACAAGCTTCTTAATCCATGCATAAATGATTTGATAAGACCAGAAGATTCCAAACTAACCTTCATATATTTTGCCAATAAGATATCTTCAGGATACATGGAACATACATATTAAAATTCCTACCTGATAGATGCTGCAGAGATTATTTCATCCCCTTGTTCCAAAATAAAAGTATAGAAGCCACAATAATTCAGCCGATTGAAATTCGACCTGCAGAAGCAAGTGATTGAGGTGTCACTACAGCTTAACAGTTTTGAATTGCTGAAAAAATATGGAAGTAACACACAGCAATTTCTGATGATTCCAAAGAGTGAAAAATTGATTAACTTCAGCATGAAAAAAGCAAAACTAGTTGGGACATGGTTATACATTTAAAAATTACCTAATGAATATGCATACAGAAAACTCATTTTATAATCCAATGAAATATGTTGTATTTTAGGTTTTCTAGCACTGTTTCAGTCGGTCAGGGCATGTCTCTACGGTCTAGTACGTCTGTGGTAGATAACTTGAAAACATTGAATTTATGCTGACATTACTAATGACCTTGCCAAAGTTAAAAGAGGAAAATTCTGAATGCTGTCTCTGCGCAACTTAACTGTCTCAATGTTAGTTTAGTTCAGTTTCCTTTTATTTCATTTTATTGTAATGATCGAATCTCATTTCTAATTAAATTTGCAAATGAGTGCATGTGACTTTATAATTAGTTAGTCACGTAGCTGTAAGTTATGATGCGATCAAGGAGGAGAATTGCTTGATGAGGTCAAAAGGAGGAAGGAATAGCCCTATGACAAAAGAAAAGTTTAGTTTGTCACGTTTTGATCCAAGTCTAGTTATGAAGTATAGCAATGATGTTTCATTGCTTGAGGAAGGTTGCAATTTCTATGTGATGATTGGATGAAGAATCAGGATTAATCTCTCGATAGACTATGGGATGATATTATTAATTTCAGACAAGATTCAAAAGCTCATTTTTTCAATGAAACTAAATGAGTGGCAGTTTTGAATTTCAACAGATTTGGCTGAAAATCGCATGCAGTAAACCATTTCTTGAATGATTATGAACTTTGAAATATAAGATAACCAAACTTGCCAAAAATTTACTTAAAAGTATAAACTATTTGGAACCTCGATTGCAATACTTCCAGATCTTCTTGAAGCTTGTAAAATTAGTGTCATCTACAAGAACTTCAGAAATATTTAAAACACTAAAATAGTGAAAAATTAGCATAAATGACTCATACATGCACTTAAAACCTCAATCCAAAAAAAAAAGAAAAAGAAAAGAAAACTAACCTAGTCAGTCTTAACTTCGTTTCAATCAAAGCTCTGAAACCAGACCCATTTTGAGATCCATTTTAGTCAAAATGAAACCATCTTAGTTTCTTTCAAAATTTCAGGTGAAACATGAAAGGTTGCATCAGGGATTCTACGAGATAAACCAAACAATCTTTACATGATGAAGGCCAACCACTAAGCAATTATGAACTAAAAGAAGCAATTATTAGGCGAATAGCACTCAAATTCGCAGAAACAAAACATATCCATTTTAGTCAAAATGAAACCATCTTAGTTTCTTTCAAAATTTCAGGTGAAACATGAAAGGTTGCATCAGGGATTCTACGAGATAAACCAAACAATCTTTACATGATGAAGGCCAACCACTAGGCAATTATGAACTAAAAGAAGCAACCATTAGGTGAATAGCACTCAAATTCGCAGAAACAAAACATATATGGAACAAAATAAGGACAATAAGTAGTTTGTTAAAATGGTAGGTTTTACGGTGTGATCAAACACATTATCGGGTTTGTTAAAATGGTAGGTCAAGTTGGGTCACATATATGGGGTCTAGGTCAAGATTGCCACCCATAAATACAAGTAATGTCTCACAAATGCCTTTAGAATTAAACTTAATCTTAAATCTAGCTTTAACATCTCAGGGAAGAAATTGCAAAGAAACAATATCTCTAAGTTGAGACAGGAGCCAAAAGAAGGCAGGTCTTGAGCCACTGTAGGAAGGTATGGAACTATAGAACAACACCTTAAAAAGCTTAAAAACAAATAAATATTAAAAAAGGCATATTTTAAGGATATTGAACATAAACAGATACAAGTAATCACAATAAATATGGTTACAGGATTCTAACATGTCTGACATCTTGGGAAGACAATAATCTCAAAGTATTGTAAGACTAAAAGCGGTGTTTAAGGAATATGCAGTAATCCTAGTTCAATAATAAAAACATATACCATATACACTGAACCACTTTTGTTAAATACAAGTCTTCTAAGGGTACAACCAATGTTTACCTACAGTTATACACAACATTATGAATAAGATTGATGCCGCTTCGCTGATCTATAATGGGTACAAAACATTCATCCATAACTGCAAAAGCAACAGCAATCTTGGAGTTGCATTCCACCCTTTGGGGTAGCGCACATATAGATTCAGGAGTATCCTCATCAAAACGATGAATAATGCTCCATGAGAATCCTTCTTCCAAATGATTCCTGACCCCAAGAATCTCGTGCAATTGTTTGTACACCTGCAGCAGTAAAAAAAAGGTACGTGTCGTCAAAGTGACCCTTATAACACATAAGGTAGTTTCTTTGCAGAGAAGAATGGTTCCATCAAAATTCGGTACAGATAGAGTTTGGGTGTCTGCTGCAAAATTATAATAATAAACATAACACCAATAAATTTCCAAGTTGTCAAAGGCTAGAATGAAACTTGTTCCTTCTTTTATATTCAAAAGCTGTTCTATGATATAGTTAAATCAGTCTGGACAAGGCATCGAACGATAATTTTTTTCCAGCAAAAGAAGAAATCTTGATACCACGTAATAATGAAGAAAGCCAGAATTTCTTTTCTAATTTTAGGAGTTTGAATGGTCAACTGAAGAGGATCACCTGAATGGCTGGATCCAGATTTTGGATATTCATAAGAAAACAAACATCAAAGCATTTTAGGTGTCTCAATTGAGGTTATGGTACAAGAATGCAGGCCTTCTTCAAATACATGTTTTGGCATTTACAAACTGAATCCTCAGAAAAGGATAATAACCTAGCAAATAGTATATGTAGCTTTGCGAACTAGTATGTACCCAGTTTATCTAGTATATATAGATTTGTGAACTAATATTTACCCAGTTTACCTAGTTTTTTTTTAAATAAAAGATTATTGAGAATTTGATGATTACACCACTTTATTATGGATATAATACTGTTCTGCAGATCATTGTATTCGCCAAGAAGCTGAAAGTTGAGCATTGCATGTTAACAAAAAGTTATATAACTGGCACGGTATCCCGGATAAATCATAGGCAACATCACAATTAAATCTAACAGAGATCTTCTAGGAAATATGGAGGCATAGACTTGCAATACTTCTTTTCTCAGAATGCAAAACATGTCAAAATAGTAAAAGATATACTACTTAAGAGTGCATACTAAACAAAAAAGATTTGAACTGACACCTAAACTAATGCGTGGGCAGGAAAATCAGCAGTCAGTATTAGAAACAAAAGCCATCATGGCGGAATACATGGATCTGTAGTATTATCTGCTAAGTTTTATGTAATGAAAAACTCAAAGCTCCAAAATATTGTTCTAAAGAAAATTTGTTTTCAGAGAAGAAACAATGATAATATATATATACATATATATACATACATACATACACACACATACACGTACATACATACACGTACGTACGTACGTACATACATACATACATATATAGTAGAAAACAATAGCACAAGATTTAAAGCATTATGTCTAGAAATACATACAGAGGATGAGCCTTGATGCCATGATAAGATTGCTTTATTACGACCTTAAGGTCATAGGTTCTCAACTCAACTCAACTCATCTAAGCCTTTTTCCAACTACATGGGGTTGGCTATATGAATCTGCTTCCCCTACTCTGCTCTATTCAGGACTAAGTCGATATTCAAATTACAAATAATTATATCTTTTTTAATTATTTCTATTCATATTAGTTTAGGTCTACCTCTACCTCTATCCTTACCATGGCTTGTTAAAAGATTACTCTTTTTAACTGGAGCATATAAAAGCCTTCATTATATATGTCCAAACCATCGTAATCGATTTTCTCTCATTTTATCTTCAATTGGACTACTCCTATTATTTCTCTTATATGTTTATTTCTAATTCTATCATTTAAAATTTTACCACGTATTCATCTTAACATACGCATTTTTGTTACACTTAATTTATTTACATATTGTTCCAATATTGCCCAACACTCTGTTCCATGTAATATAGCTAGCCTAATAGCAGTTTTATAGAATTTTTTTTTAATTTTAATGGGATGCGCCGATCATACAATACTCCCAAAGTACTCCTCTACTTAATCTATCCTGCTTTAACTCTAAGATTTATATCTCCAACTATTTCATCTTCTTGTTGGATAATTATCATAAATACCTAAATTTGTTACTCCTTGGTATCTCTTGGCTTGCAATGTTCATTGTTTCTTCACTTGTATTTCTACTCCCACTAAAGTTACATTCATGTATTTAGTTTTAGTTCTACTAATCTTAAAACCTTTAAATTCTAAAGCCTCTCTCCAAATTTCTAACTTAGCATTTACTCCAGATTTAGTTTTATCAATCAACACTATCATCTACAAATAACATGCACCATGGGATATCATTTTGAATATGTTTGATTAATTCATCCATAACTAATACAAAAAGATACGGACTTAAGGCAGATCCTTGATGTAAACCTACAAATTGAAAACTCACTAGTTTCTCCTATTGTTGTTTTAACAATAGTTATTGCCCTACATACATATCCTTTATTAATTCTATGTACCTTTTGGGTAACTCATTTTTTCTCTAAACCCACGATATTATTTCTCTAAGTACTCTATCATATGTTTTCTCTAAATCAATAAAGACCATACGAAGGTCTTTTTTTTTTTCCTATACTTCTTCATCAATCTTCTTAATAAATAAATAACTTCCATGATCGATCTTTCAGGAATAAATCCAAATTGATTATTCGACACCAAAGTTTCAGCTCTTATTCGATTTTTTATTACCTTCTTCCATAATTTCATTGTATGACTCATCAACTTAATCCCTCTATAATTTGCACATTTTTGAATATCTTCTTTATTTTTGTATATGGGTATTAATATGCTTTTTCTTCAATCATCCAACATTCTTTTAGTTGCTACAATCCTATTAAATAAATTGATTAAATACATTACTCCAATTTCTTCTAAGCCTTTCCAAACCTCAATAAGGATCGCATATGGCCTTAATACCTTTGCATTTTTTATTTTGCTCAAAGCCTTTTTAACCTCAAGCATTCTAAATCTACGAAAAAATTTATGTTCATTCGTTACTCCTAGGTTATCACATTCTTCTACCATTAAATTTACTAAATTATTTTAATTTAATAATATTTTAAAATAACTTTTTCATCGTTCTTTTATCTCTTCTTCTTTCGCTATGACTCTTTATCTTCATCCTTAATACATTTAATATAGTCCAGATCTTTTTTTTCTTTTCTCTTAGTTTTGCTAGTTTATATATAGTCTTTTCACCTTTCGTATCTAATATATTATATAATCATTATAGCTTTAAGTTTAGCATTACTTACCGCTTTTTTAGCTTCTTTCTTTGCATCCTTATACTTTTAAGACTTTTATCCCTAGCCTCTTGCCAAATTTTGTAGTTGTCCTTTTAATCTTGATGGCAGCTTGAACTTCCTCGTTCTACTACCAAGTTTTCTTTTCTACTAGCATACTCCTTTTGATTCTCCTAAAACTTCTTTTGCTATATTTTTATGCATTTAGTTATTTTTTTTATATTAAATTAAGATCACTATTTATATTCATAGTCATTACTCTTACTAATTTTTCTTTAAATAATTCTAGTTTTTCTCCTTTCAAATTCCACCATTTAATTTTTGGATTAAAAATTTACGTTTTACTCTAAATTTCATTTTTATCCATATGTCTGCTATCATTATTCTATATTGTGAAGTTAAACTTTCTTCTGGAATAACTTTACAGTTTTTGCATGTTATTTTATATACCTTCTTAATTAATAAAAAGTCTATTTGACTTTTATTATATCCACTTTTAAAACTTAATAAATGTTATTTCGCTTTTAAAATAAACGTTTGCTATTGTTAGATCATACGCCATTGCAAAACCTAATAAGCTCACACCGGCTTCATTCCTATTTTCAAATCCATACCTCAATTTACCTTTTCATATCCATCCCTTCGTTTTCCTATATATCCATTAAAATCTTCTATATATATCTTTTCTCCTTATGGTATTTCTTACATTACTTCATCTATGTCTTCTCAAAATTGTGTCTTCGTTTGTTGGTCTAATCCTACTTGTGATGCATATGCACTAATTATGTTAATTATATTATTCTCAATTATAAGTTCTAGTGATATAATCCGGTCTTCTTTCCTAGTTACTTTAACAGCATATTCCTTAAAATTCCTATCTACAATTATTCCTATTCCATTTCTATTTTTATGTTTTTCAGTGTAATATAACTTATATCTCATATTCTCTATTTCTCTTAGATCTTTCATTTACCCTTTTAGTTTCTTGTAAGAATATTATATTTACTTTTCTCCTAATCATAGTGTCAACTATCTCCATAGCTTTATTTGTTGGTGTTCTTATGTTCCAAATTGCTACTTTAAGCTATCATGAACTAACTTCTTTACTCGTACTCATCCATAGTGTAGGGACCTTTGCTTACTTATCACCGCAGCCGGGCATCGATGCAGCACCCCTTGCCCATTTTTCGAAACATCCGAAGGCAGATGCAATGTGTCTCTTAACGAGGATGTCCTAGCCCTTCGCATAGTTTGATTTAGTAGATTCCTTAAGGTCATAGGTTCGAAACACAAAAATAGCCTCTTTACATATAAGGATAAGGTTACATTTATTTAACCCTCCTCAGACCTAGATCCCACAACGGTAGCAGCCTTATGTGGTGAGCCACCCTTTTTTGTCTAGAACTGCATATAAAGAGGACTAAAGCCAAACCAATGTGGGTTCAAGTCTAAGTCCAACTTACAAACATTGGATCCAGACCAAATCTTAGATAGACTATAAAACTTTAACTCCAAGTTTAGGTCCATCATAATGTTTTAAGGACAAAACCAAACCAAGTAAAGCCTGACCAGGTCCATCCAGGATTGGCCCATTCCATCACTCAATAGCCCCATTTCAATAGCTTAGATGCAAGTGGATACAATTCATGTGTTAACTAATGCATCGAGGATTCAGACTTGAGTCAAAGTTGAGTATGACACAACAGCGTATATATGAGTCCGAGCTAGTCAAATTATAAACAGACACTAGATTATGGGTTTCTATCTGGCCCATTGGACCAAAATACTGTCCAAGCCCCTGATTTGTAGGCTCGACTCTGTCAGACTCAGATCATACTCAAGTCCATCAATGACCCAACTTGCATCATATTTTACAAGAGTTAAAGGAGGATTTGAAACAACCAAGTCCACCTCCCCTGTCTTTTTCTCACGCTTTTCCTTCTTCTCCCTTTCTTTCTTCTATTCTCAGACAACCAAGCAATCTCATCTCCCTTGTTTTCTCCTTTCCTTTTTCTCTTCTTCCTTGTCTTTCCACCTCACCTTTCCTTCTTTCTTCCTCCCCATATCCCAGCCGGAGTAGCTGGATCATGCACTCCATTTGTGCATCAACCAGGCATCACCTCCCTTCCATGTTTGCTAACCTAGACAAAGAACGGGGCTAGGAAGTCAGCCCTTCATTTATCATGAAAGCCAGCAAATGTATCAAGCCATTTGTGTTAGGGATGGCAATCAAGTCAGGTCAGGTATGGGTCAAGTCAAAATTTTTGACAACATGAACCTGTCCTGTTTAATAAATAGGTCAAAAGCTTGTATCTAAATCCGATATTTTTAATAAAGGTAACCTCACCACATAACCCATTTATTAAATGGGTCAAATCAGTTTAAACAGGTTAAATAGGTTTTTAACAGAATAAATGAGTTTAAAATAGATTAAGCAAGTTGCGTTAAAAGGTTGGGTAGCTTTTAAATAGGTTAAACAGGTCTTAAATAGGTTAAATAGGTTAGGTCATGATCTGACCCAATTATTAGATGGATCAAAATAAGTTAAATGGATCAAATGTCTAAAGCCGAACCTGGCCTATTTAAGAAATGGATATAAATAGGTTGACCCATTTATGACCTAAACTCATTTATGTCAAATCCAAAACTACTTAAGCAAGTCAGCTATCAATCGGGTTGGCGGGTCAAGTCATAAACTGTCACCGTCTTGCATATCGATAAAATGAATGGTAAACAAAATTTTTAGAGTGAACCTCCATCAAAAACCATGAATCTAAATGTGTATGTATGGCATTAAGAAGGATAAGTAATTGACATAATAATCACCTTGAATAAACATGCAAATTCAAATTTATGCAAATCTTATATTGCGCATATGGCAGGCTAATATGTATGGTGTGGGAGGGCCACATGGCTTGGGCAATTAGAATCTATTGATTGCAGGGTAATAAGAATCATAAGTAGTTTGTAGGCCCATATTCAAATCATATTTTTATCACAAATTAAATAATAATCAGTGGTAGGTACTGCTTTATGCCAACATTTCAGGATCTTCCAATCACAAACTTTAGTCTGGATGGTTGACATATCATGACCACCACCTTAAAATCAGTAGGTGCCAAGCTCAATGTATCATATACCATAACTAGAGGATGAAACCAGATATCAATGTAAACCTTTTGGTTCCTACTAGTCAGGTTTCATAGTTTGATTTAATGACAAACCTATCACAACAACGCCGAATAGGACGATTTTGTACCAATTTTACAGATAATCTAATCAAAAACCCTAGATGAATTGTTTTGCTACCATAACCATCCAAATATAGTAAGCTCCCCAGAGTTGGACAAATTTATTGCAAACCTTGAGTAGAGGACAGTAACAGATTTTGGAATAAATCAATCATTTATTGCTTGCTAGGTTCCCTCACATGGATCAACATCAATCTACCACTGTAACCCTGTGTAGCATAATTAATATGGGCATTGAGAGATCTTTTGACCATGATGTTTTCATTGGATGGCATGCATAGTGACTATCTGATCAGCACAATTAGGTTGCAAACAAAATTACTGTCCACCTTTTCAGCCCATGTTTCCATGACATAGTTCTAAGACATACGTATTCATCAAATATGGCTAATAAGAACAAACTTAAGTTTCAGAAACCATTTTTTACAATTTTGGCATGGACGTTCAAAAGTCTAATTCCTTGCATAAATCACAACCATGTGATTGACATTCGAGAAAGATTTTGGTGGTTTAAGTTTCTTGACTTCGGTACCCAAAAAAACAAAGAGAGACATTTGGATTAAGCTCAGGCTTTAGGGAGAAGAAATATGATATTCATTACAAAGTGAGACAAATATAACTAGGGATCACTACCATCTGATCTGTGATGTCTGTTCAGGACACCTAGCAATGGTATTAAATAGCATACTTTAAATAAATCTTTTCATAGTTGATCTAGGTTTTCTACCTGATCAATCCTAATATCGAAGATTTAAGGCAATGCAAGCAATACTCTAAAAGGAAATTAAATCAGTGTACATGGAAATGTTTTAGACTGCCACCTGATCAAGATGAAATGGCTTCTTTGCATATAAGCAGTCCACAAGAATTCTCACCATCTCAAGTAAAAAGGTCACAGAATCTATTTAGAGTTTGGCAGATGAAAAGAAAAAGGGAAATGAGAGGGATTTAATTAGACCTATTTGTGATATCATGCACGAGCATGGTATTTTAGGGAAAGATGCAGGATGAGCTGGAATACCAGAAGCAGACATGCTTGGAGAAAGATCAGATTCCTTACATTATTTTGATACATACACTAATTTTTTTAGAGATGTTGACGGACTAATATTCAGCATGATACTCACAGGAATTTGTTATTTGATATTAATTGTAAATACAGACTAATTAAAATTTTACCTACCAAAAGGTCTGTGACCTAAATCTTAAAAATTCTTCCTTTTCATAAGGCATAAAGCAATTGAATAACTGGCTCCGGCACCCAGATGAACCATGCTCATATGGTAAGGTATTATACCAATGCACAGTATGCCTATCAATGCCAACAGAACAAAGTAAGGCATGTACCATGTGTTAGTGCAAGATTGTAACAAGGTGCTTGTTGGTACCACCTTAAGGGTATGGCATGATATGGGTGGTATGAGCCGGTACTTAAATCCTTGGTATAAAGTCAAAATTTGCTCCTTTCTCTCAAAAACCCATACAATGACCAGATAAATAAAGGTCCAGGTTTGAAATATTTCATTTTGGCATAGATTAAAAAAATAAAAGTAGCTAGCTTATTTAGTGGTTTCATAATGAAATTTGAGATCTTCATTTCATAATACAAGTCCCAGTGCTTCCCTGTCCAGATAGTGCAAAATAAGGGCGGCATCAAACTCTGCAAAGCAGTGGCTTGTCATCTTTCATTTTACAAGTAATGAGGACTACATTTTAGATGTTGTGTTATGCTAAGGGCACCATAAATTCCCAAAGAGAGTGCTAAAAATCTTATCCCAACATAATTTCATCCTGCCTGAAAACCAGTCTGACTGCATGTGTAAAAGCCTCTCTAGCTGCCTGCCTTGCACAAGGTTTAGGCAGATCATAAGTGTGGATATCCTGCAGTGTATGCACCCAAATGGCCTGCATAATCCCCACAGATATGCAGAGCTCCTCTCCTCTGCTGCCTTCTACAATTTTTATCATTTTTCCAACTTTTTACTGACTTGTTTCTAATTTTCTACTTTCGCCTATTATTATGAATTCATTTATTTTTAAATACAAGCCAGAAAGGCACCTGCCTAGGCAGCATATTTCTTGGGTATTGTTGAGTATCTTGGCTGTCTAAATACTTTTGAACTTTTTGAAACCTTGATTTCACCAAACATATGATGGAACTTAAGTGACCGTTGTCAGATTTCCACAAGGAAGCTATTCACAATGCCAAAAAATTAGCTTCATGCTGTGGAGGAAATAATGTAGCATCTAACTTTTGTGATAGAAGGTCCCCTGTTCTTTCACAACTCAGAAAATACAGCATGTTACATTGCAGCCGTACAAGATGTCGGAGGAAAACAAACCATCACTAAGCTATGCTAGAAAAGAATCAAGAGTCTGGATATAAGCAAACAACTCACATTATTCACTTGATGCTGCACATTGCAGAATGAGTAGTTGGAACTTGGAAATGATGTGGTTAAATTTCAAGTTATGCAGGAACCAGTAAGCCTAGGTTAGTACACTTGATTAGATAGAATAGTCAAAATATTTCAGAATTTTGCTGGTAATGTTCAAGATATTCTAGAAGTGATTTAAAAAATTAATACCAGAATACAGTTACCATACTGAACTGAACGGACTGGATGATAATCATCAACAGCATAAAATTATCAGGGCTACCTTTCTGCAACTCTCCCCACAAAATGAAGTTTCAGAATTATTGAAGTCCACAGTGATAGCATCTGCCTCAGGAATGCAGTCTTGATGATCTACAAAGTTTGAGCAGCTGAGAATATTTAATCATGTTTTGCACCATATCAAGGTTTAAAAATAATATATATATACATAAAGAATATGTGCCTCAGAATATAGTTGCAAATACTCACATTTTCTTCACACAGTGTGCAAGAGAGTAATGGAAAAACAGGTACACCACTTTCTTGAACAGCAGAACGAGAAACTACCCCACAAACCTGCATGAACAGATTGCACAGTGCCAATCTCCAGATGGTAGCATCTGAAAAAATAATAATAATAATAATAACTAAATGCAAACAAATACACTACTCCTAAGAAACCCGAGTTGAGAGTGATGATGGAAATATGAAAGGTAAAGAAAATAAAAGGTGCAGAAAGTAAAATTCAAACATTTTCAATAGGGAAACTACAAAAGGAACAGTACTACTAACTCCTGCAGTCTTCTCAATGGACCAAGTTGAACAAAAAACAAAACAAACCATAAGAAAACACTAATTTTAGGTAATCTTCATTTTGGCACTCTTCTCAATCTTTGATAATGCAAGCAGTGGTAGAATTGTATATTGCATTTATTTTCATGTACCTCAATGCCTAAGCAGCCCATATGGAAAGTTGAAGGACAACCATCACAACAGATCAAGTCACCACCATATCCACAGATGCCACAGGTATCATCATTTGGGTCATCATCATCCATCTCTACATTGTAGAATCCCTGCCTTTCAGACTCATCCTGCTTTTCCCATGCATTTAGCTGACACTGTAACAGTGAAACTCCCGAGTCCTCCATAAATATATTCTGGTAAGGTTGACACAGTTTGCTACCAGCATGAAGCTCAAACTTAGATACAGCAAGAGTTTTACTACAGCAACCACAGCGAATGCCATCTCTAGTGATCCATCCCTCCAACTTTGCTTGTGTTTTCTTCTTGTTCATGTACCTCACTTTTCCATTTGCAGGCACAACTCCCAAGTCTATCATCCATGAGAGAACTGTCCGTTTCCAAGCATATGGAACATGATCATCATTTTCAACCTCTGCCTCTTGGTTAGCACCACGAGCCAACAGAACACGTCCTTGCTGTTTATTTCTTCCAGTTTGAAAATGTTTATGAGCTGTGGAACCAACAATGTTGGAACTGTGTTCAACCTTTTTCTCCCTTTAATTCCTTCAAACCTATCTTGTAAAGGTTTATCAAGGTTTCTCATCTTAGATGTGTCCTTTGCCTTTCCATGTCTTCGGTCTCCAAGTTTATTTTCAGATTGTTCAAGCTTCACCTCATGTCCTCTCTTGCTTACCACCCTCCTTCTTAGTGTACTCAGGTCTATTGGTGTTGCAGGAGATAGAGAACCTGTCCCTTGAAGGCTGGGACCACTTTCAGACAACATCTTAGATGATTTTTCAGATATATCCTTCCTCTCATCACCACGTGCATAGTTTAATTGATCCTGAAATACCTCATAAGCCTTTGTAATTGACCAATAACCAGTCCCCTGGGGAGAAACATAAACAGAATCTTCATAGTTTCTATTTCTCCTGGGCCTTAAGTCGATCCTCCAACCAGCATTCAAAAGCATATTTTTTATCTGATCTCTAATCTTCTGCTTAGCAGTATTGCGACCTACACTTTCTTCATCCGTATTCTGCTTGGTTGGAGGAGTCTTTAAACTGGAGCAACTCTCTTCTTTCACCACAAGGTCAGTCTTGCTAGCTGACACATCAACATGCTTCGATTCTCTTTGTGGAGATACAACTCTTCGCTCTGACTTTAGTTCATGGAATTTGTTTTTCTTTGATGAAGCAAATTGTTCCTTGTTCCGCAGGATGTTATCTACTGCATTTCTGGAAGTTGATTTTTCAAGAACTTTTCTTTCTCTAGATGGGGAAGTTTGCTTAGATGTCCCAATAGAACTTGATTCCCTTTGTGGGGATAATTTGTTTTGCTGTGACTTAGGCTCAACGAGTTTGTCTTTCTCAGATGAAGAATTTTTTCCCTTGTTCCATTCCTTTTACCCACTGTATTTGTGGAATTCGATTTTTTCAGAACTTTTCTTTCTCCAGGAACGGAAGGTTGCATCGATATACCAAGTTTAGCAATGCGAGGTGACTCTAGAGTCTTTGATCTTTCTTCAGCACCCCTTCGGTTGTGGCCTTTCTCAAGCCCAGACACCTTGTCAATTGGTAAAAACTCTCTGCCTTGAATTCTAACACCTTTCCCACCTTCCACTCTGTTCTCAGCAGTCGCTGTTCTGCTTTTGCCTTTTAACACCTGCTGAGTTTGCTGACCCAGATGTTCCTTCCACCTGATATTTTTGAATTCCGACTTGCCACTCTTAATCAGATTAGATGGTTTCTGCTTCTGTTTCATGCCATCCTGCTCCCTACTAGCAGGAACTGTTAGTCTAGAGCCCAGAGACTGACCCGCGCTAATCTGTCCTCTTTCCTTACCACGTTTCAAAGAATCAATTTTCAACTTCCTCCCATCCATCGCCTCCATTTTATCTCTTCCACGTTTCAAATAATCCATCCTAATCTTTTCCCGAGGGATTTCAGGTGCTTCTCTCCTCCTCTCCAAGGCTGACTTTATAATTTTCTTCTTATCAGCGACGAGTTCTTCCCCTTGATTCACAGCACGAGACCTCAGAACCTTCTTTTCATGCACCAAAATCTCGTCTTTTCGATTCACCTTCTCCATGGCATTCTTCTTTCTGACACTGGAGCTGTCTCCCTTCTGATCAGCTCCCTGAGAAATCCTCCGAAGACGAGAAACCGGAAACTCATCCGACTCCGAATCACTTAGTATCAACCTCCTCCTCTTCTTTTCCTTCTTAACAACCTTGAGTCCGCATGCAGCGTCCCGAGGCCCTTCTCCCTTCTTCTCAATGCGCCTCTCTTTCTCTTCGCAAGACATCCCGATATTCTACGGAAAAAACAGTCTTAATATCAATCGGCAGATGGAAACGATCACTCAAAACCCAATCTAACCGAAACGATAAATCAGGAAGCCTAAATCATCACCCCCCCTCCATCCTGAAACCAATCACTCGATCAACTAAAACTTTTTTTTTTTTTTGAAAAAAAATCGAGACCCTAAGCAATAGAAAAGATCAAAAA
This sequence comes from Calamus simplicifolius, assembly GCA_900491605.1. Lineage (NCBI taxonomy): Eukaryota > Viridiplantae > Streptophyta > Magnoliopsida > Arecales > Arecaceae > Calamus > Calamus simplicifolius. The sequence continues at coordinate 467,737 of UESW01003966.1, read as the reverse complement.
GTCCCAAAGAAACCCGAAATCCAGCAAGAATCAAAAATACAAAATCCATCGTACCTCGAATTCCACCAAATCTCGATATATCGGCCTCAGGGGAGGCGGAATTTAGGATTCGAGAGAGAGAGGGAAGATAGACGCGAAGAGGGGAAGAGGGCGGGGCGCTCGGAAGACGAGGCATCGAGGGTTCTTTTGGGGAGCTTTTAAAGCCAGGCGGTGCTCTTCTCGTCGGGTCGTAAATTTTTTTGGCCACCGTCCGTCGCATCTCTCCGGTTGCTTCCCTCCAGGTCCAAGCTCGTGGCTAGAGGCTGGACCTTGGGCCGCGCTCGATTTCGCCTGCGACTCAAGTAAGAATGTTTAAAAGATCATAGAAAGGCAAGTTTTGGAGGGACATGGTAACGGATGGCTCGGACGTCTCATTGCTTATGAATACGTCGACGGTCGAGTACATCGGTTGATTATTTTTCTGGAGCTTTAAATTTTTTTAGTCCCTGTTCAAGCCTTTTGAAAACCATGCTCAATAGAGTCCTTCATTTTTTTTTGCCAAAGCTTCGGTTATTCAAAACAAATCTATTTTTTCTATTTTGTTGATTGCCATATATTTAAAGATAGTTGTAGGTTTTATGTCATTGTTATTAAAAGTGTAGGAACCTTAAACAAGGAACATACATTGTTCGGCAGTAGCAAAGCAGTGTTATCGATCGGGGAGTCCTCAGTGTCTCCACACCCCTATGTCGCAATACCAGTAAAGAAGAGAGAATAAGGCTCCGTATTCTTGTTCTGTTCCTCCCAAAGACACATCTCGGTCTTCATATAGAACATGAATTTAATAGCGGATAAGGCCAAAGAATACCAAGAGTCCCAGACTTACGAAGAATCTCGTCTTTTGGGACTCTGTGTGGACGCTGACCTAGCACCCAGGCCAACAATCTCCACTCGTCCACACAGGAACAATAACCTCAATTCACTCAACATGCAGTGCGGTGGGATGTGCGACCCGACGAAACTCACACATAGTGACACATAGTGGATAGACTACATTAAGTTAATAAATAACTAACACAACGAACAGAAATATAATCTAATCCCATCTGTGTCCCAGATAATTCGATCATACCTAATCAAGCACTCTTAATCTCTCAAGAGATTTTCCCTGAGCAGTACCTGAAAAACACAAAGTCATAATATTTGTATCCATAATCATATGCAACTCATACACATGATTACCCGGGCAATGGATAAAAAACAGAAGGTGTGGTCGTGAATAATCTTCCTTGAACACTCATACCAGTCCATCTTTGTCCATTTGACTTCCTAGGATTGTCTCATGTGGTTGTATCAATTCCATGACCCTGGAGGTTCAAGTCTAAGGACACTTCATATTTGTAGGGCTCACACAGCAACGGAGAGGGAATGTATCTGTCAGCTCCCCCTCCTCTCTGGGGCCACCGACAGCACACCTGCACACTTATGGTAATCGGATAGAGTTTTAGTAGTCTTTATGTAGCGCTCCATAAAGAGCTAGAGAATCCCAACTAATTATCATAAGTGGCAAACACACGAAAACACATCCTATTAAAAACTTTTCATTTTCATCTCAATTATATACACAAATCACTCAATCAACACTAAGCATCAACCTGTTTAGATAATATTTTTCATAACATTCCTCAGGCAGTTTACAAGATCACATTCACAATCGACATCAAAATCATAAGTGCACACATCATGCTCATAATTTTCTCCAAAACATAAGTCTCATATTCATATCCAAAATGGTCTAAAACATCATTACATTTCACTATACATACACATATACAATATACAAATATCAATCCACACTGTCTCAATATACAAGGCTAGCATCTATACACCCTTGCATCCAAACAAGCTTCACCAACTAAGGGTTCTGTCCTGCTTATCTTGTGATCCTGGCAGAAATACTCACTGATCTGAAAGAACATTTAAATCATAGAGGGATGAGACCTAAGTCCCAGTGACTAGATAACCATCTAACTATGGAGAAATAGAGAACCATAAGCTCATATTTTAATCGTATGCTGATACTATTTAGCTTGTACAACTCAAAATACATTTTTAACATGATATCAGATAAAATAAAATGTAGCTTATTCTTCAAATAACATATCAGTACTGAAATACTCTACAATAACTTTTCACTGAAAGATAACTCATTAAGATAAAAATCCATGCACTACAATATGAAGATATGCATTCTTTATCTACAACCTAGACTTCTTTATTAAATTCTCAGACTCCCATCGGAATCTGCTTGCCCATTGGCATCTCAAGTAAACTCTCCCTCTCGGGATAACTACTTGGCCTACTGGCCCTTTTTATATCACAACATATGCTTTTAAATCTCATGATGCTGGGCTGTGTATGTAATGCCTCTGAGGTACCACCCTACAGTCGCTTTCTCGTAGGTATACTCTCATCGAGTGCGTGACTAGCAACAGGATCCCCGCACAAATAGCACCCCTTACCCGTGCGGTTCACCGGCAAAGTGCTTTGTTCCTTAACCCTGGAACCTCGGGTTTTCTCTCTGCCCCATGGGCTATATATAGTAACTATCTCCACTGAGCTATATTCATGCCCCCACGGGCTGCTCACAACCGGCCCCACTGGCCTGGTTAAGCATGCACTCACCCCTGATTCCACGATTCATCATACGATCTGTTCGCAAGGAGGTGCCGGCTCGATAGTAGTGTGCAATGCTTATGCTACAGTACAGTCTAAAGGGTGATCAGCCCCATAGCTGCCTGATGCTCAGTATGATACATACATCATTTGTAAAGCTTTATCATGCAAATATGCCATGTATACATTAAAAATCCCCTCATCGAAACTCATGCTTATGTCTTTATGCTCAAAACTCATGCTCGAAACTCATGTGTATTCCTTTATGCTTAAAACTCATGCTCAAAACTCATTTATCAGAATATCATATACTAGGTTCTCATTTCTCATATTTAAAACATACATAATACTCTGCTAAATATAACATACCACAACTAGGTATTAATCTCATTATACTAGCTCAAATTAACTTCTCATTGCTAGATGAGAAACCTACTCACCTTAGTAGTTTACTCCTCGACTGGTACTTAACTCCAGTATTCTGGCTCCCTGGAATAACCCTCTTGACCTGGAGTCGAGCACAAACCCCAAGCTTCCCTTTCCCTTCCTCTTTCTTCCTCCTTCTTCTTCTTCCTCTTCCTCTTCCTCTTTTCTCCTCTTCTTTCTCTCTTTCTTTCTTTCTTTCTTTTCTCTGGCTGAACCCACGTTTTTCCCTTTTTCTCTAATGACTTGGGGACCAAGTCATGGAAACTTAAGGGTTAAGGCATACCAAATTCCCCCTTTGTCCTCAAATACTCTTAACGCACGCTTTTTGAAAAACACGTGGCTCACTTATAACCATGATATTTTGCCCTTAGATTTTTTTTCCCAAGTTGCCCTTAACACAATTAGCAATTGACATTGGTGCCTTTTCCCATTTTGCCCCTAACATAGCATTTTTTTAATCGATTTATAGCCCAGATTATCATTTTTTACTTAAATTGATACTTTTATGTAACATTTCCAAAAAAAGACTTTACCAACTTGAAGAGCTCGATTTTAGAAATCCAACGGTTTAAATAGCATCCAAATCGGACTTGAAACGGAATAAATATGAAATTCTCAAGATTTAACTCAGAAAAATATGCCGTCTTGGAGTCGGCTCCAGCAGAAATAGGTGTCGACTCCAGAAATATAGGTGTCGACCCCAGAAAAGTAGGTGTCGACTCCAGAAAAGTAGGTGTCAACTCTAACATTGTAGCATAAATGTTAACCTTCTATTTTCTCTGCAGGTGTCGACTCCACCTCTGCAGATGTCAACTCCAAACCGTGCCGAAAGTTTAAAATCGTGCCAGAGTCGACTCCACTCCAAATAGTGTCAACTCCAACTACTAAAAACATCTTTTAAGGATAAAACTCAAACTAAACTTGATTTTTCTTGTGATTTAAGCCCATTAAAACTTAAATCTTTCAATCTCTTAAATCAAACTCTTTAACGTTCAGAAATATACTCATTTACTCCAAAATTTCTTCTCTTTACATTTATCAAAAGGCCAACACACCCACACTTCACTGAAACTCTCTAACTTTCATTTCAAATGAAAAATACCATAAATTATAAGGTTTTCAGGATGTTACAATTCTCCCCCTCTTAAGAAATTTTGTCCCCGAAATTTAGCTAGATATATTTTCAAATAGATGGGGGTACTTCAATCTCATCTCACCTCTCGCTTCCATGTAGCCTCCTCTTTTTGATGATTTAACCATTGCACCTTAACTAATGGAATTCTTTTACTGCGGAGCTGCTTAATCTCCCTACTCAAGATCTTCACTAGTTTTGTTGTAAATGATAAATCTCCCTGTAACTCTATAGTCTCAGACTGAATCACATGAGAGGAATCCGGCACATACCTCCTAAGCATTGATACATGAAATACATTATGAATCTGAGATAACTCTGGAGGTAAAGCCAATCTATAAGCTAGTGTCCCAACTCTTTCCAGAATTTCATAGGGTCCAATATACCTGGGACTCAACTTGCCTTTCTTTCCAAATCTCATAATACCTCGCCAAAGAGATACCTTCAGAAAGACTCTATCTCCAACCTCAAACTTTACCTCTCTATGCTTTTTATCTGCATAGCTCTTCTGTCTATCCTAGGCTGCCTTTAATTTAGCTCTTATAATTTTAACTTGATAGCTGTAAGCTGCACTAACTCAGGCCTAACAGCCTTCTCTCTCCCTCCTCATCCCAACACACTGGAGTTCTACATTTTCTCCCATACAAGGCCTCATATGGTGCCATATCAATGCTAGAATGGTAGCTGTTATTGTAAGCAAACTCTATTAAAGGTAGATGATCATCCCAGCTACCAGAAAATTCCATGACACAAGCTCTCAGCATATCCTCCAGTGTCTGGATGGTTCTCTCTGACTGACCATCGGTTTGGGGATGAAATGTTGTACTGAACCTCAATTTAGTCCCCAAAGCTTTCTGTAATTCTGCCCAAAATTGAGTGTGAACCTTGGATCTCTATCTGATACTATCGATACTGGCACACCATGCCTACTCACAATTTCATGCACATATAATTCTGCTAATCTATCCAAGGTAAAGACAATCTTAATAGGCAGAAAATGAGCAGACTTAGTCAATCTATCAACTATCACCCATATAGCATCATTGCCTCTTCTGGTCTTTGGGAGTCCTACAACGAAATCCATAGTTATATGCTCCCATTTCCACTCTGGCACAAACAGAGGCTGAAGCTTTCCAGCTGGACACTGATGTTCAGCCTTAATCTGCTGACACACCAAACACTTAGATACATACTCAGCTATCTCCTTTTTCATACCATTCCACTAGTTATTCTGTTTGATAGTTCTATACATCTTAGTACTACCTGGATGCATTGAATAAGCTGAGCTATGTGCTTCCCTTAAAATCTGATCTTTCACTGATTCCACAGCTGGCACACAAACTCTGCCCTTGAATAATAACACTCCATCACCTCTAACAGAAAACTCTGACTGAGACCCACTCTGAATTAAATCTCTAGCTTTAAGCAACTGTAGATCTAGCAACTGAGCTTCTCTTATTTCTTCTAGCATTTGGGGTCTCACTCTGAAAGTAGCCAACAAGGCTCCTGATTCTTCTACAGCTAGCTCTGCATCTAACCTCCTTAACTCAATCATCAAGGGTAGCTGTACGGTTCTGATAGAAGCCAATGTGGCCATAGACTTTCGACTCAAGGCATCAGCCACAACATTAGCTTTCCCTGGGTGATACTCAATAGTGCAATCATAGTCTTTAATCAATTCAATCCATCTTCTTTGCCTTAAATTCAATTCCTTCTGGGTCAGAATATATTTCAAGCTCTTATGATCAGTAAATATCTGGCATCTTCTTCCATACAAGTAGTGCCTCCAAACCTTCAATGCAAATATAACAGCAGCTAACTCCAAATCATGGGTGGGGTAATTCTTTTCATGGGATCTCAACTGTCTAGATATATAAGCCACCACTTTCCCATTCTGCATTAAAACACACCCCAAACCCTTCAATGAGGCATCACTATAGATCACATAATCACTGGCACTATCAGGAGTATTAGGATTGGGGCTGAGGTTAATCTCTTTTCAATTCATCCATACTCTTCTGGCATTCATTAGACCAATCAAACTTGATATTCTTTCTAAGCAGCTTAGTCATAGGAGAAGCCAAAATCGAGAAATTTTCTATAAATCTTCTATAATATCCTGCTAGCCCCAAGAAACTCCTCACCTCAGTCTGATTGGTAGGTGATACCCAATTCACTATAGCTTCAATCTTTTGAGGATCTACCATAATACCTTTGGCTGAAACTACATGTCCCAAGAACTTTACCTCATCCAGCCAAAATTCACTTTTACTAAACTTTGCATATAATTGCTTTTCTCTTAATATCTGCAAAACTGTCCTCAGATGCTGTTCATGCTCTTCACTACTTCTAGAATAAATCAAGATGTCATCAATGAATACTATCACAAATTTATCTAGATACTCTGAAATACTTGATTCATCAGACCCATAAAAGCAGCTGGAGCATTTGTCAAGCCAAATGGCATCACCAAGAACTCATAATGACCATATCTGGTCCTGAAAGCAGTTTTAGATATATCCTCATTCTTTATTCTCAATTGATGATACCCAGATCTCAGATCAATCTTTGAAAACACTGCTGCCCCCTGCAGCTGATCAAACAAATCATCGATCCTTGGCAATGGATAATTGTTTCTAATGGTCACCTTGTTCAACTGTCTATAGTCTATACACAACCTCAAGGTACCATCCTTTTTCTTCACAAACAACACTGGTGCACCCCATGGCGATATACTGGGTCTAATAAACCCTTTATCCAATA
>UESW01003966.1:424735-457795 GCA_900491605.1 Calamus simplicifolius | reverse complement strand
ACAAATCATCTATAAACGTGAGGAAATAGGAAGCGCCATGGTGCACCTTGACACTCATGGGTCCATAGATATCAGAGTGAACTAGCTCTAATAGATGAGAGGCCCTAGTAGTCTTACCAAAAGGCTTTCTTGATGCCTTTCCTGCTAGACAAGACTCACACATAGGTAGACTTATCTTGGTAAGAGGGCCCAATAGCCCTGCTTTAGCCATTCGTGTCATTCTATCTTGTCCCACATGACCAAGTATGGCATGCCAAAGAAAACAATCATCACAGGCAGAAATAGAAGCACAAGAAAATGAGGAATATGAAGCACACAAGTCAACATCAAGTCTAAAGAACCCTTATGACAAATATCCATAAAAGGATAAAATACCATCCAAATAGATTGACATACGATCACCAGAAAAAAAAAAGTGTAACCAAGTGCCAAGAGGGCAAGAACAGAACAAAGATTACACCGGATAGTTGGGACATACAAAATGTCATGTAGGATCAACACATGTCCACCACGAAGCGTAACACGATATGCTCCTACACCCAAAACCTGCTCACGCAGACCATTCCCAAGAACTACAAACTGGGTATCTCTAGGTATATGGTGATAATCCACAAAACCAGCTCAATCTCCCACTATATGTTTGTTTGCTCCCGTATCTACAATCCAATCAGGGAGTGTATCAACAACTAATGCATACGAACAAACAAAGAGAGAGAGCTGTATATGGAGCAAACCTTTTTTGGCTCAGTGCAATCACGAGCAAAGTAACCTTTTGCTCCACAGTTGTAGCACTTAATCTTTGTCATATCTCTCTTGCCCTCTCGAAGTCCTCTCTTTAGTTTGGCCACAACTTTTTCTTTATATCCCTGTGTACTCCTGTTACGTGCCTTTCCCTTCTTTTTGTTCTTGGGCCTCGAAGACCCATCAGTAATCACATAGGCTGAAGGGAGGAAAGTCTCAATTCGCTCAGCTTCTAGCTCAAGGTGACGAACAATTTTTTCAAAAGTCTTGATGTGCTCGCTATGAGTCATCAAGAGCTTCATCTGACTCCATGATGGTCAGGCAGTGAACGAATCACTGCTAGGACCTGTTGTTTATCATTAAGGTCAACTCCAGTAGCCTTCATATCCCTAATCATATTTCCATCACACGAAGGTGGGTTGACATAGAATGATTGGGATCCTTAACATATTGCATGAATCTAAAGTTCAAGGCACGTAGCCTTGTGGCTGAAGTTTGACCAAATTGGATCTTGAGCTGGTTCCACATATCTGAACAGTTTGGCAATTCTCAAAGTTGCCAATAAGATCATTGTGCATGCTGCTCAATATGGTAAAGCGTACACAACGATCTTTCTTGACCCAATTGTCATAGGCTTTCCGATCAAGACGATGTTGCTCAGTAGTGCCAGGCGCTGGTGGTGTCATGCTAGTTGTCAGTGTCTCCAAGACTTCTAATTCATTTAGAAGGTATTGGATTTTTCTATGCTACATTTCATAGTTTTGTCCATCTAGCTTCTTACCCTTGTTGATGTCAGCTATCATAGATTTGAAGGCCATCACTGTATTCAGTCAAGCAAGGTATAGACATCAGGCACATATTATACCATTAGCTTGGAAAATAACCAGATTACAAATGTTTCTTCTTATAAATGAGATCGAAAACTTCGCTAAGCTCATAATCATCACTCGGTTTACAAGATGGAACACAAATCCGATAATTTTTCATAAAACACATCTATTTTATCCACATTAAATAATATGTTCATAAAATATTTATGACATAAATTGTTCTTATGTACTAAGCATAAATTACATGTCAGTAGAAAATGAACAGAAACATATATAAACCATACTTATACACTAAGCATAAATAATTATACATCCAAAAAAATCTCATAAATTCAGGCAAAATGATAATAATCTATGCCTAAAGCACAAATAATCATACCACATCAAGAAAAGAGGGGTCAAAATATTTTTCTAATTTTCTATGATTTTTCCTAAATTTTTTTGGATTGTTATGCAATTTCTATGATTTTTCTTGATTTTTTATAATTTTAAAATACCCAAAAAAATCCAAAAATCAATTTAATGCCATGTAGGAACTATCGCTAGCTGGGACCCAACACATGGACGACTTCACAGTCACCACGTCAGTCCGCGTCAGCAATAGTAGCCCCCCTTTTTTTATTAGTTGGATAATTTCGTAATTACCCTTGGATGTCGTCCAATTTATGGGTGGTGCCACCCATAAACTGGACGGGCAATCCAGACCCATCGCCCTCATAGCGCGGTGAACGGCCGTCCCAGCCCTTTGGTGGCCGGGAGGAGCCCAGGGGGGAGCTCCGGTGGCGAGCGAAAAGCTGTTGGCCACTGGAAACCGCCCGGTGAGGCGACAAGAGCTGCATTCGCCGCGCGCATGACGGATGCAAGGACTTCCCCAGCCCTCCGCGGCCGAGGAAGAAGCCGAACTTTTACCAGCGGTCCGGCACCCAGTCCTCGGGGCGTCCGATAGCAGGCAAGATGACACCAGCCGCCGAAAAACTCCCGGTGGCCACAGCGGGCACCGAGACCCTCAACCATCGCGCGGTGGCAATAGGGCTTCCCTGGCCCCCCAGCAGTCGGGGAAGAAGCCAGCGGCCTTCGGTGAACCGTCAGTCAACCCGGGAGGGACTCCGGCAGCGGGCGAGGCCTCACCGTCCGTCGGCAATTTTTTTTTTAAAGGCCCTGCGTCCACCATTCTTGCGATGGAAGCAGGGGCTTCCCTGGCCCTCCAGCGGCCAGGGAAGAAGCTGGACTAGCTTCGGCAACTAGCAGGACCATCGCTGGTAACCATAATAGGTCCGATGACCCCAGGCCATGGGCACGTCTGTGTCAAGCTAACGGGTCGAGACCAGGTGAAGGGAAAGCCGTCCCGGCCTTCAACGGCTGGGGAAGAAAGGGAGGAGATCCCGACGGCTGGAGAGGAACCTCCCAGCCGTCGAAGAGGATCAAATAGACCCTCCATCTCAGTTCGAACAAACTGAGGTCCGCTGTGCACCCTTAGCCGCAGCGGAACCTCCTCCTTCTGTTTTATTTTTTATTTTTTTGCTGCGACACCCATGGCTTATTCCCCAACATCCTCTACCCTCACCCAATGATAACCGGCGAGGCTCTGATACCAATTGTAGAAACCGCAAACAAGGAACATACCTTGTTTCGGCGGTAGCGAAGCAACGGATCATCGGTCGTCAGGCTACCAGAGTCCCCAGTGCGTCCACACCCCTAAGCCGTAGTACTGATGAGGAAGAGGAAGAATAAGGTTCCGTATCCTTGTTTGTTCCTCTCAGAAGATACACCCGGTCTTCATATAGAATAGAAATTTAATAGCGGATAAGGCCAAGGAATAGCAAGAGTCACTTACGAAGAGTCTCTGGGAGGCTAGGACTCTATGTGGGAGCTGACAGGCCAACAAAAAGCAAATTCTTTAAAAAGAAAAATCATATGTTCTTCTAAATAATATACATTATAATAATAAAATAACTAAACTATGATTATTGCTACCGAGGTGGCAATCAATTAAATTAACTATTAATTCCATAGTAACAACTATTTGCCTCGGCATCTTCTTTTAAAGAAAAGGGCTTGTTTTCAAATTAGATTAGCAAAAAAGATCAACATATGGGCTTCATTTTTTAGGTGAATAAGCTTCATAAGAAAGTTGATCAATTTTTTTTATATGCAATTTACTAATACTTTTATAGGGATAAAATAAATTAGATGAATGAGTCAAATTCTTATGGGTAATGGGCATTAGTTACTTCTGAAACGGAGAAGAGACTTATTCATCAAGGAAATGAGTATATCGGTTATCCATCAAATAGGTAAATTATATATTTTTGTCCTCCTAAAATATTTTCATCTCTTCACAATACTTATTCTTAGGAGCCCCCTTCAGGGTCTGTCAAAATCAATTTTGATGGAGTGTCCGAGGTCGAGCGTTGGCTCTGCTTTCGTCATCCGTGGTCCACAAGGTGAGCTGCTGGGAGCTGGAGGTTTTGGTTCTCTCACTCCTTCATCCCTATGTTGAGCTTCTTGCAGCTTGGACCGGTATTTCTTATGCTGTCCGGACTCTTCATGCCCAGAGGATTCTGATTGAGGGTGATTCCAGGACGGTCATCTCTTGGCTTCAGAGGAGAGAGTTGCACTCTGGCCTGCTAATCCGATTATTTCGGATATTTGGTCTATCCTGCGGGATGTGGAAAGTGCCCAAACCCGCCATATTTATCGTGAAGCAAATTTGCGGCGGACTGGGTGGCTTCGTCCGTGTCCCAGCTATCTGGTTCATGGATTTGGAAGCCGGGAGACTTCTGCCCTTCTCTGTTGTAGCAAATAATGTATTATGATCTTTCTGGGCTGATTCACTAGACAAGTGTGATCGTCCATCTGTACCAAAAAAAAAAAAAAAAATCCTAACTCAAGCGACATCATTACAATCTTCATCTAATATCTACCCAAAATTGATTGACCCTAATAAATTGGTAAATTTTTTTCACTTTTTATCTTCCTTATCAAATATGTTATATCATTAATTTTTTAAATCTTTTTCCTTTCATCTTGCATTTTTTTATCTTTCATTGTATATTTTTAGTCATGCTTGATGAAAAATGAAGTTGAGAAGATAGTCACTACCCTTACACATAGTCCCAAGCATTACCCCTCTAAACAACCTTTGTCCCATCATTATTTTATATCATTATTGTTTCCACCTTTTTTTTTTGTCTCAATCTTGCGTTTATTCCTTCATCATGGCCTTTAGTTAAGAAAAATGGAGTAAGAAGATGATCTTCCCTTTCTAAAACTTAACCTTCAATAACCTTTTGAGACTATTTGGATTGAAGGGAATGAAAGGAAAGAAAAGAAAATAAAGGATAAAATTATAATTATTTTGTTTGGAAGGAAGATGAAAGAAATTAAGAGGGAAAAGAATGAGAGTAACTGATTTTCCTTGTTTCTCCGTCAATATGGGAAGAGAAAAATGTTTAAGTTATTTTTCTTAAAAGACTAAAATATTCTTCTTTTCTTACTTTTATTTCTCTCATTCCCATGATTCATTTAATTTTTGAAGAATATAATTGTCACATAACTTTTTTTTCTTTCTCTTTTTTTTCTATCTAAGATAATTATATTATCTGTCTTTTTCCTTCCATCCTTTCAAATAAGACAAAAAAACAATTCTTCCTTCTTCTTCCTTACCCTTTCATCTATTTTCTTCTTTTTACTCTTTTCTTCCTTCCCTCTAAAAATTCAAACAAAGCCTTTAGTTTCACCTTTAAAAAGTACATAGGCTCTTACTGCTCGACTCAAGCTTTACCATCCAACCAACCTTTGTCCACCCTTCAGCCCCTCAAGAAGTGCAAAATCCCTCCTCACATAATCTCAAAGTGTTGCTTATTAGGCAACTTCTACCTGACCTTCAAAAGTATAACTGAAAATATAGTTTATATAAAAAAAAAACTAGCATCAAGAATAAAAAAGTAGTATATGATTTGTAAAGTAGGCTTGGAAGCATAAAATATTATAGAAAAGATGGATAAGTCTTAACATCTTATCCAAAGAAACTAGTAATGAAAAAGAACATAGTGAATATATGCAAAAGAGAAGGTCTAGTTTGTAGATCCTACCGAAGTCGAGAGTAACAACTCCATTTTCAAAACTCCTACATATCATATTCAACAAAGTGCTTCTTCATTAAGATCAAGAAAAAGAAGGCTTCTAATGAGGAAGAAGTTGCATTTACAGGCACTCTGATAAAAACTATAAACAATCTTGAAGTAATGTGTCAAAATTCAAGTAAAGGTATTGCTATGTTGGCATATTGTTTTCAGTTTCTTGCAAATGAGCAAGAGATGAAGAAAAAGGTTTATGACACAATAGCGGAGATTGAAGGTTTGGGGTTGCATAAGTTATTGATGGTTAAAGCTGGATTGATAATTGCTCATGATAGTGTAAGTCTGACTTACTTCTTTTCACTACCTCAGGGGTTAATAAATAAAATATCATATATTGGATGTCTTGGTTTGAGTCCTAGTTAGGATATCTATGTTGTCAATTATGGTTGTTTTGGATGCTATGGTTATTTGGTTATTTATCAATGATAGTTTGGTATAAACATTTGGTTAGCTAGCAGATAGTTCTATTAGTAGTTTTGTCTTTGAACTTATCAACTTTTGTGTTGTGTTGATGTTTTAACAAACTACAAATACTTTTTGTTGAGATAGTTGAAAGTATTTTAAAATTTAAAATAAGATATTTATATTATATTATTGTTCAGATTATTGTTGAATTATTTATATTGCTTATTATAGTTCAGTTTATTATTAGATTATATGTTAGTAATTTTTATTATGTATGCTGCATATTTAGATCCCGTATTTTATTTGCTATATGTAGAGTGCATTTTCTTTATTTGAGGATCATAAATTTAGGCATTACCATTTATAAATGCAAGTTTTTTAAATTAAATATATTTATATATAAATTTTAATAGATTTGATTTAAGAGTATTTTAAAAATTTATTGTTATAGGATTGATAATTTATTTTTGATATAATTAATATATTAATAATTTATTTTATAGATAATTTATATTATTATTCAAGATTATTGGTGATGTATGAAACGTGACTTTTTTTTTTTTTTTTTTTTTTTTTTTGGCAGAGGGATTATTTAAAGGTTAAGAGACATATGATATGCTTGGTGGGGAAATTTCCATCCTCATGACGCCCGACGGCGTGCAGTTACAGTGGGCGGCAACCGCCACACGTCGACACCCCATTCGCCAGAGCACTGACTGTACAGCGCCTTCGAACATCCTGCTTCTTTTTTTTTTTTTCTCCCCGTCTGCCCCCGACCGAACCCTTCCTTCCCCTTTCCTTTCCCCTATCTCCTCTAGGGTTAGGGTTAGGGTTAGAATTAGGGTTTCTCTCCCGGAGATCCAGGAGATTGTGAGATGGGTTCGGCGGCGACCGCCATCCCGAGCTCTCTTGTGCAGGAGAGCTTCGAGGAGCTGGAGAGGCAGCGGGAGTTGATCACGAGCTGCACTCTTCTGTGGAAGGAACTCTCCGACCACTTCTCCACCCTGGAGCGCGACCTCCAGCTCAAGTCCGAGTCGCTTCGATCTAAGCGCCAGTCCCTCGACATCTCCACACAGGGCTTCCTCGCCTCCCTCCACCACCGCGAGTTCTCCATCGACAGCGCCGTCGACCTCGCCCTCGCCAAGGTCGATGAGCGCCGCGAAGCCGCCCTCCTCGTCTTCTCCTCCCCCGCCTCCCCCGTTGACAGCAGCAACGACAGCGATCTCCCCGGCAAGCTCCGATCTTTCTGCACCAGGATGGGCTCCAACGCCTTCTGGGATCTCGTGGTCTCCAAGCGCAAGGAGGCCGAGCTACTCCGGTCGGAGCTCCCTCTGGCCCTCGCGGACTGCATCGATCCCGCCAAGTTTGTCATGGACGCCATCTCCAAGGTCTTCCCCTTCGATCGCCGGGGGGCGGCCGCCAAGTCCGCGAACGATCTCTGCTGGGCCTGTGTGCTGATCTTGGAATCCCTGGTCCCGGTCCTGGCGGATCCGGAGCTGGGGACGGCCCGGCCGCTGGTGACGCGCAGTATGAGGGAGCGGGCGAGGGAGATGGCGGACGCGTGGAAAGAGGCCCTGGAGCAGCGCGGGGGGATCGAGAGCGCCAAGCTGCCAGACGCGCACGCGTTCCTCCAGCACGTGGTGACCTTTGGGGTCGCGGTAGAGGAGGACAAGGACTTCTACCGGAGGCTTGTGGTTAGCTTCGCATGGCGGAGGCAAATGCCCAAGCTTGCCCTCTCCTTGGGTCTCGAGGATATGATGGATGGTATGGGTTTTCCCCTCCCAAACCCTCCCCGCCCCCTCTTCTCTCTTTCTAATCTTTCCAATTTATCTGCAGCTTGTATTCACTTCAGACGTCTTTACTTCTCTGTTTTTATTGCACTACTTCCCATGATTTCGTGGATTAATTTGGTTATCAGAACGTGGCAGCTGCGTCAGGGATTAGTGGTTGAAGCATATAAGAGTACCAATTCATATTTATTTTCTAGGTTCAGAAAGAGATTTATATGCAGTTTGTTTATGAAGGAAAGGACAAGTATAATTCTTGCAGCTGTAAAATCTAAGACTTTCCTCTTGCGCCAGGGAGAGATGGTGTGCATTGAGAATTAAGCTTAGCTAAGTTTAGTTACCTCGATCTTATGTTTAAATTGAGGGTTCTTATTGATATCTCTGTGTTATCTGGCTTGGTTGGCAATCGAGTTAAAGATTTGATAATTCAAATATAATTGCTGATGGCAACATGTTGAAAGATTTGGTGTCCTCTAAATCCTGTTTGTTTGCATTTAGGAGTTGGGGGATGCTAGTCCAGAGTATATATTGCAAATGATTAAGTGGAGCCAATCATCAATGTGATAGTTTAGAATTTGGTGGGGAATGAAGGATCTTTCAACAATCTTGATCTTGTTGTCTTCATGTTTATCTAGTTTTATGATCACTTGCGATCTCATGTGGGATGCAATAAGAAAATCTGAATGGGAGTAATGATGAAGAGGATGCCACATTGCTAGTATTGCATCTTGTTCCCTTGGACAGGAGCAAGGGTATCTTAATAATCTTCAGATTGTTGTACTTTATGTTCATTAGAAGACTAAAAACTATTGCCAAACTAATCCCATACTGAGTGTATGAACACTGTACCAAGGTGTTATCAGTATAGATTTGGTACTGAGCTTGTGAGCCTTGGTACAGGTTGGGCTCTGCAGTCTTTGTTCCTGTTACCTACACAATACTCTACGGCTTCATGATCTTCTAGATGTTATCTAGCATCTTTTTTCTAGTCATATTCTGTTTTGGCGAGAACTGTCGAGGCTGGTGGGGCTGGCAGATGGTCTTTGTTGTAGGTACTATGGTAGTAGTATTATATCGTTGTTAGTTATAGATTCATATCGTGAACACCTGTACATTGTCATAGAAGATGCATTTGGGACCCTATATGATAATCTCAGGCATATATGACTACATCAGGGTGGTTGAGCATTATGTTTCACATTTATAACTTGTTGAGAAATTGGTCCTTATGCTTGAGTCTCTGGTGGTGGTAATGTCTATTGGATATTATGCTGCTATGTGCGTGTGGATCCATTAGTTTCCAGTCTCTATTAATTATGAAATGCTTCCTTCTAATTTATCTCAGAATTTCAATTTGTTGAGCATATTTCAATTAGGTGAGCAAATCACTGTGTGTGTGTGTGTGTGTGTGTGTGTGTGTCTAAGTTATATTTGATAATCCTTTGTTTACAACAAGCCTCTTCACACTCAAGATTACTATGCAGTTCTGATTTTGCAGTATATATTTATGATCCTTGGATCAAGGGCCTATATTGCTCATGTTGAAGAATGAGTTTTCAGACCTTGAGAATGACGTTGCTGATGGATATAAGCATTTTTAAGCTGTTAAACATCAAAATTTCCGGATTTTTATGAAAACATATGCTGCTAATTGTTTTATTTATTGTACTATCTTATATATTCAATAAAATGTATATAAGCTTTTGTTGTGGACTGCATTCTCTACGTCCTTGGTCTTTAATTCACAATGTATAATTATTTTTTATGAGCTGCATTTTCTATATAATTGTTCTTTACTACAACCCCTTGTTTGGTTGGGGGGGAAAATGGAAGAGAACTTTTCTCCCCTTATTTTCCCAAGTTTGGTTAGAGAAGGGCAAGAAAATTGTGTGGGGCCAACACACATTCTCCTCGTCCATCAGAAAGTAAATATCATAGGGGAGCTGGTATTTGTTTTCAGGTCGTCTTTTCCTCCATCCTCAGGAAAATATTTTCTGGGAAAATAACAAACAAGCACTTTAGAGTTTTTTTTCTTTTTGGGCTTGAATATTAAAGTGGGTGGCATAAAACAAGATGCTATTTCTGAAAGATCATATCTTCTGCTGGTTCATTTTTGGAAGAATAATGTTCTATTTGTTGAGATGCTTAAGTTCAGGACTCATTGTGCTTTAATCTGCAGATATAATTGGGGAACTAATTAGTAAAGGTCAACAACTTGATGCAATAAATTTTGCCTATGAGGCTGGTCTTCAGGACAAGTTCTCTCCTGTGCCATTACTGAAATCCTTTTTGAAAGATTCAAAGAAGGGCACCTCTTCAAATTCAGATGACCGTAACAACTCTGGCCAAGCTGTGGTATGCCTACTCATTTCTAGATTTGCTTTGTTACGTAATTTTAAAATTTAAAAATTCCCATTCAGATCTTCAACCTCCAGGATATTTTTAGGGTCTTTCTAGTAAATCATGCTTTTAATGTTTTGATATTACGTGGGAAATCATCTTGTCAGCTGTATAATTCATTTGTTTAAGGATGGTAGATTCTATTTTATGTCTGATCCATCAATCCCTATTATTTGGCTAGTTGTAGTTTAAGGTGCTTTATTCAGATTGTGTATGGTTCATATTATTTTCCTCCATGGATGTAGGAGGTTAGAAAATCTTGTTTGTTTCCATTGCAGAACAATGGTGGCCGCAAGGAACAATCAGCTTTACGGGCTGTAATGAAATGCATCGAGGACCGCAAACTTGAAGCTGAGTTTCCCCTGGAAGGCCTTCAGAAACGACTTGACAATTTGGAGAAGGCTAGGGTGGAGAAGAAAAGCCATCTGGAGGTGGACCTGCCAACAAGCGCACTCGAGCCAATAATGGGGGACCAATGCCTCCAGCCAAAGCTGGCCGCCTAACAAACAATGCCTATGTGTCATCTTTCCCTGCTACTACGACATTTGTGCGATCGCCATCAGCCCATACGACATATCCTGCTGCTGCCCCTCCTTATCCTTATGATAGACCAGCAGGACATGGGATCTATGGCAGCCGAAGCCCGCCAGCTATTAGAGACCCTTATGCATATCCAGCTGAGGAAGTGGCCCCTGCTGCTCTTTGTGCGTCTTACCCTTCCGCTCCAATGAACTATCCTGCCTACGGTGGTTACAACAGTGGTTTGGCCGGCTACAACAATGGATTAGCACCAGGATATCAGCAGGCTTATTATGGGTAGGAATGCCATCAAGGCTTTGATAAATATCAGGTCGGTAATCACTAATTATCTTGCTTGATGGCCTATTTTGTAGTGACTAACTACAAAAGGTAGGGTTGTGTGTGCTTATTAGTAGATGGTTTGGTCTCTAGTTCTTGTTTAGATCTGTTGTATTCTGCATTTCCTTAATGCCTGTAAATGTTTATGGATGACGATCAGAGGTGTTTAAATCCTTGATGACTGAGCACGGGTATGTCAAGGTGTTTGGACTATTCCAGGGCAGGCTCTGGCCTCATGTAATCAAATTTCAGTTTCATCTATATGTGATTATGTACATCTAATTAGACAAATCTTTGCATACTATAATTACTACTTGATGACTTTAGTGATCTAGCTTCCTGTTGCACTGTATATTTAAATTTATGCCCGATCTCCCTTTTCTGGGATTCCCAAGGCTATCTTGTACTTGATTTCATATTTTACTGTGTTTCTTGGTTAGCATTTCTTTTTGGATCATGTGTTTCAGGCAGACATGTCATGTGGCTAGTAGGTCATGAAGGTGCAATCCAGTTCATAGCACTGCTACTCGGTATTTTTAAGCAGACTCTGTTAAATATTCTGTGGCAAAACTTTGGTTGGACGTGGTGAATCGAAGCTTATATTTGTAAGCCTCTACCTGATTCATTTATTAAATGGTTAATCATCTAAACTTAGATCTTTTTATAAGATGAGTAACATGATTTGCATGAAGTGGATCGAATCAGGTTAAATGAAAGTAGATTTTGGGTTAAAATATTTTTTAAAAATTTAGGAGCACGCCAACCTATATGGCAAGAGAATCAACCAAATTATTCATTCAATTTTCACGCAAAGAATGGTTATGGTATGGTGTACTCGAATTACGAAGTTTAGTAGATCGGAATTCCATGCTATTAAAGTGCCCCGGTAATTCTTCTAAGTGCTAGTGACGAGGGGCAGGCTCTGTTATCTACTTATCTCTTATAAGCGATGAGCTAATTACATTGGTATGCTTTTGACTTTTACTTTGGTGGTGGAGTTTTTTTTTTTTATGGTTAAAAATTTGTAAATTTAAGTGATAATATATTTTTCCTCGATATGTAGATGTTTAAATTTTGATTTGGACGGGGTGGGGACGTGGTTGGTGGTCCCAAAGTTTGGGAGTATGTTCTAAATTTACAAGCCTCGGTATGTTTGTCCTAATCAATTATATGTAGAGGAAAATCGGCATAGAATATATATATGCATGTAAGCTTTTATCCATGCATCGTCTTCGTTTCGGAGATATTAATACCGTAGATTATTGATTTATGCGCATGTCCGCATTTGTTCTCTAAAATTAAGAACAAATCCGAGTATCCGTATCCGGAAGTGAAACGCTGGTTCAATCCTGGTCTCATTGACTTTATATCACTCGCCGTTTTATTAGATCAGGTGGGTGTCGTTTTTTAAACTCGAGGAATAAATAATTTAGCTTAAATAACACTTTATACCACCAGTCCAATATCGGATGGTAGGCGTGGGTGCCGTTTTGGAAGCTCGATGAATAAATAATTTAGTCCAAACAACACTTTAGGAATGCCTTTGCCGTTAGTCTGGTTTATCATCGAAGTGTTTGTTCTCTTGTGCACACCACAAACTCAAGGTCTAGAACTGTAGCACAACTTTTTAATCTTTAAGTTATGATAATTACAAAAAAAAAAAAAAAAACTGAAATACCCTATGCAAAAAGCCTGGGATCCCTTTTTATAGTTGCCATATGGACGTATGATGGAAGGGCACATACTTTCTTATCCAATGGAAGGCCGCCAAGGCATCCTTTCTCATGAATAAGAATAGCAATAGGATAGGTAGGGTGAGGCTGAAGGAAGGTGCGGGGGGCTGCTTCTTTCTATCATTTCGTAACTATTTTAGCCTCCAATCCTTGTTCCTATAAATGAGGATAGGAATTTTCTCATCCTCATTCTTATCTATATTAGTTTTAATAATATCCTTATTTTTATTCTTATAAAAAATCTTGATCTCGTTGAAACTATATTCCTACCAATTTCATTTTTAATATTAAAATATTTTTTTTATTTTAATTCTTGCTATATTTTAAAAATAAAAATAAATTATTGAGTTTCATATAATAAATGAAATATATTTAAATAAATTTATTATAATTAAAATATTATGAGTAAATTCATAAAAAATATATGAAACTATAATTTTAAAAAATATAATAATACAAGTTTATGATCGTGAGCTACTTTATAAGGAATAAATATATCCAATTGTAAGTCTCAATAGATATTAAAAAGTTAATGCATATGATTTTAAGGTATTTTAAAATTTTATATGAAGCTATATTTAGGATATTAAAATAATATAATAATATTTAAATAAGAGCAAACCTTAGGTACAATTTTATACATGCAGGCCATTTTGTTATGATCCATCTCTCTTCTACTTCATTATATGGGATTGAGGTGGCAACTTGAGTGGTTTAAAGTAGGAAAGAGATGGAATATAATCTAATGGCTTATTTGTATGAAATTGTATGAAGAAAATGAAAAATATTACTATTTCGGCTTATAAAAGGATTTATCCTTTTGAATGAACAAATTTGTCAATTTGTTCCAAAATCACTCATATAAATAACTTTATCCAATCACTTGTTATGTAATTGTAATAAGCTAGGATCAAATGGTTAAGGGTGAGCATTCGATTGGCTCGGTTGGTTTGATTCAAAATTGAACCAGATCAATGAAATCTAAAATTTTGAAATGTGTACCCAAATCGATCAAACCGAATTATTCTACAAGAAAAGTTTTTATACATCGCCTTCGATGCAGCAAATCTTACGTGGGCTGCATCGCCCCTCCTTATTAGTTAACGTGGATCCCACGTGGCCTGACACTATGGATGGGATAGTAGAAATACGATGTTATATTTTGATCGTGATATCCATTAAAAACCGTTCAGCCTTATTTTAAAATTGGTATGCAAACGAAAATGCCCTTTTCTCTCTGGCTTACTTTTACTTGCCATCTTGCTTGGATTATATCTAATGAAAAACTCTTTTCGATTCTAAACCATTCTTCCTCACTTTGGCTTTCGGTTGTAAGGAATCAGTCCAAGGTTTGAGCAAGATTCTTCCCCCTTGCTCTGAGAGTCCGGTTAAGAATTTCATCCTGTTTTCGTTGGTGATATAAGCTTCTTCATTTTTCAAAAAAAAATCTCAAAAAATATTCTAATTTTTGGCCCAAAAAAAAAATTTATGCTTGGAGGCTGAAATACCTAGCTACTGAAGACTTACTTTATTAACTTCAGGAGAAAATGCCATCCCTTGCAAGAAGTAAAAAGCCCTTGTTTATGTATCTTTTTATAGTTCCTTTATTACACCAACTGTTTTGGTCGTTAGAGGAAGTTAATGTATTAGGAAACCGTTTAATACTCAGGTAGCATCCCTGGCATATTATGACATTCTGAGAGTTATAACTTAGTCCACTAGCGAATGTTATTGCTGGTAAGAGGGGTCAATACCTTATAACTCAGTCCACTAGCGAAGGTTATTGCTGGTAGGAGGGGTCAATACCTTTAGTTTCATATTTTTATGCACGAATATCATACTCTTTTAACTAAGGTGTTATATCTTCTGAACTAGGGTGTCATAATAGTATTTTGGTCGACATCAGATGATATACGACGAACCTATAACTCCGATGGCATAGTTTATTTATTAACTAGGATGTCCTAGGTCTTTGACTGTGGTGTCATAATATTTTTTTGCCCCGTAACACGATCCCTATAACTCCCATGGCATGTTACGACACTCTGGAAGCCATTATTCAGACCATATATGACAGGTATTTCTGGTATTAGGGGTTCAAACATAAAACCTTAACGTTTTATGAATGGATGTCGTAGTTTTTAATTGAAATATCGTATTTCTTTAACCGGAGTGTCATAGGTTTGTAACTGCGGTATCGTAATGCTTTTTTGGCCCGTAACACGATCCCTATAGCTCCCGTAGCATATTACGACATCTTGGGAGTCATAACTCAGCAAACTAGCAAAGAGTATTGCTAATAAAAGGGGTCAATACCTTTAGTTTTGTGTCCTTTATTGTTTTTACACACAAATGTCATATTCTTTTAATTAGGGTGTTATATCTTCTGAACTTGGATGCCATCATAGTGTTTCGGCCTACATCATGTGTTATACCATGACCCTATAGCTCCAGTGTCATCATTTTACAACTCGGGTGTCGTAAGTTATTTTTTGGAATGTTGTAAGTTTCTTTCTTAACAATTTCAGTTAGGGTGTTGTAATATGAGAACTGGGGTGTCGTAACAGTTTTTCTGGGATGTCGTAATGGTAACGCCATTTTATAGCTTGGGTGTTGTAAGTTATTTTCTGAGGTGTCGTAAGTTCCTGCCTTAATAGTTACAGCTAGGGTGTCGTCATTTTACAGCTCGGATGTCGTAAGTTATTTTTGGAATGTCGTAAGTTTCTACCTTAATAGTTTTAGCTAGGGTGTCGTAACAGTTTTTCTAAGCTACCGTAAGTTCCATAGTCATCATCTTCGATATTTCGATACTCTATTTGCTGCTAGGGTGTCCTCATTTGACAGCTCGGATGTCGTAAGTTATTTTTTGGGGCATCGTAAGTTTCTGTCTTAACAGTTTCAGCTAAGGTGTCGTAATATGTGAACCTTGGTGTCGTTAGGCCCTGCCTTAATGTCTTATGAATGAGTGTCGTCATTTTACAGTTAAGGTATCATAATTTGTCAACTGGGGTGTCGTGATTTCTGAACTTGGGTGTCGTAAGTTCATGTCTTTAACTGTTAATGAGTGTTATAGTTTTTAACTGAGGTATCGTATGTCTTTAACTGAATTATCATAAGTTTGTAACTGCGGTGTCGTAATATTTTTCGGCCTGTAACACGATTCCTATAGCTCTCGTGGTATGTTACGACATCCAAGGAGCCATTATTCAGACCATAGATGGCATATATTCCTGGTATCCGGGGTTCGAATATAACTGGGATATCGTATTTCTTTAACTTGGGTGTCGTAATGCTTTATCAGGATAAATTGACATCTAAATCTATGGATATCAATGCTTATGATTGTGTGCCTATATTTTCACAGATGATGCTAAAATTATAAATTTAGAAGAAATCAAATATACTTCCGATCGTGCACCTTCATCCATCACTAAAAATATAGGGGATGATACTATTGTTCCTCAAACTGGAATGTAATTTAATTTAGCAGATGATGTATATACTTTCTACAATGGATACGCAAAAAAAGTTAATTTTAGAATCACAACAGTGTGTAGCAGGGCCAACTACAACAAATAACTTTGCTTCAAGCACCTGGCGTGTTGGAGGCAAGAAAAATATAGAAAAACAGAGATGACCATGAATCCTAGGGATACTGGCAAAGTTGATTGTAAGGCATCCATAAAAGCAAGACTGAATTCTACAAATGGTAAGTAGATATTGGTTGAGGTTTCTCTGGAATATAACTTTTGGATGTTCATAACATCAACTAGTTATCTATGGTCCCATAGGAGGATCAGCATATCAGTCTACTAGAAAAGGCAGAGATCAATAATTTACATGCCGTGAATGTGCCCGTAACTCAGATATACTCAGCCATAGCAAGAAGAAAAGGGTATAGAAGATAATTAGATTTCATAGAGAATGATGCTTATAATTTCATTTGTTACGAACGTCAGTCTCAACTGAAAGAAGGAGATGCACTGCATGCATCTATAATTTTGATGCATCCATATCCACGTCTTCCAGAAAGCTTGTTAACTTGCAGATTTCCTCACAAGGATTTCTTAGGAGTTTACAAGTTCCTTTCAGAATGTGTTTCTCAAAAAACAATTTTATTAGTAAAAAATAAGAGCCAATGTAGGATTATTTATTTTGAAATCCTGATCAAATTATTTGATGAAGAGGACGGATACTTCAAGCTTCGACGATCATGGAGTTTTATTTGTAATTATGTTGGCTTACGGTTTCAGAAGGCCAAGGCCATGGTAATCCATTTCACCAAAATACAAGTAAGAAATCTCAATTTCTTTTATACCTTAGACCTTAATGATAATGGATAGCTCAGGTCTGTCTATTGGATTCATCCAAGGTCAAGATTAGCATGCACATACTTTGGTGATGTTCTAAGCTTTGACTTATCATCCTACTTGATAAATAGATATCAAATGCCGTTTGTCCATTCATCAGGGTCAACCATCATGGATAGTCCATATTGCTTGATTGCGCATTATTGTCTGATGAGAGAACTGAGACATATAAATGAGTTTTTTCATTTATGGATGAATACAAATGGTGGTCAAACACCTAATGCTATAATAACAGACCAAGATAAAGCAATCGAGGCTACTGTTAGGAAGGTTTTTCCTAACGCACAACATTAATTTTGTCTTTGACATACATTGAAGAAGATACCTAAAAAGATTGGCCACATTTGCATAGCAAATCCCAAATTTATGGTTAATTTTAATGAGACGATATATGATTCACTGACCATACAGTTATTCGAGGAAAGGTGGGCACATCTCATGAAGAAATATAAAGAATATAAGGCTATAGATTGGTTAAATGGCCTTTACGAATGTAGGGATAAATGTGTCCCAGTTTACCTTAAGGATATATTCTTCGCAGGTTTGTAGGATATTATGTTCTGTTTATGTTAATGTTTGTAGAACTCTAAGAAAATATGTATATTTAATTCTTTTTTTTTGACATAATTATATACAGGGATGTCATCTTCACAAAGGAGCGAGGGCATCAATTACTTTTTCGATGGGTTTATAAATTCGAAGACTACACTCAAGGAGTTCATAGATAAGTACGAAGATGCCTTGGAGAAAAGGTATGAGGCAAAAAATAAGAAAGATAATAGGATATTGTAAATGAATGCTTTCCTAAAGACATCCTCACCTTTTGAGAGGCAAACAGCAAGAAAGTATATAAGATGCATGTTCAAAAAATTTCAGAATGAGATCCTTAAAATGGCTGCATCAAATGCTAGATTAATCAAGAAAGCTGATAACTGTGATGTATATTATGTAAAGTCATATAAAAGGATTGAAGTCGATGGAATCAGTAAGGGAATGATAAAAGATTATGTCGTGTCATACAACAAAGTTTTGGAGAATGTCCAATGCCAGTGTCGATCCTTTCAGTTCAAGGGTTACCTGTGTAGGCATGCCTTATTGGTTCTTCATTAAAGCGACGTATTTCGTTTATTAGATAAGTACTTTTTGAAGAGATGATGCAAGGATATGAAATAACAATTCAATAATTTTGATATAAATTTTAAATATTATGATAAAAGTACACAAAAATCACAGTATGCAGACATATTTTTTATTTTTAATGTCTTATATATATTTTTGATAAATTATATTATTATTATATATGCTTTGATGAGTCATCGGATGATGAAGCTTGCAAAGATAGCCTCCATATCTGAAGATGCATTTAATTTAGTGATGGATGATCTAACATCGACATTCAAAGAGCCGTGGATGCTAATTGCATAGCTAAGGCAAGTATACAATTTGTAATTCAAGATTCTGAGCATAATAGGACGGAAGGTCATTTAAGAGAGAATAGATTAAAGAGTAGAGTCGAGAAGAAGTCAAAGAGATCAAGAAAAATATGGATAAGGCATTTGTTGATGCTCCTTCTATGCAAAATGAAGTAAGAGTTAGTTCAAGCAATAGACAGATTTGTATGCAGTCAACTAACACCGAAGAGAATATGGAAAGAATTGTACCATCTTTTGATACATTATTGGACGAGTTTGATGCTTATGTTTTAAGTCAACTAACGTAGGAGAATATATAAAAATTTATGCCATCCAAATTCTCATGTTACTGCACCGTAGTTGTAAAAATATGATATATCAGAAAAAAGTTTACTACACCCAAGTTTCCATATTATGACATCCTAGTTGTATGAATACGACATCCATTCATCTAAGGCAGGGTCTTACGATATTCCAGTTCTCATATAACGACGTTTTAAGCTCATATGTTGCAGGTTTGTAACTAAGGTGTCTTAGTTGTAAAGTTGGAGTATCGTAGATCTTTTTTTGACCGATTTTCTCTTGAGATATTGTAAGTCTCTTCTCTAGAGTTCATTTTAAGCATGAATGTTATTGGTTTATAACTAGAATGTATTAGTTATAAATCTAAGGCATTGTAGCTCTTTTTTTGGCCAATTTTTTCTGGGACATCATAAGTCTCTTCTCTAGCGTTTGTTTAAGCACGGGTGTCATAAGTCTGTAACTAGGGTGTCTTAGTTATAAAGCTAGGGTGTCGTAGCTCTTTTTTGATCGATTTCCTTATGGGATGTTGTAAGTCTCTTCTCCAAGGTTCATTTTAAGAATGAGTATCGTAGGTTTGTAACTAGGGTGTCTTAGTTGTAAAGTTGGGGTATCGTAGCTCTTTTTTCGATCAGTTTTCTCCTGTGATATTGTACATCTCTTCTCCAAGGTTTGTTTTAAACATGGGTGTCATAGGTTTGAAACTAGGATATCTTAGTTATAAATCTGGGGTGTTATAGCTCTTTTTTTGATCAATTTTCTTCTAGGATGTTGTAAGTTTCTTCTCTAGGGTTCGTTTTAAGTCCGGGTGTTGTAGGTTTGTAACTAGGATGTCTTAGTTATAAATTTGGGGTGTCGTAGCTCTTTTTTCAATCAATTTCCTCCTGGGATTTCGTAAGTCTCTTCTCCAGCATTCATTTTAAGCACGAATGTCATAGGTTTGTAATTAGGGTGTCTTAGTTATAAATCCGAGATGTTGTAGCTCTTTTTCAGCCAATTTTCTCTTGGGATGTCGTAAGTCTCTTCTTCCGGGTTCATTTTAAGCATGGGTGTCGTAGGTTTATAATTAGGATGTCTTAGTTGTAAAGCTGGGGTGTTGTAGCTCTTTTTTCGATTGGTTTCCTCCTGGATGTCGTAAGTCTCTTCTCTAGGGTTCGTTTTAAGCATGGATATTGTAGGTTTGTAACTAGGGTGTCTTAGTTGTAAAGCTGAGGTGTCATAGCTCTTTTTTTGATCTGTTTTCTCCTAGGATGTGGTAAGTTTCTTCTCCAGGGTTTGTTTTAAGCATGGGTATCATAGGTTTGTAACTAGGATGTCTTAGTTGTAAATTCAGAGTGTCGTAGCGCTTTTATTAGTCAATTTCTCCTGGGATGTCGTAAGTCTCTTCTTTAGCGTCCGTTTTAAGCACGAGTGTCATAAGTTTGTAACTAGAGTATCTTAGTTGTAAATCTAGGGTGTCTTAGTTATGAATTTGTTACGTCATAACTCTTTTTTCGACCAATTTTTCCTTGGAAAGTCATAAAATATATCCGTTCAGCATGTGTTTAAAGCACGGGCACCGCATGGCCGATTGAATGATTGAAAAGTGCTCATTCCGTCAGGCAGCAACTTATGACATCCCTAAAAGCCTATTACGATACCCTAGTGATGGGGCACGAAAAAAAAATTTGATGGAATGAAGGAATGGTGATGTATTCTAAGTGATTACCACCCTTAATGAACATTTGAGCCCAAGCTATGGCTGAATTCATGCATGGGAGAAATAAAGAACATCAAACCGGAAGCAGAAATCTAAACACCCTTGTGCAAGCTTCTTTCAAAGAAATAAAAAGATTAGGATATAAAGGTATGGAAACCTTCAAACTAAGTTAAGCCACCTTTAAAACTTCAGATCTAAAGGACCAAGAGGTTTTTTTTTTTCAACAATGAAGTAAGATCTTAAAGTGGAAGGGATGCACTCAACACTCAAAGAATCGAGGGTTGGTTGACAAGATTTACACTCCTTACTTAAGAACTCACCTTGGCACTTGATCCTTGACGTGGAGCCTGTTGGGAGAGTTAATCCTCGAGGCATGCATATTTTAAAATTTGATAATAATTATCAATGCGGAAATTTAAAGATTACATATTAATCTTTCTAACATGCATCAAGATCATATCTTTGCCTTATATTATAAGATCGTTTGATCTAAGTATTGCATATAAATTAAATAATTAAGATCATATCTTAATCTTCAAGATGAGAAGTCATACTACTCATCTTGAATCCTGCCTTAAGATCTAAGGATCAAATCACTCACCTTAAGAACAGTAGGTAAATCCTTTGTGCTCTGCAGCCGTTCAATCGTCCGACCTCTAGTATTGTCCACGCGAAGCCCCGAATGATCGGATTCCCGGGAGTGCTAGCTCATGGAAAAATAATTTTGCTGATCTTGAATTCTTCCACTTGAATCTTTCTCCAAGATCCACCAAGCTTTTGCTAACACTAAAATCACACCAGAATTTTCTGTTTTAACTCTTAGAACTGTAACACTTGGTTCTAACTGTTTAGAATTTTTGATCTCTTTTGATCTTGTGTTGTGTTATCTGGTGAGGGATGTCCTCTATTTATAGTTTCATATTAGCCAGCCTATTGAATTCTAACATTTAGAATTCTGCTGTTTTTGTGAAAACCAAAGAGACATATTAAATTCACACACTTATCAATGTATGAAGAGTTGTATGGAGTGCTCTTCCAAAGAGGCACATTAATTCATACGCTTGTCAATGCACGGAGAGTTATGTGGAGTGCTCTTCCAAAGAGGCACATTAATTCACACACTTGTCAATACACGAAGAGTTGTGTGAAGTGCTCTTCCAAAGAGGCACATTAATTCACACACTGGTCAATGCACGGAGAGTTGTGTGGAGTGCTCTTCCAAAGAGGTACCTTTTAGCAAAATTTATTTTTCTTGAACTTGGGAATCATTTGAAGAAGACTAAAAGTTATAAATTAAATTCTGCATGAGAATTTAATTTCTTATGAGATGAGATTTTAGTTATCTCATCATGCGAGAAAACCTTTTTCACACATGGGGTTTGGATTTTTGGTTTTAAGTTAATTTAAATTTATTGGATTAAACCAATATAGATCATGGTCCTAGCCCAAATCAAATTTGGCTAATCCTGAATCTATTTAAATCCAAATCAAATCAAATTTCAAATCAATATTTGAAATTGATTAGTCCTTCTAGTAGACTTAAACCAAATTGAATCTTATTCACTTGTACTTAATCCAATTGAGATAATTCAATCAATCAAATTGATTAATTAAATCATATACGATTCTCAATCGTTGATCAGCAAATAGATCATCCTAGGAAACTTCTATGTGTATGACTCTCTAGGTTCGAACCTAAGCCGGTAGCATAGAAACAATTTTCTATACTAATCGATGTGCCCATCTAGCAATGGAACCCGACGTCCGGATAGGTCGAAGAGTTGCTGAGCAAACTCCAAGAACCCTAAGAAATAGTTACCGTATAATTCATCCTCTTGACAACAATGCTAAGGATGGCTTAAGAGCCTGTCAACTCTAAACAGCAAATCCATAAAGTGATTTCAATTTTAGTGATCATGTGACTTTCACATGAAGTGCCTTGGCCAAGGTCTTGCTAAATTGAAACACAAGCATTTCTCCTTTTAACGGGATAGGTCAAATTCCATCTTGATCCACAACTGACTACCACAAGTACTTGACTGCACCTAGTAACCTTTCATAGCTGGATTAGAAATCCAGGTGGTCCGGCACCTAAATACAATGAGTTTCTTGTAAGCCACTGGTTGTGATCTTCAGGTTTAAAGGATACTTATACCTATATCTTCTCGGATTAACTCTTGATAGTAGAGTATCCGGAAATGAGTCACGTTCGGTGAAATGTACTCCTACACTTTCATCTGTATGTCATACCAATATCCCTACACTCCTTGGTTAAGAGGACAACCAACAAATATGATATACAACGTCCTATAATTGATAGTACTATGGCCCTGTCATAGTATATCATTTGGTCACAAACTCTTTTAAGGACCTTCAAAGATAAATCCTCCTTTATCGTGAAGGAAGATCCTGAGGGCTTCATTACTATTATGAGTTTTAAGAAGATGTTCTTGTAATGAATAAACTGCCAAATAACTTTTATTAATATATCAATTTATATACAATTTACATCAGCACAATCATCAAATGATTGGCTTTAGGATACAATTCCCAACAAACTTCCACTTAGCCTAAAGCCACTCATCACAGTATCTAATACCCATCTTCAATTTATAGTCATCAAACTCCTTGATGCTGAGTGCTTTAGTAAATGGGTCACCTAGGTTTTTCTTTCCATTAATCTTCTGAAGATTTATGTCACCTCAGTCTACAATCTCTCATATAAGATGAAACCAACGCAGTATGTGCTTGGTGCGTTGATGTACTCGTGGTTCCTTTGCTTGAGCTATGGCACCAGTACTGTCACTGTACAACAGGACTAGTCCATCTATGGAAGGTGCCATTCTAAGCTCGGAGATAAACTTTCGTAGCCACACAGCTTCTTTCGCAGCATCTGATGCAGCGATGTACTCTGCCTCGCACACCAAATCTGCCACTGTATGTTGCTTGAAACTTTTTCAGCAAACAGCTCCACCATTTAGGATAAACATGAAACCCGATACACTTTTGCTATCATAATGATCTGATTGGAAACTAGAATCAGTATATCCAACAAGTTTCAAATCAGACTCTCCATAGACTAACCATTGGTCCTTAGTATTTCTCAAATACTTAAGGATTGTCTTAACAGCTTGCCAGTGTTTTTCTCCTGGATCAGATTGGTATCTACTCACTATTCCTAGTGAGTATGCCACATCTGGTCTTGTACATGTCATGTGTACATAATCGATCCTACTGCCGAAGCATATGGAATTCGACTCATACGTTCTCTTTCATTAGGAGTTGTCGGACAATCCTTCTTAGAAAGATGAATTCCATGGCCTATCGGAAGATAGCCTTTCTTGGAATTCTCCATGCTAAACCTCTTTAGCACTTTGTCAATGTACGTAGATTGTGATAAACCAAGCATCCTCTTAGATCTATCTCTATAGATCTTTATCCCGAGGATGTATGATGCTTCTCCCAGATCTTTCATGAAGAATTGTGATGATAACCATGTCTTTATTCCTTGTAATGCAGGGACATCATTCCCGATTAAGAGAATGTCATTCACATATAATACAAGAAATACAATAACAGAACCGTTAGCCCATTTATAAATGCAAGGTTCTTCTTTATTCGTAGTAAAGCCATAAGATTTGATCACTTTATCAAATCTTATGTTCGAACTCCTAGATGCTTGCTTAAGTCCATAAATAGACTTCTGTAGCCTGCACACTTTAGACTCATCTTCAGATATAAAACCTTCAGGCTGTATCATATACACCTGTTCTTCTAAATCACCATTTAGAAAAGCGGTTTAACATCCATTTGCCAAATCTCATAATCTAAGTGTGCTGCTATAGCTAGCATAATCCGAATGGATTTCAGCATTTCTACAAGAGAAAACGTTTCGTCATAGTCAATACCATAACGTTGACGATGCCCCTTGGCAACCAGACGTGCTTTATAGGTCTCAACCTTTCCATCTGTGCCTCTTTTCCTCTTGAAAACCACTTACACCCTATGGGTTTTATTCCTTCGGGTGGGTCAACTAATGTCCATACATTATTGTCCTTCATGGAATCAAGTTCGGATTTCATGGCATCAAGCCATTTATTAGAGTCAGTCCTTTGCATAGCATCCATATAGGTGATCGGATCCTCGTGTTCTCATCGAGTTCAACAGGATCATCGTTCTGGATCAAGAAACCTAAGTATCTGTCCGATTGATGTGGTACTCTACCAGATCACCTTAATGGTGCATCTAAAATGGGTTTTGAGTTTGATCTAATCAACTCAGATTCTAAGGGTTCACTGGTTTGTGTTGTTCCTTCTACTTGATGAACTTCCTCAAGTTCAACATTAGAGCTATTTTCCTTCACTAAGGAACTCCTTTTCAAGAAAAACTGCTCTATTACTAATGAACAACTTGTGTTCTTCAGTATTGTAGAAGTAATATCCTTTGGTTTCTTTTGGATAGCCAATGAAAAAACATTTGTCAGATTTGGGTTCAAGTTTGTCTGATTTTGCACGTTTCACATAAGCTGGACACCCCCAGACTCTCAGATAGGTGATTACCGGTTTATGTCCATACCACATCTCATGTGAAGTTTTGAAACAGACTTACTTGGAACCTTATTGAGAATATGACAAGCTGATTCTAATGCATATCCCTAAAAGGATATTGGCAAGCTTGCAAAACCCATCATGGACCGAACCATGTCTAACAGAGTTCGATTCCTCCTTTCCAACACCGTTATGTTGTGGTGTTTCTAGAGGAGTCCATTGGGAGAGAATCCCATTCTCCCTTAAATATGTCACAAAGTCATTGGAAATGTATTCGCCTCCTCGATTTGATTGAAGGATCTCAATACATTTTTCTGTTTGTTTTTTTACTTCTTTATGATATTGTTTGAACATTTCAACGATTCAGATTTATGTCGCATAAGATAGACATAACCGAACCTAGAAAGGTCGTCTGTAAAAGTAATGAAGTAGTAATATCCACCTTTGGCACAAGTGCTCATTGGTCCATATACATCAGTTACTAGACTTATTAGCTCTTTAGCTCTTTCACCTTTTCCAGTAAAAGATGACTTGGTATTTTACCAAGAAGACAGGATTCACATGTAGTTAATGATTCACAATTATCAACTCGAAGGATGCCCTCCTGAGTTAACCTGTTAATATGTTCTTATTGATATGACCCAGCCGATGGTGCCTAAGATAAATGTCTGTGACATCAGTTGTTGTAGGCGCTTACTTGATTTGTACACTACATTCACAGGCTGTGATAATATAAATGCCATTAGATAAATGCCCAGTCATTACCAGTGACTCCATTCATAATGATAGTCAAAGTAATATCCTTTATTGAAATTTTATAATGACTTTTGGCCAGAAGGCCTACAGAAATTATGTTCAACAAGAACGTTGGGCAAAAATGACAATCATTTAGTATAATGACATTTCTATTGAAAACTATTTCAAGAACTCCTAATGCCAGAACTGGAACTAATCTTCCATCGCCGACATTAAGGAATCTTTCATTGTCCTCAAATCTTTTAGTGACCTGTAGTCCCTGCAATGAATTGCAATGTTAAAAGGACTCCCGGTATCCAATATCCAGGTCTGATTATCATATACAGAAAAATTACAAGGTGTTATCATATAAATACCTTGTTGAGAACATCTTTCCCTTTTTCTTCTTTGGCCTGTTTGGATCAAGTGTGGCAATGTAAAGAGGATAGTTCCTCTTTCAGTGCCCTTGCATCTTGCAATGAAAGCATTCAGCTTGACTTTTATCAACTTTCTTCTTCTGCATCTGACCCCTTATAGATGTCCTAGCATGTTGCACCTTTTTCTTATTCTTTTTCTTCTTCCCTTTCCCAAAGGGTTGACGCCCTATCTTAGATCCTTCAACCACATTAACCAAACCCTTAGAGAGCTGGTTATCTCAAAGTTCTGTAACAACCCCAAAAATTGTGTAGTTGACTGCAGGCTTTGTCATTCAAAAATGAGTAAGGAAAGGTCGGAAGGATGGAGGCAAGGAATTCAGGATCGCATCTTTTCCCAACTGCTCATGTAGGGAAAGCCAAACTTGCTTAGCAGTTCTATCTTCTCGATCATGTACAATACATGATCAGTGACAGGAGATCCATCCCTCATTCGAGCATTAAAAATAGCACAACTAGTCTTGTGCCTTTCAACGTCGTCAGGTGTGTCGAAAGATTCATTCAACGCTTGAATGATTTCTTTTGGCTGAGCATTCTTGAACCAGCGACCGAATTCATCGTTCATTGCTGCTAGCATAATGCAACGTACGCTAGTTCTATCATTGAGCCACTTCTGATAAGTGTCTTTCTCAGAACTTTGTGTGTTTACATCAGGTATCTTTGGTGCATGATTATTAAGAATATATAGAATCTCTCATGCTGAAGGACGATCTTAAGTTTTCTAAACCAGCTATTGAAATTTGAACCATTCAACTTGTCACTATCTAATAGGGACCTTAATGATAAATTAGTGGCCATTTTCTGCATAAGAAAAAACTAAAGTTTATTAGTATATAAATTGATTCAGTCTAAAGACTTGGACTTTAGTCTAAAGATTCTTCCACTATTTTGTTTAAATTGGTAGCCTCTACATCCTAATTCGAAGAATTATTCTTAATTCTTTAGCGGGCACTAAGATCTACATAGACTACATACAGGCCCAAGTGAAGCTTGGCCAACCCATATGCATCTAAGAGTAGGTTCAAAACCAATTGTTTTCCAAAACAATTCTTAGTGTTCAGTTTTGCCCCATGTACCTCTTCAGTAGGCATGGAGTGCCTCCACTGAAAGTTCTGGTTAGGTCCAACCATTAAATGATATAATCAGTGTAACCTATCAATAGACAACCAAGCCCGAGTGAAGCTCAGCTCACCTGACTATCTATTTAATAGTTACGCTGACTTATCATATATGAATGATAATTCCGATGGTTGACAAGCACCAGGCATGGAGTGCCTCCAATGATTATCAAGACATCGGACTCATTATCACCCACCTTAATGGGAGGCTATGATCTAGTTATCATATAACTATTTCATTTTAAGGATCTAATAATTTTAGAGGATTTTATAATTTGAAGACAAATTGACTAATCAAGTTCTCCCACTGAATGTATAAAATGGGTAGAATGAAACAAGATTAAGTCAAGTTAAGTGGCACCTAAAGCAGTCAAACTGATTTCCTTACAGGCATGGGTCAACCTGAATCAGGTAAATGATCTGAATCATAAATGGTTCACCATATTGACCAGGTGAGTGAGATCGATGGGAGGGATATGCCATTAACTCATTAAAGACGCATCAATACAAGTAGCTCCCAATTAAAAACCATTCGATCGTTAATCCTAGAGCAACTTGTCAACTCACCTTGACATCATATGATTAACCAATTCTGATTTGACCATCTAAGAGATTCATGCTCAACCACGGAGCCTAATCTACTTCCATTTGGTTTAATCAAAGAGAAGGACATGACCAACTACAACTATTGTTTGATTTAGAGCATTCTTAACCTAATCTAATTAGATTTGTTCAAATACTCTTTTAGTCCAGTTGATTTAAACCGTAGGATCTAACCCTTTATGGACCGATTTAACTAACCCAAAATATAAATATATTTCATGTTTACATGTCATATATTTCAATCAAGCATCACATGTATTATGTTACTACTCATTGAATGGGTAATTTAGATTTTCAATCCATCTATGACCCTATAGCATTGCGATTAGTTTTAGCCATAATTACACAATTAATAAGAACATTAATTTACATGCAATAAATTAGATCAATAAGAAACCATTGCTCTGATACCATTTGTTGGGAGAGTGAATTCCTGAGGCATGCATATTTTAAAATTTGATAACAATTATCAATGCGGAAATTTAAAGATTACATATTAATCTTTCTAACATGCATCAAGATATATCTTTGCCTTATATTATAAGATCGTTTGATCTAAGTATTGCATATAAATTAAATAATTAAGATCATATCTTAATCTTCAAGATGAAGTCATACTACTCATCTTAAATCCTGCCTTAAGATCTAAGGATCAAATCACTCACCTTAAGAACAGTAGGTAAATCCTTGTGCTCTGCAGCCGTTCAATCGTCCGGCCTCTAGTATTGTCCACGCGAAGCCCCTGAATGATCGAATTCCCAAGAGTGCTAGCTTGCGGAAAACAATTTTGCTGATCTTGAATTCTTCCACTTTATCTTCCTCCAAGATCTACCAAGCTTTGCTAACACTAAAATCATACCAGAATTTTCTGTTCTAACTCTTAGAACTGTAACACTTGGTTCTAACTGTTTTAGAATTTTGATCTCTTTTGATCTTGTGTTGTGTTATCTGGTGATGGATATCCTCTATTTATAGTTTCATATTAGCCAGCCTATTGAATTCTAACATTTAGAATTCTGCTATTTTTGTGAAAATCAAAGAGACATATTAAATTCATACACTTATCAATGCATGAAGAGTTGTATGGAGTGCTCTTCCAAAGAGGCACATTAATTCATACGCTTGTCAATGCACGGAGAGTTATGTGGAGTGCTCTTCCAAAGAGGCACATTAATTCACACACTTGTCAATGCACGGAGAGTTGTGTGGAGTGCTCTTTCAAAGAGGCACATTAATTCACACACTGGTCAATGCACGGAGAGTTGTGTGGAGTTCTCTTCCAAAGAGCACCTTTTAGCAAAATTTATTTTTCTTGAATTTGGGAATCATTTGAAGAAGACTAAAAGTTATAATTAAATTCTGCATGAGAATTTAATTTCTCATGAGATGAGATTTTAATTATCTCATCATGCAAGAAAACCTTTTTCACACATGGGGTTTGGATTTTAGCTTTAAGCTAATTTGAATTTATTGGATTAAACCAATATAGATCATGGTCCTAGCCCAAATCAAATTTGGTTAATCCTGAATCTATTTAAATCCAAATCAAATCTAATTTCAAATAAATATTTGAAATTGATTAGTCCTTCTAGTAGACTTAAATCTAATTGAATCTTATTCACTTGTACTTAATCCAATTTAGATAATTCAATCAATCAAATTGATTAATTAAATCATATACGATTCTCAATCATTGATCAGCAAATAGATCATCCTAGGAAACTCTATGCGTGTGACTCTCTAGGTTCGAACCTAAGCCGGTAGCATAGAAAACAATTTTCTATACTAATCGATGTGCCCATCTAGCAATGGAACCCGACGTCCGAATAGGTCGAAGAGTTGCCGAGCAAACTCTAAGAACCCTAAGAAACAGTTACCGTATAATTCATCCTCTTGACCACAAATGCTAAGGATGGCTTAAGAGCCTGTCAACTCTAACAGCAAATCCATAAAGTGATTTCAATTTTAGTGATCATGTGACTTTCACATGAAGTGCCTTGGCCAAGGTCTTGCTAAATTGAAACACAAGCTTTCTCTCCTTTTAACGGGATAGGTCAAATTCCATCTTGATCCACAACTGACTACCACAAGTACTTGACTGCACCCAGTAACCTTTTGTAGCTGGATAGAATCCAGGTGGTCCGGCACCTAAGTACAATGAGTTTCTTGTAAGCCACTGGTTGTGATTTTCAGGTCTGAAGGATACTTATACCTATATCTTTCGGATTAACTCTTGACAGTAGAGTATCCAGAAATGAGTCACGTTCGGTGAAATGTACTCCTACACTTTCACCTGTATGTCATACCAGTGTCTCTACACTCCTTGGTTAAGAGGACAACCAACAAATATGATATACAACGTCCTATAATTGATAGTACTATGGCCCTATCATAGTATATCATTTGGTCGCGAACTCTTTTAAGGACCTTCAAAGATAAATCCTCCTTTTATCGTGAAGGAAGATCTTGAGGGCTTCATTACTATTAGGAGTTTTTAAGAAGATGTTCTTGTAATGAATAAACTGCCAAATAACTTTTATTAATATAATCAATTATATACAATTTACATCAGCACAATCATCAAATGATTGGCTTTAGGATACAATTCCCAACAAGCCATCATCCTCAACTCTAAACATCCTCAAGAGAACCGCAAGTGATCAGAAGTAAGACCGTGGAGGCAAAGGAGTTGAAGGAAATAAAAAAAATCGAACAAGGAAAGGAAGGATTTGAAAAATTTTGCTGAGACTTGGGTAGCACTTGTCCTTCTTCCTGAAACTATTATGGAACCTTGGTAGAATGGTTTAGAGTAGCAAATTGGGCCTCTCACCCTCTCCCTCAAGGAGTGACCTAGATCTAAGACTAGGGAAACACGATCCTCAACTCAAACTAAGAGCATCTCACCCTCTTCATACTCAAAGATGAACAAGGCACTTGGCAAAAGAAATCAAATAACTTGATTTTATTTCTCAAACTTCATATCTACAAGAGGGAAAGCTTGGCCTATTTATAGGCCAAAGGACTTCCAGAAATTTTAGCCCAAAAAACTAAAAGATCATAACAATCTAAGGATTAGTTATGATATAGCTAACTAATTATAACCAATCCCTAACAAATTTGGTTGCACAAGCTTCCATGTGGCACCTCCTTAGTTTGCCATGTCATCATCAGATACCTCCATGTGTCCTCCAAGATTGACTTCTAAGTTGCCATGTGTCATCATCAGATACCTCCATGTGTCCTTCAAGATTTGACTTCCAAAGAGAAGACTTGATGTCTTGATAGCAGTGTTGACTCAAGGCAGGAAGTGTCGATACTTTGAGACTTGGCAGAAGTTGAAATTTTGCAGCATGAGTTGCCACTTGAGAAATTGAAACTCTTGGCTCGAGTAAGTGGAACTGCGAAAGTGGATTAACTACAAAACCAAAGAGTGTCAGTCTGCAACCTTTTCTTCTTGCGATGTCCCCATCAATTCTTCCCGGGTGAAAAAACTCGGCCCTGACGAGTATGGATCATTTTGGCTTTGGTAATATTCAAGCAGATCTGGATCGATCCTTTGCAGTTCTTCTTGAGTGATCCATGAGTCTTCAGATCAGGTCTACCTTGCCAATGGACCAAGTAGCGTTGATAGTCTTTATTTCGGGTAGTGACAATCTGTCATCTAATATCCATTCAATTCTTTCTCGCTTTGTGGCTGGTGGACACTCTGGGATTGGTTCACTCTCAAAGGATGGATCAGGTCCTAAAAACTCACTGGGATTTATTGTTGGTTCCTTGTATTCTATCAGATCTGAAATATTAAAGGTGGAACTAATACCAAAGTCAGAAGGTAGGTCCAGTATATAAGCATTAGGTCCAATTCTTTTTATTATTTTGAAAGGACCTGCACCACGGGCGTGTAGTTTCTTCTTATAGTTCCCTTTGGAAACGCTCAGGTCTGAGCCTTATCATGACAAAGTCTCCTACATGAAATTCTTTTGCTCTTCTATGAGAATTAGCCATATGCTTGTAACTCTCATTGCTTATATGGATTTTCTTGCTAATTTCTTTGTGTAAATCCCTAATGTGTTGTGCATATGACTTAGCAGACTCTGATGTTCGTACATGCATGGGCAATGGAATGAGGTCTATTGGCTTTCTTGGTTTGTACCCATGAATAATCTCAAAAGGACTTTTTCCAGTGGATATGTTAACTAAACTATTATAGGCAAACTCTATACGTGGCAGTAAAAGGTTCCAATTTTCAGTATGTTTTCCTACTAAACATCTAACATATTTCCAAGACTTCTATTTACAACTTCTGTTTGACCATCAGTTTGGGGGTGATAAGTGGTAGACAAATTTAACTTGGTTCCTAGCAGGTGCCATAGGGTTTTTCAAAAGTAACTGATGAACTTAACATCCCTATCAGACACGATGGTTTTAGGTAACCCATGTAATCTAACACTTCATCTAGAAATAACTTGGTCCACTTTTGATGCATCGAAGGTCTGGGAACAAGCAGAAAATGTGCCATTTTAGAAAATCTATCGACTACCATAAAGATGAATCGTGTCTCCTTAAGGACTTTGGTAGTCCCAACACAAAGTCCATACTGATGTCTTGCCAAGGTCGATCAGGGATGGGTAAAGGGGTGTATAGTCCAGTGTTTTGTTTTGCATTTTAGCAACAGCACGTCCTACACTGGGCTACGACTTGGGCAATATTTCGTTTAAGCTGGCCAAAAGAATTGTTCCTCCAAAGCTAGAATAGTTTTATTCCTTCCGAAATGGCCCGCTAAACCTCTGGCATGGATTTCCCAAATCAAGAATTCCCTAATTGAGGTTTGGGGAATACACAACTTATCTCCTTTAAAAAGGAACCCATCATGAAGAGTAAAGTCTTTGTATTCTCTAGAAGGCCTTAGATGACAGATTCAAAAATCTCACTAAAGTCAGGGCAACTTT
>UESW01003966.1:387588-420210 GCA_900491605.1 Calamus simplicifolius | reverse complement strand
TTCTTTCTCTTTAAATTAGATTTTCATTCTCAGATTTAATCAAATCAATCTTATGAGCAAAATCATTCTTTCATTAAAAGTGTTTCCTTTTATCTTTTAAATCTTTAACTACAAGATTTAACTCATTTTTCTCATTAATTAATTTAAGTTTTCAGTTTTCAAGGATTGTGTTTCTTTTCAAAGCCTTGAAATCAATCATCAATTCATTAAATGCTTCAAACATTTCATCAAAAGTTAAATTCATCATCTGGGGTTTCGGTACTTACCTCTTCGTTGTCGTCCGCCATGAAGCAAACATTTGCAACTTCTTTTTGTTCTTCTTCTCGGAAGAAGACTCTTCACTGTCAGTCCAAGTTGCCATGTAGGCCTTTTTCTTTTTCTTATAGGCCTTCTTAAGTAAAGGACAGTCATACATGCCCTGGCTTTTACATTCATAACATACTAAGGGCTCTTTTCTTTTCCTTGTCCTTTTCCTTTTTCTTATCCTTTTCTCCTTCCATTTTGCTCTTTTGTGAAGGGCCTTTTTTCATAAATTCTAATTTCTTACAAGACATCATCAT
This sequence comes from Calamus simplicifolius, assembly GCA_900491605.1. Taxonomy (NCBI): domain Eukaryota; kingdom Viridiplantae; phylum Streptophyta; class Magnoliopsida; order Arecales; family Arecaceae; genus Calamus; species Calamus simplicifolius. The sequence continues at coordinate 419,650 of UESW01003966.1, read as the reverse complement.
CAACATCACTGCTGCTACTTCTTTTTTGCAGCTTGAGGCGATGGTTTTTCTTCTTTCTTGACTCATCCTCATGACATGTTGTTTAACTTGAAGCTCATGAGTCATTAGCGAACCAAGAAGCTCTCCAATGGTAGGATGTTCAGATCTTTGGCTTCTTGTATGGCTGTCACCTTGGCTTCCCCAAGTCCTTGGAAGTGACCTAAGAATTTTGCGAACAAGCTCAGAGTTAGTATATACTTTTCCAAGACTTTTCAAACCATTCACAATATCAGTGAATCTAGTGAACATGCATGTGATGGTTTCATTTTGTTCCATGGTAAATAATTCATATTTATGAACCAAAATATTTATTTTTGATTCTTTTACTTGACTTGTTCCTTCATGTGTTATTTCCAACCTATCCCAAATTTCTTTTGCGGAATTACATGTTGAGATTCGGTTGAATTCATTAGAATCTAAGGAACAATACAAAATGTTAATGGCTTTAGCATTTAATTGTGTCATTCTCCTATCATTATCATTCCAATCCCTTTCGGGCTTAGGAACAATAGTGCCATCAACTACGTGTGTGGGTGTACTAGGTCCATTCATTATTACTCCCCACAATTCATAGTCAGAAGCTTGAATGAATATTCTCATTCTAGCTTTCCAATATGAATAGTTGGTTCCATTAAATAAAGGAGGTCTATTCGTAGAATGACCTTCAGCAAAACATGAACCACTTTGTGTTGCCATAAGGATCTTTAGCCCTTGATCGTGAGATCAAATTCTAAATGAACCAGGCTCTGATACCAATTGTTGGCCCAGATGGCAACCCAAGAGGGGGGGGTGAATTGGGTTCTTAAAAATTTAAGACTTTTAGAAATGTTTTAACAAATTAACTCAAGATGTGCAAGTGAAAGAAATTAACTTATAAGCAATGCACAAACAGAAATATAAGAGAGATAGAGTGAGAGACAAATGAGCACGGCAAACACAAGATATTTTTATAGTGGTTCGGTGCAACCAGCACCTACGTCCACTCCCAAGATTCACTTGGGTCCACACTATAATCTTCCTAGATTACAGCCGAGTTGTTTTACAAGCTCACAACTCAAACTTGTTGTTTTTTCTGGATCACAACGAATCCTGCCGGTTTTACACGGGCTTACCACACAAAACCCAACTCGTTATTTTTAACGGGATCACAACGAACCCAAAACGTAAGCTATCCCAAGCTTACAAACGAGGTACAACTACCTTACTGATTCAATCCACTGATTGAATCAGTACACAAGAAATAAATCAGAGTTTAAATACAAGCAGCTCCTCTTGAGCAGAATAATCAAAATAAAGCTTTAGGTTTAGAAAAGCCTGATTAATAAGCTTGAATGCAGGCTTGGCTTCTTTGCTTCTCTTCTCCAACTCCTTTGAAGTGTGGAATCAGGCCTCAGCACAGATTCTCCGAGCTTTGGGGCTTTTGGATGTTGGTTGAAGCTTTTCTCTTTTTCTTCTAGGTTGGAAGATCTTGATATTGCTCTTGGTTGCTTTGGGATCTCCTCTTGAACTTTTTGTAGATTGTAGATCTGGAGCACACGAATCTCTCTCTTTGATTTCACTCCTTTTGAATCTCTTTTCTTGACTCAAATGATTTTTCCAATGAAGCTCTGTTTTTCCCTCTTTCTCTTCTTTTTTCTTTGAAATAAATTTTTTTCTCTATATATCTCTCTCTGATTTGAAAACAGCTTCTCTATTTATAGATTCTGCAAAAATATATCCGTTAGAATACAGAAATATAGCCGTTATTCAAAAATCTTACCATTGGGGCTGACGTGTCGTCGTGAAAAATTGCGCCCAGAATTCCGCGGAGTCGACTCGAGCATTGTGGAGTCGGCTCGAAGTCGATTACTTAAAATAGAAACATTTTAAACGTTAGAGGGTCGACTCACGAAAAACCAAAGTGTCGGCTCCCGACAGTCGGGGGTCGACTCGAAGAAAATGGGGAGTCGACTCGAGAAGCGCTCAAAAAATATACTTTCTGTTGTTTGAGCGGAGTCGGCTCGCACAGTCCAGAGTCGGCTCGCACAGAGTCAGGGGTCGACTCTTGAAATCCAAGGGTCGACTCGAGAAAATCAGAAAACTCTGTTACTTACTGGAGTTGACTCTGAAACTCTAGAGTCGGCTCCGGAACGTATCAAAATCAGAAATATTTCTGATTGACTTTGAAATTCGTCCCAGAAACATTTTAAATGAAATTTTGACTTGAATACAATAAATATGGCATTAAGCATGAATTCAAGACATGTTTCAAGAAATCATTTATTGTAATATGACATGTAAAAATTCCTTTCTGAAATCTTAAATATAGAGCTTGAAACTTCTTTTTCAAGTTGATTCAAAACTCAGTGAATTTAAACATTGAGAGTCCATTGCTTTCATTTGAATAAGCTCAAGGTTTTGATAAATAAACTCATTATTTCCTTAAAGTACTCATGGCTTTTGGAAATCATCAAAATCAATAAAGTTGGGGTAATTACAATCTCCCAAATTCTCAACACCAGGGCTTTTTGTGCCGACCGAGGTCGGGCTTTATGCCTGACTGGCCCAGGGCTTTTTGTGCCGACCGGGGTCGGGCTTCATGCCTGGCTGGCCCAGGGCTTTTTGTGCCGACCGGGGTCGGGCTTATGCCTGGCTGGCCCAGGGCTTTTTGTGCCGACCGGGGTCAGGCTTTATGCCTAGCTGGCCCAGGGATTTTTGTGCCGATCAGGGTCGGGCTTCATGCTTGGCTGGCCCAGGGCTTTTTGTGTCGACCGGGGTCGGGCTTCATGCTTGGCTGGCCCAGGACTTTTTGTGCCGACCAAGGTCGGGCTTTATGCCTGGCTGGCCCAGGGCTTTTTGTGCCGACCGGGGTCGGGCTTCATGCCTGGCTGGCCCAGGGCTTTTTGTGCCGACCGGGGTCGGGCTTTATGCCTGGCTGGTATAAGGCTTTAGGTGCCGATGAGTGTCGGGCTTCATGCCTGGCTGGTGCAGGGCTTTAGGTGCCAACGGGTGTCGGGCTTCATGCCTGGCTGGTGCAGGGCTTTTTGTGCCGACCGGGGTCGGGCTTCATGCCTGGCTGGCCCAGGGCTTTTTGTGCCGACCAGGGTCGGGCTTCATGTCTGGCTAGCCCAGGGCTTTTTGTGCCAACCGGGGTCGGGCTTCATGCCTGGCTGGTGCAGGGCTTTAGGTGCCGATGGGTGTCAGGCTTTATACCTGGCTGGCCCAGGGCTTTTTGTGAAAAGATCTTAGTAGCTAAAATCGAATCTTGTTAATATAGAATAAGGGGTGAAAACCCAAGTGAATACAGGCATGATACTTGACATGAGAGGAGGAATACATTACTGATAATACCGGCGAAGGTTATCTGCATTCCATGTCCTAGGGAGTGGCTTCCCATCGAGTTCCTCAATCTTGTAAGCTCCATGGCGGAGTGTCTCGGCGATCCGGTAAGGTCCTTCCCAATTTGGAGCTAGCTTGCCTCCCTCTGCTGGCTTCTAGACCTCAGCCCATCGAAGGACCAGGTCTCCTGGCAGGAACGTCCTGGGGCGCACACGGGCGTTGTAATATTTAGTGGCCTGTTGCCGATAGACCGCCATCCGAAGTCGTGCCCGGTCTCATACTTCCTCCACCAGGTCGAGGTTGGCTCGCAGCTGGTCAGGGTTACCTTTCTCGCTGTATGATTCCACCCGAGGGCTCGGTGCGCCAACCTCCATCGGGATAACGGCTTCGGATCCAAAGACTAAGCTGAATGGCGTCTCGCCAGGGGAGGCTCGCGGCGTTGTGTGGTAGGCCCATAGCACGTTGGGGAGCTCCTCCACCCATCGCCCCTTGCAGTCATCTAGCCGAGATCTCAGCCCCTGGAGAATGATTCGATTAGTCACCTCGGCCGCTCCGTTGGTCTGAGGGTGCCCGACGAAAGTCAACCTCTGATGGATACCCAGCTCGGAGCAGAACTCCCGGAAGGGCGCATTGTCAAATTGCCGGCCGTTATCAGTGACTAAGGTGTGCGGTAGCCCAAACCGACATATGATGGACTTCCAAAAGAAGGATCTCACTTTGCTTTCGGTAATCTTGGCAAGGGCCTCGGCTTCAACCCACTTGGTGAAGTGATCCACCGCCACCAAGAGGAACTTTCGCTGCCCGAAGGCTGGGGGGAATGGTCCCAGGATATCCATGCCCCACTGGGCAAAGGGCCAAGGTGCTACCAAGGGGGTTAGGTGAGATGTCGGCTGTCGCTGGATATTAGCGTGACGCTGACAGCTATCACATCTCTTAACAAGCTCGGCCGCATCTTCCTTCATTGTCAGCCAGAAGTACCCCTGCCGCAAGGCCTTGTAGGCTAGGGCTCTGCCCCCCAGGTGACTCCCACAGATGCCTTCATGGATCTCCCTGAGGATGTAATCTGATTCAGCCGGCCCCACGCACCTGAGGATTGGGTATGAGAAGGATCTCCGATAAAGCTTCTCGTCCATCATTAAGAATCTCGGGGCCCTCGCCTGAGTAGCCTGGCCTCAGCGGGGTTCTCTAGGAGAGTGCCGTCGGTCAAATATCGCATGTAGGCGTCCATCCAAGAGGGCTCTTGCTCCACTGGCAATGCTTCATCTACAACTTCGATGCTCGGGGCTTGTAGATTCTCCACATATGTTCTTCCCAGCATCCCGTCGGCCAAAGTGGCTAAGCGGGATAATGCATCGGCCCTGGCATTCTCCGCTCTGGGGATATAGCTGACGCGGAAGTAAGAGAAATGAGACGCTTGGGACTGCACCTTGCTCAAATATCGGGACATGGTTAGGTTCCTAGCCTCGTACTCCCCGGTGATCTGCCCAGAAACAAGCTGAGAGTCCGTGAAGGCCCTCAAACGCCCAGCGCCTAACTCCTTAGCTAACCTCATCCCCGCTAACAATGCTTCATACTCCGCCTGGTTATTAGTTGCTGGGAACTAGAATCTGAGAGCATACTCCACTACGTCTCCCTCCGGGCTCGCGAGAATGAGTCTGGCTCCGCTTCCTTGAGAATTTGCGGCTCCATCCACATGCAAGATCCAGTCCGCCTCCTCAGTTGAGGGAGGGTCCACACACTCCTCCGGTCGCACCCCCTCCATCTCTCTCTCCAAGAACACTCGACCAAGAAATCAGCCAACACCTGAGACTTCATGGCTGACCTTGGCCAGATGGACAGATCAAACTCACTTAGTTTAATGGCCCATTTGGCCAACCGACCGGAGGTGTCAGGCGAGATAAGATGGTTCGAAGAGGCTGATCCGTGAGCACCACGATGGGATGAGCTTGGAAATAAGGTCGGAAGCGTTGAGCAGAGACCATCAAGGCAAAAATAATATTCTCGGTTCTCGAGTACCTGGTCTCGGCGTCATAGAGTACTTTGCTGGTGTAATAGATTGGCTTCTGAACCCCATCGGCATCCATGCGCACGAGCACAGAGCTGACAGCCTCGAGGGAGGCTGCAAGATATAGGAAGAGCTCTTCTCCATTCTTAGGCTTGGACAACAGCGAGGGAGTGGATAGAAACTACTTCAACTCCTCAAAGGCACCCTGACACTCCTTTGTCCATTCGAACCTGTTGACCTTGCGCAGCGCCTTAAAGAAGGGCATGCACCTTTCTGCCGACCTTGACATGAAACGACTCAAGGCCGCCACCCTCCCCGTCAGGCGTTGCACCTCCTTCTTGTTGGCTGGGGGCCTCATCTCCAAGATAGCCCTGATCTTGTCAGGATTGGCTTCGATCCCTCGCTGAGTCACCATAAAACTCAGGAACTTGCCTGCTGCCACTCCAAAGGCGCATTTGTGGGGGTTAAGCTTCATCCGATACCGGCGCAAGTTGTTGAAAGTCTCCTCGAGGTCAGCAACATGGTCTGCTGCACTGGTGCTCTTGGTCAGCATGTCATCCACATACACCTCCATGTTGCGCCCTAGCTAATCCTTAAAGACCTTATTCATCAATCTTTGATAAGTGGCCCCGGCATTTTTCAACCCAAAAGGCATCACCCTGTAACAATAAATTTACTTTTCTGTGATAAAGGAGTTGCTTCTTCATCCGTCGGGTTCATTTTGATTTGATTATACCCCGAGAACGCATCCATGAAACTAAGGGTCTCATGCCCGGACGTGGCATCCACCAGCTGATCGATTCGGGGCAGCGGGAAGTTGTCTTTAGGGCATGCCTTATTGAGGTCGGTGAAGTCCACGCACATCCTCCAACTCCTGCTAGCCTTGCGAACCATTACGACATTCGCTAGCCAGTCCGGGTAATGCACCTCGCGGGTGTGACCGGCCGCCAGCAGCTTCCGCACCTCCTCATCCACGGTCTTTTATCGGTCAGGGGCAAAACTCCTTTTCTTCTGCCGGATAGGCCGACACCCCGGCCGAATGTTAAGCTGATGTGTGATCACCTCCTCCGGAATTCCTAGCATGTCGGATGCCGACCATGCGAAGATGTCCACGTTAGCCCGCAGAAAGGTGAGGAGTCGGTCACGAGCCTCCTCCGGAAGTAAGGCTCCAATCCGGACCGTTCGCGCGGAGTCCTCCCCGAGGGGAAAAGCAAGCAGCCGCTCGGCTGGCTCACCCCTTTTCTCCAAGTCTCGCGGGTCAAGCATCTCAGGTGTCGGTGCAGGTGCCGTCCCCTGCGGACTAGGGGCCAAGTGATAGCAAAGTGTTGGCGGATTCTGCTCTCCCCGCATCTCCCTGACTCCTCTGCTGGTGGGGAACCTCACGAGGAGCCTCTTAGTGGATATGACAGCATCCAAGAGGTTGAGCCCGGGCCTCCTGAGGATCGCGTTATATGCGAGGGGCACGTGAACCACCAAGAACTTCATGAGAACAGTGCTCTGGCACGGGGCTGTACCAGCCATCACAGGGAGAGTGACCTCCCCCTCAACTTTTACAGAATCTCCTGTGAATCCCATCAGAGGCGTGGTGATAGGTCGAAGCAAATCAGGTGACAAGTTTATACGAACAAAGGCATCGTAGTTCAAAATATCTACGGAACTCCCACTGTCAACTAAAATTCTTTTTATAGGATGCTTAGCGATTGTCATAGACACGACGACGCTATCATCATTTTTATTCACTACCCCATCTAAGTCTTTTTCGAAGAAATGAATTACAGACTCCGACTCCCCCTCCCCTCTTGGTCTCTTCGACGGGCCTCCTGTCCCCCAGGAAATCATCGCTACCGTCTTCTCCATCGGGGTATTGTCGATCACCTGTGGCGGGGGCGCTGACGGGCCAGGAGCTCCCGGGTTGTTCCTCTGAACGAATTTTCCCAGGTGGCCCTGCTGGATAAGGTCTTCAATAGCCTTCTTCAGCTGACGGTAGTCGTCGATGTCGTGGCCATGGTCCCGGTGGTAGCGGCAGTAGAGGTTCTTGTTCCGGGGGATCTTCAGGTTGATGGGAGGAGGGCGCTGCAAATAAGACTCCCCTTCAATCTCGAGCAGGATCTGAGATATCAGGGCGAGCAATGGGGTGTAGGGTCCGTCTCTTGGTGCAGGGGCTCGGGGGCGGTTGTCTGGCCAGCGAGGAGGCTCAGGCCTCCGGGGGCGAACTTCTGCAGGCTCCGGTCGGGCCGGCTTCTTGGGGACACTCCCACCAGCCTCGCGCCGAGAAAAGTCGGCCTTGTCCGCCCGGATGTATTTCTGGGCCCGGATCAGAAGCTCAGAGTAAGATCTTGGAGGCTTCTTGTCAAGAGAATACGCGAAGCGAGAAGGGCGGAGCCCCCGCTTCAAGGCCAAGGTAGCCACCGAGTCTTCCAGGTTGTAGACCTCCAGAGCTGCTTCTTTAAACCGGGCGACATAGTCCCGCAGGGGCTCGCCGTTCTTCTGCTGGACGGCAAAGAGACTGTCCGCCACCCTCGGGATCTTCCGGTAAGCGTTAAAATGGGCTAAGAAAGCCCTCTCCAACTGGCGGAAGGAATCGATGCTTCGCGGCGGCAGACGGGAGTACCAAGCTCGAGCAGCCTTCTTCAGGGTGGCAGGGAAGGCAATACATATAAGTGAGTCAGTGGCCCCCTGGACTTGCATGAGTACCTTATAGCTCTCCAAATGGTCCAGGAGGTCTGTGGTCCCATCGTATGGATCTAGCTGAGGAAGGCGGAATCTGGTGGAGATGGGCTCCTCCATGATGCGGCGAGACAAGGGAGGCCGGCTATCGTAGTTTGTTTCTGGCAGGTGGGTGATCCGACGGCTAAGCTCCTCCAACTTCTGATTACACTCCTCGAGTCGACGCTCGGCTCAACGAGGCATCCGTCCATCAAAGGAGCCCTCCCCCGAAGATTCAGAAGAAGGAGAACAGGGGCGGCGATGCCGGCGTGGGCGCTCCGCCTCCTTCCCATGCCGCCGCTTAGGAGAGACACTAGCATGGCGGGAAGGAGACCGATGTCTCTTAGAAGCTTCGCGGTGATGAGGCTTGGCCGGAGATCGATGGTGACGATCCACAAGAACCGGTGATCTTTGGCGGGAGGAATGCTGGCTGGGCTGCACCACCCCCGGGATAGATGTATTCGGCTCCGGCTGCTGCACGGCCGCCTGCTGGTGCTGTAGGCCCTGAACCACCGCCGCCAAAGACTGGACTTGCATCGCCAACACAGTAAATCTATCCTCCTAGAGCTGTTGCGGAGCAGGCACGGGAGCATCGTCCTGAGGAACAGAAGGCCCTGCCCCCCGGGGGTGCAGCGGCTCCGAAATACTGGCTGCGAGAGCCGGGGGGGCCTCCGGGTGGACCGGCTCCGCGGCGCTGCCCCCCAGCGCGACCGGCTGAAACTCCCTTCGTCCGGGTCGTCACCATGGCTTCAAGAGCTTGAAGAGAGGAAAAAGTAAGCTGCTGGTTCGATGTCTTTCTTTTCTTCCCCCCCTTCCTGGCGCGCCAATCTGATGACGCCAAGTCACCTTCTTCAAACGTCGGGGAAGACGGACGTCCTTCTCCTCGGACCCCTGCAAGAAAAGTCCCCGAAGACCGGTGGTTCCGGTAGGGACCCTCCGACGCTCAAGTCAGTCACTTGGGTTCAGACAAAGAACCACTCAGCGGAAAGGAGCTGAGGTAGTTAGGGTTTTGCTAGGAGGAAGAAAAACTAGAAAACCAGAGTTCGGATCCCTACTTACAGCGCAGGCACGTGCTTTTATACCTGTTCGAATATCCTATCTTACTATTCCGAAAGATCACCATCGTACCATCGCTGTGCATGCCGGAGGCATCCCATACTACCTGTTAACGTGATATCACACGTGTCTAACAGCTGCGATGGCATTCGGTGCGCGCCGTTATTTGATATGACCGTGTACGGTCGCAAGTGGTAGCGAATCGTACGCCGTAACGGAGCACGGCCACGCACAGGAACATGCAGTGCGCCATACGCCGTTATGAGGCATGGCCCTCCGTAACGGGGTGCAATCACGGGCGTACGGAGAATCATGTGGGCACGCCATGTGGCCCGGAGCTGTCATTCTTTTCAACGGTTGAACTGCATGCTAATCGTTGATGATACCCACGTACCCCGAGACCGGAGGAGGATCTCGGGGTAGAGATATGGTGGTCCCATCCCGAGACCGGAAGGGGTCCCGGGGGTGTGATGATGCTGGTGCACCCCGAGACCGGAGGGGGTCTCGGGGTCAAGAGATGACGATCCTACCCCGAGACCGGAAGGGGTCCCATGGGTGGGATGATGCCGGTGCACCCCGAGACCGGAGGGAGTCTCGGGGTCAAGAGATGATGATCCCACCCCGAGACCGGAAGGGGTCCCGGGGGTGGGATGATGCTGGTGCACCCCGAGACCGGAGGGGGTCTCGGGGTCAAGAGATGATGATCCCACCCCGAGACCGGAAGGGGTCCTGGGGGTGGGATGATGCTGGTGCACCCCGAGACCAGAGGGGGTCTCGGGGTCAAGAGATGATGATTCCACCCCGAGACCGGAAGGGGTCCCGGGGGTGGGATGATGCTGGTGCACCCCGAGACCGGAGGGGGTCTCGGAGTCAAGAGATGATGATCCCACCCCGAGACCGGAAGGGGTCCCGGGGGTGGGATGATGCCGGTGCACCCCGAGACCGGAGGGGGTCTCAGGGTCAAGAGATGATGATCCCACCCCGAGACCGGAAGGGGTCCCGGGGGTGGGATGATGCTGGTGCACCCCGAGACCAGAGGGGGTCTCGGGGTCAAGAGATGACGATCCCACCCCGAGACCGGAAGGGGTCCCGGGGGTGGGATGATGCCGGTGCACCCCGAGATCGGTGGGGGTCTCGGGGTCGAGAGATGATGATCCCACCCCGAGATCGGAAGGGGTCCCGGGGGTGGGATGATGCCGGTGCACCCCGAGACCGGAGGGGGTCTTGGGGTCAAGAGATGATGATCTCACCCCAAGACCGGAAGGGGTCCCGGGGGTGGGATGATGCCGGTGCACCCCGAGACCGGAAGGGGTCCCGGGGGTGGGATGATGCCGGTGCACCCCGAGACCAGAGGGGGTCTCGGGGTCAAGAGATGACGATCCCACCCCGAGACCGGAAGGGGTCCCGGGGGTGGGATGATGCCGGTGCACTCCGAGACCGGAGGGGGTCTTGGGGTCAAGAGATGATGATCCCACCCCAAGACCGGAAGGGGTCCCGGGGGTGGGATGATGTCGGTGCACCCCTAGACCGGAGGGGGTCTCGGGGTCGAGAGATGATGATCCCACCCCGAGACCGGAAGGGGTCCCGAGGGTTGGATGATGCCGGCGCACCCCGAGACTAGAGGGGGTCTCGGGGTCAAGAGATGATGATCCCACCCCGAGACTGAAAGGGGTCCCGGGGGTGGGATGATGCCGATGCACCCTGAGACCGGAGGGGGTCTCAGGGTCAAGAGATGACGATCCCACCCCGAGACCGGAAGGGGTCCTGGGGGTGGGATGATGCTAGTGCACCCCGAGACCGGAGGGGGTCTCGGGGTCAAGAGATGATGATCCCACCCTGAGACCGGAAGGGGTCCCGGGGGTGGGATGATGCCGGTGCACCCCGAGACCGGAGGGGGTCTCGGGATCAAGAGATGATGATCCTACCCCGAGACTGGAAGGAGTCCCGGGGGTGGGATGATGCCGGTGCACCCCGAGACCGGAGGGGGTCTCGGGGTCAAGAGATGATGATCCCACCCCGAGACCGGAAGGGGTCCCGGGGGTGGGATGATGCCGGTGCACCCCGAGACCGGAGGGGGTCTCGGGGTCGAGAGATGATGATCCCACCCCGAGACCGGAAGGGGTCCCGGGGGTGGGATGATGCCAGTGCACCCCGAGACTGGAGAGGGTCTCGGGGTCGAGAGATGGCGATCCCACCCCGAGATCGGAAGGGGTCCCGAGGGTGGGATGATGTCGGTGCACCCCGAGACCAGAGGGAGTTTCGGGGTCGAGAGATGATGATCCCACACCGAGACCGGAAGGGGTTCCGGGGGTGGAATGATGCCGGTGCACCCCGAGACCGGAGGTGGTCTCGGGGTCGAGAGATGATGATCCCACCCCGAGACCGGAAGGGGTCCCAGGGGTGGGATGATGCCGGTGCACCCCGAGATTGGAGGGGGTCTCGGGATTGAGAGATGACGATCCCCCCCAAGACTGGAAGGGGTCCCGGGGGTGGGATGATGCTGGTGCATCCCTAGACCGGAGGGGGTCTCGGGGTCAAGAGATGATGATCCCACCCCGAGACCGAAAGGGGTTCTGGGGGTGGGATGATGCCGGTGCACCCTGAGGCCGGAGGGGGTCTCGGGGTCGAGAGATGACGATCCCACCCCGAGACCGGAAGGTGTCCCGGGGGTGGGATGATGCCGGTGCACCCCAAGACCGGAGGGGATCTCGGGGTCAAGAGATGATGATCCCACCCTGAGACCGTAAGGGGTCCCAGGGATGGGATGATGCTGGTGCACCCCGAGACCGGAGGGGGTCTCGGGGTCGGGAGATGGTGATCTCTGTTAGCTGCTGTTACCTTTTTTTCTGACGATGCGGGATCAGTCATATCAGGTCTCATGATCAGACTCAGTGTGGGGCTCACGGGCTTCTTCTAGGATGCCCAACCTAGTTTCGACTTGATCGAACCTGAACCCTAATCTAGCCTCAGATTGCTTGATGTCTTGGTTCATTCGGGCTAGTTGTTCAGTGATGATCCTTAAGTGATCATCAATGCTTTGATTAGCCATGGGTTCAGCCTGTAATGGAGGTGGTGACAGGCGAAAAGATGCTCCAGATCTAGTGCACATGCAAGCACAATCAAGCATATAAGACTCAGACTGACTCGGACTACGGTATGCTAGACCTAGTCATCCAGAGTAAAGGATTTGGCTTAATGCAAGCCAATCTAACAGTAACTCTTCAATTGGCCAGTTGGGATAGGTGGAAGGGGGGGAGGCTCGTCCTGCAAATTGCAGGTGCCTAATTAGAATAACCCCAACACTTTGCTTAAGTCGTTTGACATTTGACCTCCCTTCTAGACACTATTTTAGAGCACACGCCAGATTGATTTGTACTAGTCTCCTCCAGTACACTAAACTGACTGTTGGTGTCCCTAGCCCTCCAGGGAAAATGTCAATTAAGTTGCTACTCAGTTTTAGATTAGAGGCTTGGGATCGGAATGCACGGGTGATTGTTTTGGGCCAAGGAAGGGGTCTCAATCCCTCCCTTATCTGACATCAATGAAAGCCCTTAAGAGTAATTTAATGTAGATGAATGAAATGTAAAACACAAACCCTAATCCAAAAATCTATAAATAGCAATAAATCTCAGAATTTTTTTTTGATGTGTATGAAGCCAGAAATAATTCAATTAACAGATGATATACTGATAACAATATGAATTAAAATTAAGCCCTAACTATGCTTTGATACTAAACTGATGCAGGACCGATTCGCATGCAAGTAATTTATTTTTTTTCTTTTTTTAATGATTAATGATTGCAATTGATTATTCTCCCAAAGTAATAGCCTACGAGGGATTTAGAAAAATTTACAGTAAACCCGCACGCAAAATAGTTCCTAAAAAAAATAAAGAAGAAGGACCGCCGAGGCTAAGAAGCCCCGGTAGGGCTTGCTCTCCTACAATAAAGTTACTAATAGATTAGAGGGGTGTACCTGGTAAGAGGAGGAAGATCAAAGTGTTGAAGGGGTTGCTCTGCCTGGCAGATGCGCCCTAGATGACCAAGCCTTGAGCCCACGGATCTGTGGCCAAGTATCTGCTGTCCTGGATGAGGATCGCCTTGAATTATGGATTCGTGGCTACCGAGGGATCTGCAAGATCACCATACAAGGTTTAAAGAATCATAAAAAAATTTAGAATAGAGGCAAAGAGACAAGGAAGGAGTAGAAAAAAGGAGAGGGCGGCCAAGGTTTCTCTTGGAGACTTGGGATGTTGGCACGCGCAGGAGGAGGGGAACAAGAGCACCAGAGAACCAACTAATAAAAATCACATTAACTCAAAACTTGGATTGATTGATTAATAATAAAAGATACATCATTCGTACAAGAGGGTCTCTTTTATAGAGCAAGAGACTTGGGGTCCAAGAAAATACAGATATGAAAAGAGAGAAAAAAAGGTGCCCTAGTCAAATTTGGCATAAAATCTGCAGCATTCAGATGAGGAAGGTGATCTTCTAGATGCAATCAGTGGCAGCTGGATTCGGCATAAAATCTGTGGCATCCAGATGAGGCAGGTGATCTTCTAGATATGATTGAGATGCAATCAGCGGTAGCTTAATTTGGCATAAAATCTGCAATGTCTAGATGAGAAAGGTGATCTTGGAAAGCAGTCAGATGCAATTGGCGACAGCTTGATTTGGCATGAAATCGGCATCATGAGAAAAATGATCATCCAGATCAGAAAGGTTGCTTGCTCTGCTAGGTGGCATGTGGGCTGCTTGAAGTAGGTGTGGCACTAACTTGAATTTAGCAGCTGCTCTGTCTGACTGTGATGGCCTTGTCTTCTGCTTCAATACTGATGTCTCCTCTTGTAAGCTGATGAACTTACTATAGGACTCACATTAAAATAAATTAAACTGGATAGGACTCAATTTAGAATAAAATGAACTGGACGGGACTCAAAATAAACTAAACTTTATTTTCCAACTCAAGACTTGAATCATAACTAATCAGATATCCATAAAGGGTTAAGAATCCTCTGCTTGATCCTGGTGCCCGCACCAGCACCGTCGTGCCGGGGTCGAGTGGTGTCCCATGGGCCGTGATGCCGGCGAGCTCCTTTTGAACCACCTCGAAAGTTTGTGTTCTGCCCGAGGGATGACTCATCGGGTACATAGCCTTTAGGGTCTTAACCACTCGGGGGGCACCGCCATGCCGGGGCCGAGTGGTGTCCCATGGGCCGTGATGCCGGAGAGTTCCTTTTCTAAGATCTGGTACTTGGATGCAAGGAAGGAACGGCCATGGTGCTAAAGGAGGTCCTTTATTGCTCATAATGTAGGGAGATACATCATTGATGATGTCCGATTTGATGATGTCCGATTATAGGCTTGAGAGATTTTTCTTTCAAGAAATTGGTCTCCTTCTACTGAGTTGATGATCTACCCCCCAGAAAACTATGTTGATTGAAGATGGGAGTACTAGTGCTGAAATCTGAGGGTAGCTGGAATGGAATCCGAAAGAGGTCTTGGGCTCGGATTGGCTCTGAAGTAACTAGGAGTTAGGATTTGAGTGGCAAGTAGTGGCGCTCTTGCTGGTTAATGAGCTTGAGCCTTAAATTGCTGATGAGCTTGAGGTTGCTCTTGCTCCTGTGCTTGTTGAGATATGACGGTGGTGAGTCTCTTGCTAGGAAGATCTCCCATCGGATGGATGATAGCTGGCTTGAGCGGCAACCAAAGGAGCAGTGTAAGCTCTTGTTTGCTGCTGTGTGGCCGTAAAATATCGCTTCCACAGCTTTTGGACAGCTACCGTTAATGCTTGAATATGCAGGGTGAGGGTGGCACGATGTTTTGCTTGAATGGCCTAAACTGGTGGTGATGGTGGAACAGAGAGCTAGCCTCCTGCTGCTCAGCTCGTTGAGGGTGCCGCCCCAGCATAACTGGTGAAAGCTTTCATTGTTGTCGTAGAGGGAGTGAGAGCTTGTAGCTTAGTGTCATAGAACTCTGCTTTCTCCTCGTACCTGGCGCGCCAATCTGATGCTGCCAGATCACCCCCCTCGAACGTCCGCGAGCGTCCGATCGCCTTCGTCAGTGAGCTCAGGATATTTCGGCGAGCTTCTCGCATCTGGAAGCCTGCAAAAAGTCTCGAGGGCCAGAGATTCCGGCGGGGACCCTCCGACGCTCAAGTCAATGCTCTAGACAACAGCCGTGAGCTTGAAAAAACTCAAAAGAGAAAGAGAGAGAGAGAGGCTCAAAGAAGAGCTCTCTGTGAGCAAGAATGAGCGTTTAGGAGTGTTGTTGTGGTTGAGTTATCTGAGTTCAGTTCTCAGTTTAGTTACCTCATCAGGGGTCCCTCTTACCCATTTTATAGATGCTTAGAGTCTATCCGATTTGAGTGGTTGAGGCCTCATAATGATGACTTTGATGGGTGAAGTGACAGAGCTGATGTCTATGAGGCTTGGGGTGCCTTTGGGTGCTGCCACTTGTAAGAGCATTTAAGGTGACGGCAGGGCTTGCTCCCTCCTTTGGCATGTCAAGGCTGCAGTCAAGTCCCGTCAGAGTGGGTGACTGCAGCTGGCTGATGGGTCAAGTCCCATCGAAGAGGGGGAGTCGTTCGGTTGTTGGGCCAGGTCCCATCGGAGAGGGGAGTCATCCGGTTGGCCCGAGGGAGAGACATCTACGGAACACGTAGGAGTTACGTACATTTGGGATGATTGGTAGGTCCTGTCCCATCGAAGAGGGGGAGTCATTCGGTTGTCGGGCCGGGTCCCATCAGTCGGTGGCATCGGGGTCGACCTGAAGAGATCGGGGCTACCTCGGCATGACTTGAGAAGCCGGGGCCGACCTGAAGAGGTCGGGGCCAAGGCGGACGCTCGAGGCCGGGGCCGAGGAGGACGCTCGAGGCCGGGGCCGAGGAGGAAGTCTTGAGGCCGAGGCGGAGGTGGAATGCTCGAGGCCGGGGCCGAGGAGGAACGCTCGAGGCCAGGGCCGAGGAGGAACGCTCGAGGCCGTGGCCGAGGCGGAGGCTCGAAGCCGGGGCCGAGGCGGAGGCTTGAGGCCGGAGCCAAGGAGGAACGCTCGAGGCCGAGGCCGAGGAGGGACGCTCGAGGCCGGGGCCGAGGCGAAAGCTTGAGTCTGGGGCCGAGGAGAAAGGCTCGAGGCCGAGGGCGAGGCGGAAAGCTCGAGGCCATGGCCAAGGTGGAAAGCTGGAAGCTCGAGGCCGAGGCTGAGGAGGAACGCTCGGGGCCGGGACCGAGGAGGGACGCTCGAGGCCGGGGCCGAGGAGGAAGGCTCGAGGCCAAGGCAGAGGCAGGGCCGACCTGAAGAGGCCGGGGCCGAGGCGGAAGGCTCGAGGCCGGGGCCGAGGCGGAAGGCTCGAGGCCGGGGAGGCTAGAGGCCGGGGCCGAGGCGGGAAGCTCGAGGCCGGGGCCAAGGATGAAAGCTCGAGGCCGGGGCCGAGGCGGAGGCTCGAGGCCGGGGCCGAGGATGAAAGCTCGAGGCCGGGGCCGAGGAGGAAGCTCGCAGCCGGGGCCGAGGCAGAAGGCAAGACTAGAGGCGAGGCCGACAGGGGCCGAGGCCGTCCGAGGCCGACTGGATGACGCTGGGGCGACTTGGATGATGTGCCGGGGCCGACTGGGTGACGCCGGGGCGAGGCCGGCTTGGATGATGCCGAGGCGAGGCCGGCTTGGAGTCGAGGCCGACTGGAGCTGAGGCCAAGGCCGAGGTGGCCGAGCAGGGCCAAGGCCGACTGAGGCCGAGCACTATTCATGCCGAGGCCGAGATGGCCGAGGCTGAGACGGCCGAGGCCGACCGAGGTCGAGGCCGAGTTGAAGCCGAGGCCAACTGGGGCCGAGGCCGAGCTGAAGTGCCGAGGCGACACTGGGGCCGAGGCCGATGGGGGTTGAGGCCGACGGGGCCGAGGCCGAGCTGAAGTGCCGAGGCAAAAATAGGGCCGAGCCCGACTGGAACCGAGGCCAACTGGGGCCGAGGCTGAGCTGAAGTGTCGAGGCGAGACTGGGGCCGAGGTCGACGAGGGCCGAGGCCGACTGGGGCCGAGCACTGTTCATGCCGACGTTGAGATGGCCGAGGCTGAGACGGCCGAGACCGAGGCTGTGGTGGCCGAGGCGAGACTGGGGCCGAGGCCAACCAGAGCCGAGGCCAGGGCCAACTCGGACGTGCCGGGGAGAGGCTGGCTGGAGCCGAGGCCGAGGTGGCCGAGCGGGGCCGAGGCCGACTGGGGCCGAGCACTGTTCATGCTGAGGCCGAGATGGCCGAGGTTGAGACGGCCAAGACCGAGGCTATGGAAGCCGAGGCGAGACTGGGACCGAGGCCGACTGGGGCTGAGGCCGAGGGGGCAGTCGAGTGCCGAGGCCGAACAGAAGCTGGCTCCATGCGAAGGAGAGAGAAAAGATAGCGGATGGGGGGAAGGTCGAGTTGCCAAGTTTGGATGCTGTTATTGTGGCCCATTGGCCCCATCAAAAAGTGTTCTCACATCATACATGATGGTGGAGAGATTGGGATTGGGGACCAACCAAGACTTCGACTTGGCTTCATAGAAGTTTCATGATTATTTGGCCAGATGACATTAAGAAATTCGGTTCTAGCTAGGCTGGGAGGAAATTAACATTTAAATAACAGCAGTTCAGAAATACTGACGGTTCAAAGGCCTATTAATGACTTACCTGTGAGATCCTTGGGCCTAAGATCAAATAAATCATTAACAGGAATCCCTCGGGCTCCGGACTCCTCGTTCACCGGAGGTAGGAGTGCAGTCCTACGCCGCCACCTTCTGTTGCCGTGGTTGGGCATTTTGGTGAAGAAGCACAAGGTGAGTCGTAGGAGCGTGCATGTAGCCTGTTTAATTGTTTATATAGCCTGGGGGGAAGTGCTAAGCTAATACGGACGTCGGAGCATTTAGGGAATGCCTTTTGGTCCAACATGCTTTTTCTTTTTCTGTTCATTGTTCATGTTTAGGGAATGCCTTGATGTCAAGCCGGCAGGGAATGCCTTGATGTCAATATTCTAACGTGGGCCTTCCCGGAAAACCGAAATAAAACAAGACAAATTGGGCATTTTGGTGAAGAAGTTAAGAGCGTTCATATATAGCCTGGTGGGAAGAGCTGCATTATTTGGGGCCTTGGGCGCTCAAAATATTCCAAATTATCCAAAAGCAAGTACGGACGTAAAAGCAAATATGGGGAATAGTGTTCAGTTCACTATTCAATTTAGGGAATGGGAGTAGTTTTAGCACCGGTTTTAAAATAAGGGGCGGAACCAAAGATTTTGACAAAATGGTGTTAAAGTGAAAAACGTCATTTCAAATGGCATTTTCCACTTTTACGACATAACCCCTCGACTCAGCCCCGTCAGCGGGGTGCTGACGTTAGGGGTAGAAATTGCCACTTGGAGTGGCGATTTTATTTAGATTGAAATCTCCACTCCAAGTGGTGATTTTTGTAATGAAATCGCCACTCCAAGTGGCGATTTCATTCCAGTTAAAATTGCTATTTGAAGTGGCGATTTCTACTCTGAAATCGCCACTCCAAGTGGCGATTTTCTCAGAAATCGAGAGATCGAACCCGATCCCTTCTTAAACGCTCGGTGCCCTACTCCCTCACTCCCTACTCGCCGGCAACCCTCCCTGCTGCTCGCTGACCCTCCCAGCTGCTCGCTGACAACCCTCTCAGTGCTCCAGCCCCTGCTCGCTGACCCTCCCCGCTGCTTGCCGACAGGCCTCCCGCTGCTTGCCGACAGCCCTCTTTCCAGAGGGGTTAGGCCTTCTCCAATCTTCTTTTATACTTGTCTTTCATGTTGCAAATATCATTGTAAAGATTCTTAATAGTGCAAGACATGTGACTCTTGAATTTGAAAAATTGAAGATCAATTGAAGCTCAATCATATCCTTAGGCATAAATTTTAGGAAGCATGTGTGATTGGTAGTTTCTAATTAATTGTTCTTGATCTCAAGTCACCTAAATCATTGATACATGTCTCATGGTGAAGGAGTAGATTTTGAAGAAATTGTTTAGGATATATATATATATATTATATTATATATATGGTCTATGGCCTCAAGATCTTTTTTGGTTTGGATCTATCAAAACTGCTTTGATTTAGACTTATTGTCTTATTTTGCAATTAAAAAATCTCTCTCAAATTGTCTTAAATTTGTACTGTTTGAAGAATCTATTGGGATTGTTTTGATTTTGAATTAATGTGTCTTGAATGATATTGAGCTATAAATTTGTTTTAATTCTGGTTTAGTACTGATACTTAGTCAGGGATTAGGGATTTTATTTTTATTGGCTCTTTAAAATGGATTTAAGCTATAGGTTACATTTAGATAGGATACTTTTTCTTAGTTGATTCCACGTACTCTTTATTTGCCCATCATCCTTTACTCGATACCAAATTCTTTTTATTATTTTTCTTTTTCCTTTATTAGAATTGGTTTATTGCTTCTAAACACATATTGGACCATGCTAGTTGGTTAATTAAAAGTTCCCTTCAGCTAATAAATACTTCAGTCCTACTATCGCTTTGTAATTAGCTAATAATTCTTTTAACTTGTTTTGTCAGATTATCAAGACATGGCTCATAATGTTTTAGATTCAGGGCCTCATGATCCTAGTGTTCTCACTTTGCAATGGTTGCATAGATCAACCAACATATTTGAGGGCGAGGTGTGTATTATTGATCGACGGTCCTTAATTAATTTACATGTGTTTATGTGAATATGGATGCATCATTAAAAAAAAATTCAGAAGTTACCGGTTCTTAGATGCCGTCGATATGATGCACATATATGGAAAGAGACACCGGGCATGTCACACCCATGAGTGCAGTACTACCTAGATCATGTTGGCATGTTTGGCATATATCGGATATTGGCCAGATTCGACTGGATGTTGGCCTTATTTTAGCACTGGTTGAGAGATGGCGGTAAGAGACCCACACATTTCATCTTCCTTTTGGTGAGGCAACCATTACACTACATGATGTCAGTATTTTGAGTGGCCTCCGGATTGATGGATCCACTGTTACTGGGTTAGATCCGCACTATACTATTCCAGAGTGGTAGGCTATATTTGGGAGGTTATTTAGTATTGAACCTCCTGTCGAAGCATTTCCGAAAGGTCATTTTCGTTTAGAATTCTTCGATCAATTCTATCGCGACCTTCACTTGGACGAAGATGTGGATGATGAGGTTGTCTAACAATTCGTGAGGGGACAACTTCTTCGAATTATTGGTGAAGTGATTCTTCCAGATACCTCTGGTAATTTAGTGAAGTTGATGTACGTGCCATTTCTAAAAGACTTGGAGGCATTTGCTGCTCTTAGTTGGGGATCGGCTACACTTGCTGGTTTATATAAAGCACTATGTCGTGCAATGAGTCCTACCCAGTCAGACATCAGAGGATACCTCCCATTGCTACAGGTAAACACTATATTCTTATATCTGAGATCGAGGTAATTTTTATTGTTAATTAACATTTTGAATTATCCGAACATGCAGATTTGGGCATGGGAATAATTTCCTATTTTCCATCCCATGAGACTCGAGACTCCGGAGGCTAGACCTTCAGATGCCGATGATGATTGGCACTTAAGTGCACCGTGGGGGTATAGATGGCATATAAAATATAACTTGAAAAATGTTTCAACCCATACACTACGTGCATATAGGGACTAGTTGGATGTGTTGGATGATAGTGAACAATAGGTATGTCATGTTGTAATATGGAATTCAATTAGATGGGATAGTTCTCAAGTTTATGTTGATTATGGATTAATTAAATTTTTTCTATGCAGTTCATATAGTGTCCTTACTCGCCGGCAGTTATCTTTATTTTACCTCCGAACTGCTTGGTCAGTTCGGATATTTGGATGGCACGGACCCCGCTGATATGTTTTGATGTAGTCAAGTGGCATTTGCCGGACCGAGTGCTTCGGTAATTTGGATGTCGTTAGTCCATACTATGCCCATGCGATACGTCGGTACATCTTCATCAGATTGATTGACGGGGAAGGTCAAATGCTGCATGGGATGCCATGCACGGGACTTATATTGCAACATAGAATGCACGGTGTCAGCATATTATTATGGGAGAGCTTATAATAGCCAGAGTCCCATGCACACCCGATTATATGGCTTGGTTTAGGAGCATCATCCGAATATGTATAGGCCGTTCTGAGTATAATACAAGGGGCTACGAAGGGGAAGGCACTTCATATAAGTTTTTGGTACTATTTTGAATTTTTTTTAGGAGTATCTTTTTCTTTCAACTTCATAAGGTTTCATATGAATTTTTGTTATCATTTTATATGCAGCATGAGAGGTTTCAACAGTTGATTATAGAGGTCGAGCGGGCTATAGCCGCCTCAGTGAAAGATGAGCGGCTACAGATTTTGAGAAGCATGACGGCGATAGCTTATGGTACATTGTCTGTCGTTGGGCATCAGCATGTTCAGAGCACACCTGTAGCAGCACTCTAGCCGGAGGGGCTGGAGTCTACACGAGCTGATCTTGATCCGGCGATGGAGACATTTCATTATACCCCATCGCCTTCTTGCATGCAGTCCCCATTAGCACATGAGTATTCGCACAGGAGGGATGCCGGGGAGGGTATATCTGCCAGACGAGATCACACTGCATATTGCATTGATGACATTGCTGATGCGGATATCGCCGAGATCAGTGAGGATGTCTTCCGATCGCATTTGGACACTGCTATGCCTGATGTCCTACCATGATCCCCAGGTAGAAGGGGGTATCTCAAGTGATTGATGATGTTGAGAAATTTGGGAGATTGTAATTATTTAATTACCCCAACTTTATTGATTTTGATGATTTCCAAAAGCCATGAGTATTTTAAAGGAAATAATGAGTTTAATTATCAAAAACCTTGAGCTTATTCAAAATGAAAGCAATGGACTCTCAATGTTTAAATTCACTGAGTTTTGAATCAATTTGAAAAAAGAAGTTTCAAGCTCTATATTTAAGATTTCAAAAAGGAATTTTTACATGTTATACTTCAATCAATGATTTCTTGAAACATGTCTTGAATTCATGCTTAATGTCATATTTATTGTATTCAAGTCAAAATAACATTTAAAATTATTCTGGGACGAATTTCAAAGTCAATCAAGAAAATTTCTGATTTTTGATACGTTCCGGAGCCGACTCTAGAGTTTCAGAGTCGACTCCAGTAAGTAACAGAGTTTTCTGATTTTCTCGAGTCGACCCTTGGATTTCAAGAGTCGACCCCTGACTCTGTGCGAGCCGACTCCTGGACTGTGTGAGCCGACTCCGCTCAAACAACAGAAAGCATGTTTTTTGAGCGCTTCTCGAGTCGACTCCCCATTTTCTTCGAGTCGACCCCCGACTGTTGGGAGCCGACACTTTGGTTCTTCGCGAGTCGACCCTCTAACATTTTAAATGTTTCTATTTTTAGTAATCGACTTTGAGCCCGACTCCCACAGTGCTCGAGTTGACTCCTCGAATTTCTGGGCGCAATTTTTCACGACGACACGTCAGCCCCAACGGTAATATTTTCAAATAACGGCTATATTTCTGTGTTTCTAACGGATATATTTTTATAGAATCTATAAATAGAGGAGTTCTTTTTCAAATCAATAAGAGAAGAAGAAGAAGAAGAGAGAGGAAAAAGTAAGAAAAGAAAATCTTTGAGAAAGAGGGAGAAACAGAGCTTCATTGGAAAAATCCTTTAACTCAAGGAGAGAGACTCAAAAGGAGTGAAATCAAAAAGAGAGAGATACGTGTGCTCCAGTTCTACATTCTACAAAAGTTCAAGAGGAGATCCCAAAGCAACCAAGAGCAATATCAAGATCTTCCAACCTAGAAGAAAAAGAAGAAAAGCTTCAACCAACATCCAAAAGCCCCAAAGCTAGGAGAATCTGTGCTGAGGCCTGATTCCACACTTCAAAGGAGTTGGAGAAGAGAAGCAAAGAAGCCAAGCCTGCATTCAAGCTTATCTAATCAGGCTTTTCTAAACCTAAAGCTTTATTTTGATTATTCTGCTCAAGAGGAGCTGCTTGTATTCAAACTCTTATTTATTTACTTGTGTACTGATTCAATCAGTGGATTGAATTAGTGGAGGTAGTTGTACCTCGTTGTAAGCTTGGGATAGCTTACGTGTTGGGTTCGTTGTGATCCCGTTAAAACAACGGTTTGAGTTTTGTGCTGGTGAGCTCATGAAAAACCGGCTGGGTTCGTTGTGATCTCGGGAAAACAACAAGTTTGAGTTGTGAGCTTGCAAAACAACTCGGCTGTAATCTTGGGAGATTATAGTGTGGACCCAAGTGAATCTTGGGAGTGGACGTAGGTGTGGATTGCACCGAACCACTATAAAACCTTGTGTTTACCGTGTCACATTATCTCTTTCTCTCTCTCATTCTTAGCATTTACTTCTGCATTTTGTTTGTGCTTATATTGTGCATCACTCTCTTCACAAAGCACTCAAAGCAATCGATTTCAAAAGACTTTAATTTTTAAAGAACCCAATTCACCCCCCCCCCCTCTTGGGTTGCCATCTGGGCCAACAATTGGTATCAGAGCTAGTGCTCATTTAGAATTTGATCTCACGATCAAGGGCTAAAGATCCTTATGGCAACACAAAGTGGTTCATGTTTTGCTGAAGGTCATTCTACGAATAGACCTCCTTTATTTAATGGAACCAACTATTCATATTGGAAAGCTAGAATGAGAATATTCATTCAAGCTTCTGACTATGAATTGTGGGGAGTAATAATGAATGGACCTAGTACACCCACACACGTAGTTGATGGCACTATTGTTCCTAAGCCCGAAAGGGATTGGAATGATAATGATAGGAGAATGGCACAATTAAATGCTAAAGCCATTAACATTTTGTATTGTTCCTTAGATTCTAATGAATTCAATCGAATCTCAACATGTAATTCTGCAAAAGAAATTTGGGATAGGTTGGAAATAACACATGAAGGAACAAGTCAAGTAAAAGAATCAAAGATAAATATTTTGGTTCATAAATATGAATTATTTACCATGGAACAAAATGAAACCATCACATGCATGTTCACTAGATTCACTGATATTGTGAATGGTTTGAAAAGTCTTGGAAAAGTATATACTAACTCTGAGCTTGTTCGCAAAATTCTTAGGTCACTTCCAAGGACTTGGGAAGCCAAGGTGACAGCCATACAAGAAGCCAAAGATCTGAACATCCTACCATTGGAAGAGCTTCTTGGTTCGCTAATGACTCATGAGCTTCAAGTTAAACAACATGTCAATGAGGATGAGTCAAGAAAGAAGAAGACCATCGCCCTCAAAGCTGCGGAAAAGGAAGTAAGCAGCAGCGATGATGAAGAGGATGATGATGATGAGACAGCCCTCCTTGCATGGAAATTCAAGAAATTTATGCAAAGAAGGAGGCCCTTCCACAAGAAGAGATTTGGATCAAAAATGGAAGGAGAAAAAGAAAAGGATAAGAAAAAGGAAAAGGACAAGGACAAAGAGAAAGAGCCCTTAGTATGTTATGAATGTAAAAAGCTAGGGCATTTTAGATATGATTGTCCTTTACTTAAGAAGGCCTATAAGAAAAAGAAAAAGGCCTACATGGCAACTTGGACTGACAGTGAAGAGTCTTCTTCCGAAGAAGATGAACAAAAAGAAGTTGCAAATGTTTGCTTTATGGCAGACGACAATGAAGAGGTAAGTACCGAAACCCCCGATGATGAATTTACTTTTGATGAAATGTTTGAAGCATTTAATGAATTGATGATTGATTTCAAGGCTTTGAAAAAGAAACACAAATCTTTGAAAACTGAAAACTTAAATTTAATTAATGAGAAAAATGAGTTAAATCTTGTAGTTAAAGATTTAAAAGATAAAAAGGAAACACTTTTTAATGAAAAGAATGATTTTGCTCATAAGATTGATTTGATTAAATCTGAGAATGAAAATCTAATTAAAGAGAAAGAATCAATCTCTAATGAAAATGATTTTCTAAAGAAAGATGTTAAAAAGTATAAAGACATTGTTGAGAAATTTACTCTAAGCTCAACTAAACTAAATATGATTTTAGATAGTCAAAAAGCAGTTTTTGACAAAGTAGGTTTAGGGTATAACACATTTAGAAAACAAAAATCATTGAAAAATATTTTTGTAAAAGCTAACCAAAGTAATATTACTTGTTTTAAATGTAATCAAAAAGGACATAAATCTTTTGAGTGCAAAATAATAAGTAATAATGAAAAATTAAACACTAAAGGAAAGAAAATTTGGGTTCCGAAAGGAACAATTTTTATTGCTACTA
Source organism: Calamus simplicifolius (assembly GCA_900491605.1). NCBI lineage: Eukaryota > Viridiplantae > Streptophyta > Magnoliopsida > Arecales > Arecaceae > Calamus > Calamus simplicifolius. Next base: position 394,234 of record UESW01003966.1, on the reverse strand, counting down.
ACCATGAAGGACCCAAGAAAGCTTGGGTACCTAAACATAAAGTTTAAATTATGTTGCAGGAATGTCTTGTAGCCAAAAGATCAAAAAGAAAGTGGTACCTTGATAGTGGCTGCTCAAGACATATGACGGGTGACAAAGATGAATTCATCACCCTGGAAGAAAAGAAAGGTGGAGTTGTTACGTTTGGCGATAATGGTAAAGGTCAAATTATGGGCCTTGGTAAAGTTCATATAACTCCATCTACATTTATTGATAATGTACTTTATGTTGATGGTTTGAAGCATAATCTAATTAGTATAAGCCAATTATGTGATAAAAACTTTAATGTTTCATTTAAATCTTCAATATGCACTGTAACTAATTCTATTGATAATAGCATTGTATTTACTGGTTATAGACATGGCAATGTTTACTTGGTTGATCTAGAAAAATTATCTTTGAGTGATCATTGCTTGATTGCTGACAATGCTAACATAAATGAAATTAGTTGGTTGTGGCATCGTAGATTAGGTCATGCAAGCACACACCTTATTTCAAAATTAATTAAAATGGATTTAGTTAAAGGCTTACCTAAACTAGTTTTTGAAAACAACAAAATATGTGATGCATGTCAATTTGGAAAACAAACAAGAAGTTCTTTCAAATCTAAAAATGTTGTTTCAACTTCTAGGCCATTAGAGCTACTTCACATGGACCTTTTTGGACCAACTAGAACCACAAGTCTAGGAGGAAAGAAATATGGTCTAGTGATTGTAGATGATTATTCTAGATATACTTGGGTACTGTTTTTAGCTCACAAAGATGAGACTTTCTCGATATTCCTGAAATTCTTCAAGAAAGTCACAAATGAGAAAAACACTACCATAGTATCTCTAAGAAGTGATCATGGAACTGAATTTGAAAATCACTTATTTGAAAGTTTCTGCACTGAAAATGGTATTAATCATAATTTTTCAGCCCCTAGGACTCCACAGCAAAATGGTGTAGTTGAAAGGAAAAATAGGACTCTAGAAGACATGGCCCGTACCATGCTATGCGAAAGTAACCTACCAAAGTACTTTTGGGCGGAAGCTATTAACACAGCATGCTACATCTTAAATCGAGCCCTAATAAGACCAATCTTAAAGAAAACACCTTATGAATTATGGCATGATAGGAAACCCAATATAAAATATTTTCATGCATTTGGTTGTAAATGTTTTGTTCATAATAATGGTAAAAACAATTTAGGCAAATTTGATGCTAAATCTGATGAAGGAATATTCTTAGGATATTCAACAACTAGTAAAGCTTATAGAGTATTTAACAAGAAAACTTAGTTGTTGAAGAATCATTCATATAGTTTTCGATGAGTCTTTAGCATCTAGTTCTGAAAAATTTGATGATGATGAAGATACAAACATAATTGAGAAAGATCTTGAAAAATTAAATATTGATGTATCTTTAGATCAAGAACAAGAAGCTAAAGATAATGATTCACCTAAGGATGATGATACTAACGCTAATCATAATGATGTAGATCTACCTAGGGATTGGAGATATGCTTATAGTCATCCTAAGGAATTGATTATAGGTGATCCATCTCAAGGAATAAGAACTAGATCATCCATGAGAAACATTAGTAATCATCTTGCATTTGTATCACAAATTGAACCTAAAACTATTGAAGAAGCTGAAAAAGATAATAATTGGATGTTAGCAATGCAAGAAGAATTAAATCAATTTATAAGAAATAATGTATGGACTTTAGTTGAAAGACCTAAAAATCATTCAGTTATAGGATCAAAATGGATATTAGAAATAAACTAGATGAAAATGGCATAGTAATTAGAAACAAAGCTAGATTAGTTGCAAAAGGATATAATCAAGAAGAAGGTATTGATTTTGATGAAACCTTTGCACCAGTAGCTAGATTAGAAGCCATTAGACTTTTACTTGCATTTGCATGTCATATGAATTTTAACTTATTTCAAATGGATGTTAAAAGTGCATTTTTAAATGGATTTATAAATGAAGAAGTTTATGTTGAACAACCACCAGGTTTTGAAGATCACGAATTTTCAAATCACGTCTTTAAATTGCACAAAGCTTTATATGGTTTGAAACAAGCACCTAGAGCTTGGTATGATAGATTAAGTAAATTTTAATTGAAAATGATTTTATAAGAGGAAATGTTGATAAAACATTATTTTTGAAAAGAAAAGATAAAGATTTATTAGTAGTACAAATATGTTGATGATATTATTTTTGGTGCTACTAACAATATTCTATGTCAAGATTTTGCCAAGTTAATGCAGGGCGAATTTGAAATGAGCATGATGGGAGAACTCAACTTCTTCCTTGGACTCCAAATCAAACAAAGCAAAGAGGGAATCTTCATCAACCAAACAAAATACACAAGAGAAATCCTAAAGAAGTTTGGTATGGAATCAATTAAACCCCTCGGAACACCAATGAGTCCTTCATGCAAGCTGGACAAAGATGAAGAAGGTAAGAAGGTTGACCAGAAATATTATCGAGGTATAATCGGATCCCTACTTTACTTAACTGCTAGTAGACCAGACATAATGTTTGCTGTTTGCTTATGTGCTAGATTTCAGTCAGAACCTAAAGAATCACATTTAATTGCTGTTAAAAGAATACTAAGATATGTAAGTGGAACAAAAAATGTAGGTTTATGGTATTCTAGAGACTCCACATTAAATCTGATTGCTTACACTGATTCTGATTATGCTGGATGTAAGTTAGATAGAAAAAGCACAAGTGGTGCATGCCAATTCTTAGGAAGTAACTTAATCTCATGGTTTAGCAAAAAGCAAAATTCAGTTGCATTATCAACTACTGAAGCTGAATATGTAGCGGCTGGAAGTTGCTGTGCGCAAATCCTATGGATTAAGCGACAACTTGAAGACTATGGTATCACACTTAATAAGACACCCATAAAATGTGATAATACAAGCGCAATCAATTTAACTAAAAATCCAATTCAACATTCAAGGACAAAACACATAGAAATTAGATATCACTTTATAAGAGAACATGTAACTAATGAAGAAATTTGTCTTGAATATGTTAACACTGAAGAACAATTAGCTGATATTTTTACAAAACCTTTAAGCGAAGAAAGATTTTGTTATCTTAGAGGAGAATTAGGGATTTGTGATCCTTTGGAATAGATTTTGAAACCCCTAAGGAAATGTATCTAGAGTTCTTTCAATTTCTCAAAATCTTAAGGAAATTTTATCTAGAACTCATATCAATTTGATCTCTCAAAATCCATGATTTTTAATCACACTCAAAGATCAAATTCCGGACTCATTTCAGATTCTCTGAATCTTTATTTTTTTCTCTGAAATGGTCTCGGAGCCGACTCGGACAGTATCGGAGTCGACCCCTGTTTCTGTTGAAACTCGGGAGCCGACCCCCGCTCTGCGCGAGTCGACTCGATTTCGGGTCCGTGCTCTGTGACTACTCGGGAGCCGACTCCACGCTTTGCGCGAGTCGACTCGACGTGGTCCCAGGTTGATTATCTAGGGCACGAGTCGACCCCTCGGACATTTCAATCATTTCTAATCATTCCAAATCCTTTCCAAAGTTTTCCCAAACCCTCCAAAACCTCAAAAACCTCTGATTAATCACTCCACCTAGATCTATGGCACCTAAGACCCGTGGAGCTAGCAGTAGTGGCGCCGGATTGAAGAGGAACGGACCGTTCGACGACCCGTCGCGAGCCGTCTCCGGATTCGTCTCTACACCTTCTCCGAGTGGTTCACCTGTCCAGCTTCCACTCCTCAGGTAGATCACCTTGCCAGTAGAGTTGTTACAACCGGTAGGAAGGTGACTTTGAGTTATTTGAAAATGAGGGATTTATTATTGGGAGACAATTGATTGAGATGGGACTTGAGAAATATGTTCACTAGATTGTCCCACATATCCTGCATTAGTTAAGGAATTTTACTCAAATTTGACTAGAGGTGATGATGGATTAGTTAGTGTGGTGAGAGGCATTGGATTGAATATCACCGCCACTATTTTATCCAGACTGTTAGATTTGCCCCTATCTGGACCATCCACCTATGCCCCGGAGGATAGATCACCTGCCCTCACAAGATTGTTGAACAGAAATTTTGAGGGTTTTGAAGAAGTTTTTGCAAATCAGTTACCTTTGGAGCTGAGGTTACTTCACAATATCTGCAGTAGGGTATTGTTTCCCAAGACTGGCAGATTTGATTATGTTTCTGAGAGGGATATCTTCGTGATGGATGCTGTTGTGACTGGAAAGCCCATCAATTTGCCTCGGATGATTATTTGGCACATAGCTGATTGTGGAGGAAGAAGAAGTCCAGTTTACCCTATGGCATGTTCTAACGAAGTTATTTCAAAGCCAAGGGATTGTATTTGGTGAGAGTGAGCCAAAGAAGGAATTAAGGCACACTGACTATTACACTTTGGCTACTATTCATCGAATGGGATTTGTTAAGAGGAATGGGAGATGGGAGAGGAAGAACATTGCTGAGGATAGAGCTATGGATACTGAGGCCCCTGGACCTTCTGTGAGACAGTCTTCACCTGAGCCTCCTCTGAGCTCTTCAGTTCCAGATTTTGCTCCTCTGTTCCAGCTCCTGCCCCTGTTCCTGTTCCCTGCTCCAGCTCAGACATCTACTTATCATCTGTTAGCTTTTCTGATGTTCAGTTAGATCAGCTTAGATCTTATTCAAATCTGAGATTAGTGAGCATGAAATAGATTGAAAAGTGAGTTTGATGAAAAATTTATGAATTTGAAGGAATCTTTGTATTCACTTAGTGATCGGGTTGCATCTATTGAATCTACTCTTAGTTCATCCACCAGCTCCTTAAGTGAAGACTTGAAGAATATTTTTGGAGAGCTTAAGGATATCTGTGGTGACTCAGAGACCTATTCCCAGTGCAACGCCGAGCTTCAGGATAAGATTTAACTGCTTGTACTTTTGTAGATAAAAGCTTAAAGATTATGTTAAACTACAATGTGAAGGAATGAAGCAGATAGTTGATCACTTAATAGGATTACTAGAAGAATTTTAAATTAATGTAATCTTATTTTGATGTATTAGATCTCATTTTGATGTAATGAAGTTCACTTTGTAATCTCATTTTGATGCAATGAATATTTTAACTTTTGTCTAAGCAATTTCTTTAATGTATTGGATGCTTGATTTGATCTTGAATTAGCAATGCAATGAAAGAAATTTACTTATGAAGCTTGTATTTGAATTTGATATAATGAATTTGATACAATGAAGTTGATACAATTAGATAAATGGTTGAGAAGTTTAATGATTATATGGAAAACTTGAAAACCCTTAATACATTCTTGATGCAATGACTTTATCCTAACCTTTTTGTTGATTACAAAAAAGGGGGAGAGATTTTATTTAATCGTATATGCTTTCAATTAAATATATGCTTTCAATATACTTTCAATGCAATCAAATTTTAAATTTGAAAGAGGGAGAGATAATTTGAATATTAAAGGAGGAGAGTTAACTTAAAGGGAGAGATAATTTGGTTATCATTATGCTTAAAATTTAAAAAGGGAAAAATTATTTGCTTGAACTTAACAATTGAAAATTTTGAATGAATTACAAAATTGAGTTTCATAGGGGGAGCTATCTCATTTAGGGGGAGCCTCTCAATGAACATAAAAATTGATTTTGGTTTCAGAAAATTTTTCAATTCAAACATGCATATACTCAATGTTTTTGTTATCATCAAAAAGGGGGAGATTGTTGAGAAATTTGGGAGATTGTAATTATTTAATTACCCCAACTTTATTGATTTTGATGATTTCCAAAAGCCATGAGTATTTTAAAGGAAATAATGAGTTTATTTATCAAAAACCTTGAGCTTATTCAAAATGAAAGCAATGGACTCTCAATGTTTAAATTCACTGAGTTTTGAATCAATTTGAAAAAGAAGTTTCAAGCTCTATATTTAAGATTTCAAAAAGGAATTTTTACATGTTATATTTCAATCAATGATTTCTTGAAACATGTCTTGAATTCATGCTTAATGTCATATTTATTGTATTCAAGTCAAAATATCATTTAAAATTATTCTGGGACGAATTTCAAAGTCAATCAAGAAAATTTCTGATTTTTGATACGTTCCGGAGCCGACTCTAGAGTTTCAGAGTCGACTCCAGTAAGTAACAGAGATTTCTGATTTTCTCGAGTCGACCCTTGGATTTCAAGAGTCGACCCCTGACTCTGTGCGAGCCGACTCCTGGACTGTGTGAGCCGACTCCGCTCAAACAACAGAAAGCATGTTTTTTGAGCGCTTCTCGAGTCGACTCCCCATTTTCTTCGAGTCGACCCCCGACTGTTGGGAGCCGACACTTTGGTTCTTCGCGAGTCGACCCTCTAACGTTTTAAATGTTTCTATTTTTAGTAATCGACTTCGAGCCGACTCCCACAGTGCTCGAGTCGACTCCGCGAAATTCTGGGCGCAATTTTTCACGATGACACGTCAGCCCCAACGGTAATATTTTCAAATAACGGCTATATTTCTGTGTTTCTAACGGATATATTTTTGCAGAATCTATAAATAGAGGAGCTCTTTTCAAATCAAAAGAGAAGAAGAAGAAGAGAGAGGAAAAAGAAGAAAAATC
>UESW01003966.1:345741-387500 GCA_900491605.1 Calamus simplicifolius | reverse complement strand
AAATCAAAAAGAGAGATTCGTGTGCTCCAGAGCTACAATCAACAAAAGTTCAAGAGGAGATCCCAAAGCAACCAAGAGCAATATCAAGATCTTCCAACCTAGAAGAAAAAGAAAAAAAGCTTCAACCAACATCCAAAAGCCCCAAAGCTAGGAGAATCTGTGCTGAGGCCTGATTCCACACTTCAAAGGAGTTGGAGAAGAGAAGCAAAGAAGCCAAGCCTGCATTCAAGCTTATCTAATCAGGCTTTTCTAAACCTAAGCTTTATTTTGATTATTCTGCTCTAGAGGAGCTGTTGTATTTAAACTCTAAATTATTTTCTTGTGTACTGATTCAATCAGTGGATTGAATCAGTGGAGGTAGTTGTACCTCGTTGTAAGCTTGGGATAGCTTACGTGTTGGGTTCGTTGTGATCCCGTTAAAAACAACGAGTTGGGTTTTGTGCTGGTAAGCCCGTGTAAAACCGGCTGGGTTCGTTGTGATCCCGAAAAACAACAAGTTTGAGTTTGTGAGCTTGTAAAACAACTCGGCTGTAATCTAGGGAGATTATAGTGTGGACCCAAGTGAATCTTGGGAGTGGACGTAGGTGTGGATTGCACCGAACCACTATAAAACCTTGTTTTGCCGTGTCTCATTATCTTTTTCTCGCTCATTCTTAGCATTTACTTCTGCATTTTGTTTGTGCTTATATTGTGCATCACTCTCTTCACAAGCACTTCAAAGCAATCGATTTCAAAAGACTTTAATTTTTAAAGAACCCAATTCACCCCCCCTCTTGGGTTGCCATCTGGGCCAACACTTCGGATCGTCTTCGATCGGATTGATCGCAACGATCGGATCGATCATCGCCGATCGAGATCATGGCTTGGATCGATCGCAATCGTCGGATCATCTCCGATCGGATGGATCGTAACCATCGGATCGATCATCGCCGATTCGGATTATGGCTTGGATCGATTGCAACCGTTGGATCGTCTTGATCGGATTGATCGCAACTGTCGGATCGATCATCGCCGATCGGGATCATGGCTTGGATCGAACGCTACCATTGGATTGTCTCTGATCGGATTGATCGCAACGGTCTGATTGATCATCAACCGATCGGGATCATGGCTTGGATCGATCGCAACCGTCGGATCGTCTCCGATCGGATGGATCGCAACCGTCGGATTGATCATCGTCGATCGGGATCATGACTTGGAATATATCTTGTATTTCTATTTTTTTCAGTAACAAAAGTATATTAATAACAATGAGAATGTCTCATATCTATATTCTTCAAGAATATGACTTATAACTTTACTTTTTTTAAATTAATATAAATTAATATAGTATTTTATTAGGAAGCAGTGTGCTGAAACTTTCATGGAGGCAATTTCTATGCATAAGGGGTTTAAAAGCCAATAACTTAATAAAATATCTAAAAAAAAATTCAATACCTTAACCCCACCCCTTATGCATCTGTTGATCCATCCCTGTTGTGCGTTATATTGCATCTATATTTCATCATTAAATATTAAAACTAATATCTTTAAGTAATAAAAGAATATGAATTTATTACATTTACGAAGAAATTGATATCACAGTTCTTAAGTTATCAATTGAGATCTTTGCATATCTCAATCTTTCTTTCTTTCTTTATCTTCTTGGTTTTCATATCGAATAAGCTAAATTAAATTTTAATCCATCTGGAGCTTGGCCGCCCATCGAGATAACCATATCTATAGCTGTTTTAAAAACCTAGCTTACTTTGGAGTGTAACAAAGATTCTTTGAAAGATACGACATCATAGCAGCTGTAAAGCTTGCTAAGTTGTTGACTCAATGCTAGGATCCATTTATCCATTACATGGCTTTATCGATTTGCTTTTTGTTAGTATATAGCAACAGGAGATACCGGCAACCAAGTCAACCATGATTCTCGTAGGCTCTATTTGGTAAGAGGATAAGTGGAAAATTATCCACCGAATACTAAAATGGTCCTAGAATATCACTTGTTTGGATAAATCTAAAAGGTAAATTTATTCGAATAATTCTAACATGTTGCAATGGCGAAATAGATTACTTACGAAATAAAGAAAATCATCCTTAAAATTTTTGCCTATTCGCTTTTTAAATGCGATAAAAAAAGTTTAATTTTATCTTCATTATAAAAAATAAATAATTATAAAAACCCATGCACTCACTTATCTTTCTTATGTACTAAAATTATACTTGCTACTAAGTTATAGCCTTAAATGTGATTAAGAATTATATATATATATATATATATCAATATTTGACATATATTGCTGATACTTTTACTAGTTAATCAACATCATATTAGGGTTTAAATTTGCTAAGAGTTTATAAATTTGAATATTATCCATGCTATATATTTATTTAATTTACTTGATTGTCATGTTGTTCCCATTTTATTTCTTCTATGGTGATCTATTTTCTAGCAACTTAAGCTTCAAAATCTACTTATTAGTCAACTATATTAATTTAAATTTATCATCATCATCAATAACCATCATTATCTTCCTCGTCCTCCTAGCATTAAAGCTCTCATCAAGTTTTTTTATTTAAATAATAATACCTTCAAAAGCCAAACAAGAATAACTCATGGCATAACTCTTTCAAAAGTATAAATTAAACCTATTGTATTTTTTCTCAATGCAAACCAAAAAGAAAACACATGAAATAAAACTAATAAATAGCAACTCCTCATAAATTATATATATAGAAAGACTTAACTACGTTCCAAGATTCAGTTATCTTTTTATCTTTGAATCCACAGAGTGTTCAAAGCTATTCTACTTTTTTTTTTTTAGACTAAGAATAGGATGGCCGAATCCAGATTTAAAAAGTAATTTTTACGTTTTTTAAAAAGGAAATCCAATAATCTGCCCACTGCTTGGGTTTGTGACTGTTATTTATATGCTGATGTGTTTCCCACATCACTTTTTATAACTACTAGCATGATGTCTCTGATCACCCGTCTTCTATGCATGAATTAAATTATCTTTGCCTATATCCGCACCTTAAATTCCTCTCTAAAATTCCTTCGAAATGTACATTAGAGCCCCTCGGTATCAGGTGATTAGTAGTGGGTTTAAACGTGTGAAGATGGCTAGATGGAAGCAGGAGATCATCTTGAGTGATATAAGTTTCGAGCGATATCTGGTGGGTTGTGAAGCTATTAATATCTCTCTAAAGGAAACTCCAAGCCCCAGTTGATTTGCTCAAAATAAAGCAAGCCAGTGGGTGAATGCGTATATATATTCTTTTAGAGATTGTTTGAAGCGAGAGGGATCATATTTTTATAGTAAATTTTTATCCTCATGAATCAAATATTAATGTTTTTTAATTTTTTATTTCTAAAATTAAGACTAAATAAAACTTTTAGAAATAATGTGCTATATTTTAAATGTTCGAAACCTAACATAGAAGGTGTTTGCAAGGGGTTTTCCTGTAAGTTCAAAATTAATGTGCCGAGAATGCGTGAGAAAGGAGAAAGCCAACAAGAACTAGCCTAGGACAGCAGATACCAAAGGGACTGATAAAACTTGGGAGATGAATACAGATAGTATTTCATCAAATGTCCAAGCTGAGCAATTAGCCCTTCAGCAAGGTATAAATAAAGGTGGACACCGCTCGAGAACCTTTTTTCTCCACGTTCAAGAAAACCTTCTTGCTCATCTTGTCCAACCTTGCCAACACTCTCAGTCGAAGAGGCCAAATTAGAGCAAAAAAAGCCACCACCATTGCGATAACCCTCAATATGATTTCATTCACCTCGAACCATCCACCAGTCTAGATTAAGACATTCTGCTTGCTATGGCTTCTCAAAAGAGGGCTCGCCTTTGGACGAGAAGAGATTTGGAGTGAAGTAGTTTGCCAACTTTCGGAGGTCGATGATGAATAACAGAAGAGCAGGATTTGGAGAAGAAGGGGAGACGTTAAAAATAAATGTAGAGAGGAGAATGAGCAGCCATGGGTAGGAGGTGTAGGAATAGCGATTCTAGTTCTGGCTTTTTCTCGAGAATGGAGGACGTAGTCTGATCTCAGGGTTAGCCTTCGACTCCACGTATTCTTAAAACTACCAATGTGAAGCCGAAGTTGCCGCTAAGCTCAGTGAGCTTCGGGCTACGGTCTACTAATCTCTTTTACTACTTGCGAATATTGCCTGGCCCACGAATGCGACAAGTTCTTTTTTTTTGTTTTTTTTTAAGGAAGACAAACGGGACAAGTTCAAGACAAAGATATCCCCATATCTGGTGGTACGACTTAAAGGGAAGAGCAGTTTACAGTGCACTGTAGTTGGTCCACCACGTTTGGAATTTCCAACCTAATTCAATGTGGGAGAAAGTGGGAAAGGAAAAGTTGTATACCGTGATTTCGTCGAAATATTAGTTTGGCATCGCTAAAAAAAAAATAAAATTTGCCAAACTTAAGAGAGACTTGGAAGGCACCTCAATCCAAGATTAGGTACACACCCTCATGATTGGGTGGCCCCTTGACATAGTCGTGCTAAGAGATTTTCATTGCAACATGATGCAAGATAAATAAAGTATACAACCCAAAAGCTTTTGGTGATTGAATACTGGTGCATTGTTTATCTTAGAGCGAAGTAAGTTTATCTAAGTTAGAAGCAGGTGCATTCTTATACTGACCTCAACTGTTTGAGTCCGGATTCATAAAGCCCGGGCACCGTGCAGCCCCAGGGTGCCCTGCACATCACGTTGTCTTGGCTGGAGGCCCGTCGATGGGTCAACGTTAACATCAAATCCAACCTAACTTTTAAGCAATGGATCAAAAGAAGTTTTGGATGTTTTTAGCTTTGTTGCAAATCTTATCCTTAAGAATTGTCTATGATGGTTTGAACCAATCTTAAAATCATGAAATCGTAGAATTATAGAAATATGATAGCTCATATTACTGCATTCATCCGTGTAGTGAAATATGATGAAAAATCCTCGAGTCATAGCATAGGAAAACCCTACATTTAGCGAAATCTTTCCCATTTTTTGACTTTTTTCTCGTTGTCACGATTTCTAATTTATTTCTCACGTTTTGACGGCTCAGCACCTCCTGTGAAAAAGTTGACTTCCGAGCATTTACAAATTTTGAACCAAAGGAAAATAAAGAGATGATGCCATGAGCTTAAAATTTAATATCTCCAGAGATAATTAATTTTTTTAGAAAAGATCAACTTAATCATGTGATGTGGCTTTAATGGCCACATCAGGGGGAAACTAAACCACCTTACCTATAATTACATCAAACCAAATGAATCTCCTAAAACCATTCTCCTTTCAAATTAGAAGTCAGAATTTGTTCACAAAATTACTGTACTTTGACTGCAGAAAACTGGTTAAAAAGCTATACAGCGACTTTGCATTACCAATGCAATGGCAGATTATCCAACGTTTGATCCCCCTTACCGACCAATTGATTTGGCATCTTAATTGTGATATTTCAGTATATAGAAAAGCTGAACCTTCTGATAGTAATACACGACCGTTGAGGTTACTACAGCGCCCTTGTTACATCCTGCATGGTAAAATTTGCATCAAAACTATCTGCTTTAATTGTTTGATTATGGACGTGTTGTTATCCACAAAGGGTTGACACGAGAGTGTGAGGCCAGCAAATGCCCCAAGATGAAGATTAAAAAATGATGATCATCAAACAGCAAGGCCTGTAAGTCTAATCAAAATTTAAAATATTACCAGCCATAAATTATCAATCCTTTGGATAAAAGAAGGGACGTAAAAGAAAAACGTGTATGGGTGAATGCTTAATTGATCATGCACATACCTAACGGCAAACTACAAGTTTATCTGACAACTTCAAATACTCACGGTACCCAAAGGGCCTCCACCCTGCTTAATTGGCCACAACATTCTCCCAAACTTTTCAAAAAAAAAAGGGGAAAAAAAGAGCGAGCCTTCCCGTTTTGTTAATCTTGAGAGTTTGGATCAAGCGAATGACTGTGAGAAAATTTGGCTACAAGCCCTTGGAGGAGCGAGGGTCCCCATGGGGCTCCACGCACGTCTCCTCCCCTCATGCGAAGTGAGGAGGAACCAAATAGGGCTCCAAGGAATCGCCATTTGGGCGCCACATCTCTGCGATTAAGGCTTGGGACTTTCCAGAGTCAAACAAGACTCAGTCGCTTCAACCTAAGATGATTCCTCTTTTCCAAACTTTAAAACAAATAATCAAACTTTATAATTACCGATGTGAGGCTAAAATAACGAACAGCACTGCATGCAAAATGATGAGGTCCAGTTCCCAAAGCTTCAGATGCTCATCTATTCCCTTCACCTCTTCATAGATCCCTCGATGTACCAGCACCTTCAACCCCTTCTCAAATACCTCAATATCAGTCTAACCGTTTTTTCTTCGAGGAAAAAAAAGCCTTTTTGAGTCCAATATAATGGAACCTACTGCATCTTCGGCCTCCCGAGCTAAGAAAAATTAAGGCAAAAAGAAAAAAGAGAAGCGCAGTTGAAAGCCTACGGTGAGTGGAACTTCTTTTATTACTTTTCTATTACCTGTAAAATTTCTTCCATAAGAACTTCCTTTATTACTTTTCTAAAATATTTCGTAAAGATTTTTTTTTTACCGTATCAATCATGCATCGTATTCGTTGAAACAAAATCAGATGGTTGAGAATTTTTAACTTAAAAAAATACAGAATAACCGTAGCAAAAGTAAGTGATGAGATTACCTTTAATGTGTGGGTTGAAAGACCAGATTGGCTTGCTAGGAAGTCAGAGAATCCGATCCCTGCCATTTCGTCGAACAGTTAGCTGCTGGTTTCGGAACAACAAAGGCAACCGTGTAATGCATCAGAAGTTTAAGTTTAGGCATGAATTGTTGGATTCAGCCACGAAGAGGCTAGTACCGAAGATAGCTTCCGAAAAGCCTTTCCCATCAATATTGATACGGTTGGCAGTTTTTCTAGGGTGGTATTATCTTCCGCACAACTTTTAAAAGCAATGATGTGACAACAAAACCCAGGGCCTCCAGCGTCGGTCACCAGCACCGGCCCCAGCGTCGGCCCCCAGCGTCGGTAACCAGCGTCGGCCCCCAGTGTCGGCCCCAGCGTCGGTCACCAGCGCCGGCCCCCAGCGTCGGCCCCCAGCGTCGGCATCAAAGACCAACTACGCGTTGGCACCAACGGATAGCGTCGGTCTCCAGAGCTGGCCACCAGCGTCGGCCTCCAGCGTCGGCCTCCAGCATCAGCATCAAAGACCAACTACGCGTTGGCACCGGCGGCTAGCGTCGGTCTACAGAGCTGGCCTCCAGCATCGGCCTTCAGCGTCGATCCTCAGCGTCAGCCTTCAGTGCCAGCCTCAGTGTCGGCCTTCGTGAGTCCCGATGCTGAGGCTTCGGTTTCGGCATCTAGCGCTGCCACCCGGCCCGGGCCCCCAGTGTCGGCCATCATACGAGGATTAGTCTTAGGCAACGGACCCCGCAATCCAAGGACTACTACCGAATAGCCCGTTTACCAAAATCACGGGCAGTGCCAGCCTGATCAGCAGTTACCGCTATAAGCGGCCCCTATCCCGCAACAGTCCAACAGCTTACCGTTCGATGAAGCAGATTTGGCGGTTCCAACTGGCCATGGTATGCGGGATTCCCAACAGGTATAAAGGGAGGACCCGAGCTCCATGCGAAGGGGACTCTCTCTCTCTCAAAAACTCAGGCTAATACTATTCAACAAAAATCATATTCCTGTTCGACGACTCACTAACTTGAGCGTCGGAGGGTCCTCGCCGGAACGACCGGCCCGGGACTTTTTGCAGGCTCCTGGAGGAAGACGGTGATCTCTCTGCAGACACGGTGATCCCAGCCTGCCCGACATTCCTCACACGTGATTCGGCCGCAACAGATTGGCGCGCCAGGTAGGGGGGCGGGGGGCAGAAGGCAGACTAAGTCGAGACTCTCCCCCGAAATCTCTCCAACTTTGCAAAGGAAGCGATGGTGACCACGCGAGCATAAGAGGCTTCCTCTAGCCAGGCAGCCGGGCCCATCCCGCGAGTGGAGCATTCGGAGGCCAACCCTCATGCTCCACCCCGTGCGCCAACGAGCCAACCTGACCGACTTGATGATCTAGCCCATCAGGTCCAGGATCTGACGACGACGGTCCGAGGGCTGCAAGAGCGCTATGTGGCTGCTGTAACTCAACCCCCTGTAACGGGCGAAGGGGTGCGAGGAACAGTACAGTCTCACCAAGGAGGGACCCCGCCTGAGGTCTCTCACCGCTCACCCCCGAACCTCATCGTCAAGGGACCTCGAAGCGACGACGGTCTCCTTTCCGTCGCTCCAGTCGTCCCCACCACCGATTGGAAGAAAAGGAGTCCAGGCGGGCGCCTTCCTTGCGCCGTCGATCCTCTTCTTCCGACTCATCCCAAGGGACTTCAAAGCGACGATGGTCTCCTTCCCGTCGCTCCAGTCGCCCCCACCACCGACCGGAAGAAAAAGAGTCTAAGCGGGCACATTCTTTACGCCGACGATCTTCTTCTTCCGACTCATCTCGAGGTAACACGCCCCGGAGAACCACTCGACGAGCCGAGCAAAGGCTTGACGAGTACCATCGGCGGTTGGACGAACTCAGCCGTCAGATCGCCGATCCCTATGCAGCGGAGTACGAACGTCGCCCTCCGCTTTCTCGCCATATCATGAAGGAACCGGTCCCCCCCCGGTTTCGTCTCCCTCAATTGGATCCATATGATGGAACGACGGACCCCCTGGACCATCTGGAGAGCTACAAAGTCCTCATGCAGGTCCAGGGAGCGACGGATTCCTTATTATGCGTCGCCTTCCCGGCTACGCTCCGTAAGGCGGCACGCGCGTGGTACTCCCGTTTACTTCCACGCAGCATCAACTCCTTTCGGCAACTCGAGCGGTCTTTCCTAGCTCATTTTGATGCCTGTCAAAGATCCCACGAGTTGCCGATAGTCTCTTCGCTGTCCAGCAGAAAAGTGGCAAGACCTTAAAGGATTTCGTCGCTCGATTTAAGGAGGCAGCGCTGGAGGTGTACAACCTGGAAGATTCTGTCGCCACCTTGGCCCTGAAGAGAGGACTTCGCCCGTCCAGATTCGCTTACTCTCTGGATAAGAAGCCTCCGCGTTCCTACGCCGAGCTTCTGAGCCGGGCATAGAAATACATCCGCGCTGACGAGGCAGATTCTTCCCGGAGAGACATTGACAAGAACCCCGGTAACAAACCGCCACCTTCTGATCGCACGGGTGCGCAACCTAGGAAGCCTGAGCCTCCACGAGGCCCGGATCGCCGGCCACAAGCTCTGGTTCCTAAAGAGCAGTTCACTCCCCTCATGGCCCCCATCTCCCACATCCTACTGGAGATCGAGGAGGAACCATATTTCAAGCGACCGGCTCCCTTGAAGTCCGGAGCCCCCCGCAACAAGGAGTTTTACTGCCGGTACCATCGGGACTACGGCCACGACACCGAAGACTGCCGCAATTTGAAAAAGGCCATCGAGGAGCTGGTTCAGCAGGGCCACCTGGGCAAGTTTGTTCGAAGGGGGAACCTCCCCGCGGTGGGCCCCATGGCGCCCCCAAGTCATCCGGCGGGCGTGGATAATGCCCCGACTGAAAAAACCATAGCTATGATCTCTTGGGGAGCGGATGGTGGTTCGAAAAGGCCGCGAGAGGGAATAGACTCTGTAATACCTTTTTTCGGAAAGGATCTAGACGGGGTAGTTAACAAACACGACGACAGCGTCGTAGTTTCTATGACTATAGCTAAGCACCCTGTAAAAAGAATTTTAATTGATAGTGGAAGCTCTGTGGATGTCTTGAGTTACGAGGCTTTTGTTCGGATGAACTTATCAAGGTCCTTTCTTCGACCCGTTGCCACACCACTAATGGGCTTCACGGGAGACCCAGTGAATGTCGAAGGCGAAATTGCTCTCCCGGTCACGGCTGGAACTCCTCCATGTCAGAGTACAGTGGTTGTAACTTCCTGGTGGTCCGGGTCCCGCTGGCGTATAACGCCATCTTGGGAAGACCGGGGCTGAACTTGCTGGATGCCGTGATCTCCACCAAGAGACTATTAGTAAGGTTCCCTACCAATGAAGGGATCGGAGAAATGAAGGGGGAGCAAAGCCCGCTGCCGCCCTGTTATCATCTGTCGCCCAGCCCGCTGAGCGCAGAGTCAGCAACGGCCTCTGAGTCGCTCGATCCTAGGGAGTTGGGGAGAAGGGGAGAGCCGGCAGAGCATCTTCTAACCCTCCCCTTGGACGATAACCCGGCAAGGACTGTTCAGCTGGGGGCATCACTCCCGGAAGAGATACGTCAACTCCTCGCATTCCTGCGGGCCAACGCTGACGTCTTCGCATGGTCTTCCTCCGACATGCCAGGCGTCCCTGAAGAGGTAATTACCCATCGGCTTAACCTCAAGCCAGAGTGTCGGCCAATCCGACAGAAGAAGAGAAACTTCGCTCCAGACAGACAGAAAGCTATCGACGAGGAAATCCGCAAGCTTATGGCTGCGGGCCACATTCGGGAAGTCCACTACCCTGAATGGCTAGCTAATGTGGTGTTAGTCCGCAAGGCCAACGGGAGCTGGAGAATGTGTGTAGATTTCACCGACCTCAACAAGGCGTGCCCCAAAGATAGCTTTCCACTACCTCGAATCGATCAATTGGTGGATGCTACATCCGGCCATGAGTCCTCAGCTTCATGGATGCATTCTCCGATACAACCAGATCCGGATGAATCCGGAGGATGAGGAAGCTACTTCCTTCATAACCGAAAAGGGTCTGTATTGCTACAAGGTGATGCCTTTCGGGTTGAAAAACGCGGGGGCTACTACCAGAGGCTGATGAACAAAGTCTTTAAGGACAGATAGGGCGTAATATGGAAGTGTATGTGGACGACATGCTGACGAAAAGCGTTCGTGCCCTTGACCACATCACGGATCTGGCAGAAACCTTTGACAATCTTCGTCGATACCAGATGAAGCTGAACCCTCACAAGTGTGCATTCGGAGTAACAGCTGGGAAGTTCTTGGGTTTCATGGTGACCCGGAGAGGAATCGAAGCTAACCCAGACAAAGTCCAAGCCATCTTGGGCATGAGGCCTCCCGTCAACAAGAAGGAAGTACAACGCCTGACAGGAAGAATAGCCGCCTTAAGCCGCTTCCTATCCAAGTCCGCGGAAAGGTGTTTGCCTTTCTTCAAGGCGCTTCGCGGAATCAATAAATTCGAGTGGACCAAAGAATGCCAGGAGGCGTTCGAAGGGTTAAAGACGTTCCTATCCACCCCGCCACTGCTAGCCAAGCCGACGGGCGGAGAGGAGCTCCTTCTATACCTCGCGGCCTCTCCTGAGGCTGTTAGCTCCGTGCTAGCCCGGGTGGACACTGATGGCACACAAAGGCCAGTATACTATACAAGTAAGGTGCTTCATGATGCTGAGACTCGATACTCAAACATGGAAAAGATCATCTTTGCGTTATCGTGTCGGCCCAGCGTCTGCGGCCATACTTCCAAGCCCACCCGATCGCAGTAATCACTGACCAGCCTCTAAAGACAATTCTAGCTCGTCCGGATACTTCTGGCCGCCTGGCCAGGTGGGCCCTCAAGCTGGGGGAGTTTGATTTATCTTTCCGTCCTCGTTCGGCCATGAAGTCTCAAGTCTTGGCAGATTTCTTGGTCGAATGTACTTGGGGAACCGAGTTATCCAAAGACTTCCGACGGACACTCAACCCTTGGAAGCCGGTGACGATGAGTGGGTCCTTCACGTAGATGGGGCGTCGAACTCTCAAGGGAGCGGAGCAGGCCTCATCTTGGCTAACCCGGATGGGGTGGTTACTGAGTGTGCACTTCGTTTCCTCTTCCCAGCCACTAATAACCAGGCGGAATATGAGGCTTTGTTATCCGGAGTAAGACTGGCTCGGGAACTTGGGGTGAAACGCCTTAGAGCTTTTACCGACTCCCAATTGGTTGCTGGCCAGATCACCAAGGAGTACGAGGCAAAGGATCCTATCATGGCCCGTTACTTGGACGCGGTGTTCTCAATGACTTCTCCATTCACTCACTTCAGCGTCAGCTACATTCCTCGACAAGAGAATGCTAGAGCTGACGCCCTATCCCACCTCGCTGCCTCAGCTGATGGGATGTTGGGAAAAGCTTACGTGGAGCACCTAAAAGCCCCAAGCATTGATGCACCAATGGAAACTTTACCAGTGGGACGGAGCCTTCCTGGATGGACGCCTATGTTCAATACTTTACTGAAGGTATCCTCCCCGAGACCCTGCCGAAGCCAGAAGCTTAAGAGACGGGCCCCGAAGTTCTTCCTTATGGAAGGAAGGCTCTACCGAAGGTCATTCTCATACCCTATCCTCAGGTGCGTCGGTCCTACCGACGCCAATTATATTTTGCGAGAGATACACGAGGGGATATGCGGAAGCCATCTGGGGGGCAGGGCTCTTGCATATAAAGCTCTACGTCAAGGGTATTACTGGTTGACGATGAAAGAAGACGCATCTGAACTTGTTAAAAAGTGTGACAGCTGCCAGCGTCACGCCAACGTCCAACATCAACCTGCGTCCCAGCTAACCCCTCTGGCTGCACCGTGGCCCTTCGCACAATGGGGCATGGACATCCTAGGACCTTTCCCCCCTGCCTCCGGACAACGTAAGTTCCTAGTTGTAGCCGTCGATCATTCACTAAATGGATCGAGGCGGAAGCTCTTGCTAAGATCACGGAAGCCAAAGTGAGGTCTTTCTTCTGGAAATCTGTGGTGTGCCGGTTTGGGTTACCACACACCCTGGTTACAGACAACGGCCGACAGTTTGATAACACGGCCTTCCGAGAATTCTGCGAGGGCCTAGGAATCCGTCACCGATTCACCTCCGTAGGGCATCCCCAAACCAACGGCGCAGCTGAGGTGACCAATCGCATCATCCTACAGGGCTCCGGGCTCGGCTAGATAGCTGTAAAGGGCGCTGGGTGGAAGAACTTTCCAGTGTGTTGTGGGCCTACCATACTACGCCGCGAGCACCCACAGGGGAAACTCCCTTCAGCCTGGTCTTTGGGACCGAGGCGGTCATCCCCGTAGAGATAGGGGCTCCTAGTCCCCGGACGGAAGTTATACCACGAAGAAAGCAACTCCAACCAGCTGAGGGCTGATCTGGATTTGGTGGAAGAATTGCGGGATCAAGCGCATCTTCGGATGGCAGCATTCCGTCAGCGAGTGGCCAAACACTACAACTCTCGGGTGCGGCCCAAGACATTCCGGCGGAGACCTGGTCCTACGAAGAGCTGAAGTATCGAAGCCAACGGAAGGGGGCAAGCTGGCACCAAAATGGGAAGGACCATACCGTGTCAAAGAGGTACTCCACCATGGAGCATATAAAATTGAAGAGCTGGACGGGAAGCTGCTCCCTCGAACTTGGAATGCTGACAATTTACGACGGTACTATCAATAGAATTCTATCGTTATTAACTTGAATCTGTCTGATGCATGAATAATAGACATGTTCTTATTTTCTAATGAGTATGTCAGCCAAAGACCAACTCCGCGTTGGCATCCAAGACCGGCGTCCAGCGTCGGCATCAAAGACCGGATCCGCTCCGGCACTTAAAGACCGGTTGGCATCCAAGACCGGCGTCCAGCGTCGGCATCAAAAGACCGGATCCGCTCCGGCACTTAAAGACCAACTCCGCGTTGGCATCCAAGACCGGCGTCCAGCGTCGGCATCAAAAGACCGGATCCGCTCCGACACTTAAAGACCAACTCCGCGTTGGCATCCAAGACCGGTGTCCAGCGTCGGCATCAAAAGACCGGATCCGCTCCGGCACTCAAAGACCAACTCCGCGTTGGCATCAAAGACCAACTCCACGTTGGCATCCAAGACCGGCGCCCAGCGTCGGCATCAAAAGACCGGATCCACTCCGGCACTCAAAGACCAACTCCGCGTTGGCATCAAAACCAACTCCGCGTTGGCATCCAAGACCGGCGTCCAGCGTCGGCATCAAAAGACCGGATCCGCTCCGGCACTCAAAACCAACTCCGCGTTGGCATCCAGACCGGCGCCCAGCATCGGCATCAAAAGACCGGATCCGCTCCGGCACTCAAAGACCAACTCCGCGTTGGCATCAAAAACCAACTCCGCGTTGGCATCCAAGACCGGCGCCCAGCGTCGGCATCAAAAGACCGGATCCTCCGGCACTCAAAGACCAACTCCGCGTTGGCATCAAAACCAACTCCGCGTTGGCATCCAAGGGCGTCCAGCGTCGGCATCAAAAGACCGGATCCGCTCCGGCACTTAAAGACCAACTCCGCGTTGGCATCCAAGACCGGCGTCCAGCATCGGCATCAAAGACCAACTCCGCGTTGGCATCAAAACCAACTCCGCGTTGGCATCCAAGACCGGCGCCCAGCGTCGGCATCAAAAGACGGATCCGCTCCGGCACTCAAAGACCAACTCCGCGTTGGCATCAAAACCAACTCCGCGTTGGCATCCAAGACCGGCGTCCAGTGTCGGCATCAAAAGACCGGATCCGCTCCGGCACTTAAAGACCAACTCCGCGTTGGCATCCAAGACCGGCGTCCAGCGTCGGCATCAAAAGACCGGATCCGCTCCGGCACTTAAAGACCAACTCCGCGTTGGCATCCAAGACCGGCGTCCAGCATCGGCATCAAAAGACCGGATCCGCTCCGGCACTCAAAGACCAACTCCGGGCATCAAAGACCAACTCCGCGTTGGCATCCAAGACCGGCGCCCAACGTCGGCATCAAAAGACCGGATCCGCTCCGGCACTCAAAGACCAACTCCGCGTTGGCATCAAAGACCCATTCAAGACCGGCGCCCAGCGTCGGCATCAAAGACCGGATCCGCTCCGGCACTCAAAGACCAACTCCGCGTTGGCATCAAAGACCAACTCCGCGTTGGCATCCAAGACGGCGCCCAGCGTCGGCATCAAAAGACCGGATCCGCTCTGGCACTCAAAGACCAACTCCGCGTTGGCATCAAAAACCAACTCCGCGTTGGCATCCAAGACCGGCGCCCAGCGTCGGCATCAAAAGACCGGATCTGCTCCGGCACTCAAGACCAACTCCGCGTTGGTATCAAAGACCAACTCCGCGTTGGCATCCAAGACCGGCGCCCAGCGTCGGCATCAAAAGACCGGATCCGCTCCGGCACTCAAAGACCAACTCCGTGTTGGCATCAAAGACCAACTCCGCGTTGGCATCCAAGACCGGCGCCCAGCGTCGGCATCAAAAGACCGGATCCGCTCCGGCACTCAAAGACCAACTCCGTGTTGGCATCAAACCAACTCCGCGTTGGCATCCAAGACTGGCGCCCAGCGTCGGCATCAAAAGACCGGATCCGCTCCGGCACTCAAAGACCAACTCCGTGTTGGCATCAAAGACCAACTCCGCGTTGGCATCCAAGACTGGCGCCCAGCGTCGGCATCAAAAGACCGGATCCGCTCCGGCACTCAAAGACCAACTCCGCGTTGGCATCAAAGACCAACTCAGCGTCGGCAACAAAAGACCGGATCCGCTCCGGCGATTAAAGACCCAACTGTGTGTTGGCACAAAAGACCGGCGCCTAGCGTCAGCCGTAGAGATCGACTGTGTTGGCACCAAGGACCACCTAACATCGGCCTTGTCGATGCTTAGGACAGCATCATAGCTCACGGTCCTATCTAACGTAATCTACTACGCATATTCCTATCAACTAACAGTTCACAGCGGTTTGAACAAAGGAAGCTCAAGAAATTAAGCATATTCATTGATGATGAAGTTTACAAAATTGCCAACAGAAAGAAAAACGAAAAGCAGCTAATGGGCATCCGAAGGCGGGGTGCCATCTTCAGGGACGTCGTCAGGCTGCAGCTCCTCAATATCTTCCAAGTCGTAAAGCTCCTGTATTTTCTTTTTGCAATCTTGGAAGCCGGCGTCATAAGCTAACGCCGCTGAATCAGCTACCTCGTCATCGAAGGCCTCGGATTTCTTGTAATCCTCTATGGCATTGGCCCCCTTCTCTTCCGCCTCGGTGGCTCTTCT
The DNA here is from genome assembly GCA_900491605.1 of Calamus simplicifolius. Lineage (NCBI taxonomy): Eukaryota > Viridiplantae > Streptophyta > Magnoliopsida > Arecales > Arecaceae > Calamus > Calamus simplicifolius. The sequence goes on along the minus strand of UESW01003966.1, from coordinate 371,466 downwards.
CTGGGCCTCCGCCACTGCCGCCTCCAGATCCGCGATTTTAATTATGTGTTGGCGGGTGGCTTCCTTAGCCGCATTGGTCTCGACAAAGGCAGAGCTCATCTGAGTCTTTAGAACGCATACCTCCTGCTCTGCTGCCGTCAGTTTCTCCTCGGCCGCCGTCAGCTTCTCCTCGGCCGCTTTTGCTTCTCTTCCGCCACCTGAGCGTTGTCCAGCTCGTTGGCAGCACGGCGCTGAGCAACTTCCAGCGCGTATTCAGCTTTTTTGGCTCTAAGCCGAGTAACCTCTATTTCTCCCTTTAGGATGGCCCGGGTGTCTTCTAGAGCCATCGCCGCCTTTTCTGCTTTGACTTGAAGGGAGACCATCTCCTCCCGCGCTTGCTCGACGGCGGTGTCGTTCAGAGTCCAAATATCTTTGAGGGCGACCAGGGAGTTCAAGGCCTGAAAAAGACACCCAGATAAAAGAAAAAGAAGAGAAAAAGAGAAAGGAGAAGGATAATAGTAGCACAAAAACTCACCCAGAGGTGCGCCACCGAGGCTTCACGAAAGAAGGTAGCGCACCCTCGGCTTCTGAGGTATGTCTGCATCTCCTCCACCGAAGCCTCCTCTATGACCCGCATAGCCCAGCGGCTATGGTTCGCCAACAGTGACTGGAAGGAAGGATCGATACTCCTTCCTTCCCTAGGCGTCGGACCCACGGAGGTTGATCCTGCCTCAGAACCTGCCGCCCCCGGCTCTTTAGCAGACAGAGGCGCTTCAGCTGTCGCCCCCGTAGGGGGCAAGGCGGCGCTGGAGTCACCGCTAATGCCACCGGAGCTTTACCCTTCTCCTTAGGCATGGGAGACGGCACCTTCCCCTCAGGAGATAAATCAAGTAAAATAATCGAAGGAGCTAGAGCTGGAGATTCTCCCACCGACGGGCCTCGCTCCACCTCCTTGGTGGACCCGGCCTTCGCCACGGATTCTTCGGCGTGGGGTTGAGCCACCTCGCCTATGCGCGCGGATCCCACCGTCTTGGTCTTCTGAGCGTCGGCCCCCTCGGTGTCGGCCCTTTTAAGACCACCCTTCTTCAAGACCTTGGCGCGTGGGAGCTTCACGACTGATGTCCCACCGGCGTTGGCCACCTTAGCGTCGGTCTCTTTAGCGCCGACCCTCCCAGCGTCGGCCCTCCTGGGAACTTTGGCAGCAGCCCTTCCCTCGTTAGGGGACGCAGTCCCCGCGGCCTTCCTCTTCTTGGCAGCCACTTGTTTAAGTTTGTGAATAGTCGGCGCCATCCCTACACAAGCGAAGAATAGTTAAAAAAAAAAAAAAAGAAAGAAGAAACAGAGGAAATGAGAGGCGAGTAGTCTAAGTGCTAACCCCTCGCGGGAATCAGACCAGCGCGTTAGATGTTGGGCTATCAGCTTATTACACTTAGGAATATCGGCGGTCAAGAGCTTCCCGAACGCCATCCGGTCTCGTGGAAGGATGGAGGCGTCCTTGTTGGCATCGATATTGGGCTCCCCCCAGCTTCCACGAACCCCGCTGATGTCCGCGAAGAAAAATTTATCCTTCCACCCTTTAACGGAGGAAGGAAGGAAGACACAGCCTAAGAATCATATTCGGTCTAGGAGTGAAAGACCACCACCCCGATTGTTTACGGAGGGTATAGAAGCTGCGGAACAAGGAAATGCTAGCCTCTATACCCTGCAAATGGCAGAGCACTAAAAACCAACGATAGTTCGAAACGAGTTGGGAACTAGTTGGGATGGGGTCAAGGAATACCGGTCCATGAGATTGAGAATAAAGGGGTGGATCGGTAACCGGAGCCCAGCCTTAAAAAAGGCCCCATATAAGGCAACCCTTCCGAAACGGGAAGAGGTTGCCCTGTCGGTAGAAGAAGGAACGAAAAGGTGAAGGTCTGGAGGAAAGCCGTACCTAACCCTTAGGTTTGCAATGTCCTGGACAGACAAGGACGACGCAGTCCCTTCGGGGGACTCCTTGGTAACCCTAGAGGAGCCAGCGACCGCCGGCCGGGTCAGAACGGAAGTTCGCCCGCCAACCGGGCGAGTCCCGGTTAGGGGACGATCGACTGGTCGCGGCTCCGGGGAATGGCAAGAAGATGAGGTGGACCATTGGACGGACTGGGATTCAGACTGAGAAGAACGGTGGGAACCCTCCCAAGAACCAGAGATGGAGCAAGAGGGAGAAGAAGCCATAAGAACTAACCTGAGAAGAAAAACGCAAGCCAAAGACAGAGCACGGGGAGACTGAACAGAAGATGGAAACGCTGGCGGACTCAAAAGGAGGCGATGGAGGAAGAAAGGGGGAAGATAGGAAGATAAGGGCAGTTTGTCATCATTACACCATCTCGAAACTCCCTCTAACCGTCCGATTCAACCACGCGTCCGTCTTCAATGGGGAGGCGCTTCGATGACCCGACGGTACGATAAGGTCGAAAAGACCGCCAATGTAAAGGGGCGTTAACCTTACCACAATGATGCCGTCCGCCTTTTCGCAGCACTGCCCGAGGGAAATCCTCCCCAATCCCAACAAAAGCGAAATAATAACGCGGAAACCGGCCCCCTAGAAGATATTCACACCCCCTTTCGCAGGTAAGTAAACGCTCACCAATCTCAGGGGTGGGGGGCATCTGATACGGTTGGCAGTTTCCCTAGGGTGGTATTATCTTCCGCACAACTTTCGAAAGCAATGATGTGACAACAAAACCCAGGGCCTCCAGCGTCGGTCACCAGCACCGGCCCCAGCATCGGCCCCCAGCGTCGGTAACCAGCGTCGGCCCCCAGCGTCGGTCACCAGCGTCGGCCCCCAGCGTCGGCATCAAAGACCAACTACGCGTTGGCACCAACGGATAGCGTCGGTCTCCAGAGCTGGCCACCAGCGTCGGCCTCCAGAGCTGGCCACCAGCGTCGGCCTCCAGCGTCGACCTCCAGCATCAGCATCAAAGACCAACTACGCGTTGGCACCGGCGGCTAGCGTCGGTCTACAGAGCTGGCCTCCAGCGTCGGCCTTCAGCGTCGATCCTCAGCGTCAGCCTTCAGTGCCAGCCTCAGTGTTGGCCTTCGTGAGTCCCGATGCTGAGGCTTCGGTTTCGGCATCTAGCGCTGCCACCCGGCCCGGGCCCCCAGTGTCGGCCATCATACGAGGATTAGTCTTAGGCAACGGACCCCGCAATCCAAGGACTACTACCGAATAGCCCGTTTACCAAAATCACGGGCAAGTGCCAGCCTGATCAGCAGTTACCGCTATAAGCGGCCCCTATCCCGCAACAGTCCAACAGCTTACCGTTCGATGAAGCAGATTCGGCGGTTCCAACTGGCCATGGTATGCGGGATTCCCAACAGGTATAAAGGGAGGACCCGAGCTCCATGCGAAGGGGACTCTCTCTCTCTCAAAAACTCAGGCTAATACTATTCAACAAAAATCATATTCCTGTTCGACGACTCACTAACTTGAGCGTCGGAGGGTCCTCGTCGGAACGACCGGCCCGGGACTTTTTGCAGGCTCCTGGAGGAAGACGGTGATCTCTCTGCAGACACGGTGATCCCAGCCTGCCCGACATTCCTCACACGTGATTCGGCCGCAACAAATATCAAATCAGCTACGAATTGATGCCATTGAGGCCGCCTTGGAGACGTGGGATGGGATCCAATCCATTTCAATATATAGAAGTGAAAGAAAGGGAGTAATATGCTATGTATCTCACTAAAAAAATATTGATTTGTTATACCAGAAAAGTCTGAATTACTAAATCTAAAGAAGAATTTGAGATTTGAAAGTAAACTGGATTGGATTAGCCAATCCCATCTCGATACCAAATACATTTATTATATTCATCTGCCTAACAAATAATAAGAATATAAGATGCATCAGAAGTTGATATCAGGTTTTCCCTATGTACAAGATAGTGCTCCGCCTTCGGATCTACACAGTAATTTTTTTATTTTTTTATGGTACTCTTGTCGTAATGCTTAAGTATGTTAAGTTCATACTTGTTACACTACATGCAATTATCATGAGTAAAGAAAGCATGAATGTGATGTTATACATTCATTGCTACTGACTTTGTGCCAAAGTATGCATAGTTTTTGTCCAGGTGAAAGGGACACTTTGTATAAAATTAGCAAGCCGAAGATAGATCAAAGATGGGCCCAGTGTCCTAGTAAGTTAATATATATTGAGAAACAAGATTGATCCAATATTTTCAGACGAGAAAATTCCTATGTTTGGCAAGTTTATCTTACAACTTTAAATACCCACGGTACATAATCCCAAACTTTTCAAAAAAACGAAGGGTAAAAAAAGAGCAAGCCTTTGGATTGTAAGCCCCGTTCTGTTGTTGATGGAGCCCCATCAAGCGAATAACTGTGATAATTTGGCCATAAATCCTTGAAGGTAGGTTTCTCATGGGCTCCACGCATGTCTTTGCCCCGTCACGCAATTGAAACCCAATCAAGGAATCGCCCAATCGAGCGCCGCATCTCTGCGGTTATAAGCCCGGGGACTTTTCAGAGTCAACATGACCCAAACGCTTCAACCTTAGGCTAAGTTGCTACGTTTCCTTTTTTTTGAACTTTAAAACAAGTATCAAATTTTAAAAACCGCCGATGTGGGACTAAAATAACGTATTACCCTCTCTGTCTCTCTATTGCCCTTTTCGTCTTTCTCCGTTGGTAGAGGGCGGTGGTGGCCTTTCTCGTATCATTTGCTGTCCTGTCTGTAACGGCGGGTATCAGTGATGCGGCGATCGCCGTCCGCGATAAGCTTCGGGGCAAGATTGGCCAGACCAAGGTCAAGAGGTACTGGCCCGGAATGGGCCTGATGAAGCCGACGAGGATGCTGATATCCGGACCGCGAGGTTGAAGGCCTTTCCGACTCGCGACGATTCTGATGTCGCCCAGAAAGATGACCGCAGGAGGGGTTGGAGTATTATTTATAATTTGATTACGATAGTCTGAGTCAGACTGGGTTGTCAGTTGGGCCCTTGCTCGCTCGCTTGCAATTGTAATAATGAATGACCATCAAACTTGTTTGCAGGTCTGGTGACAGTAAATACATTCTACGCATTCTACCATATTTCACCTCCACGAGAGAAGGGGAAATTTACGAGATTCCCTACGTTCCTTGCGCAGCATTGGGACAATAAAGCAGGGATCAGAAGAAGTAGGCCTGTGACTTGGACATCGACAAGCCCGTGGGATGCCTCAATTGGTATGGGGACGGTAACTTCCTCTAAATATATGGTGCTCCTCCGTTTCTATCACCTCTAATTATTAGGAAATTTTTATTAATTCATAAAATTTTAATTTAATAAATTTATAGGCAATCAGACATCAAAAGGGAGGCGCTTTCTCCTGGTCGCCCTCGGCTACCGTTCTTGTCCCCTTGAGCCTGCGCGCCGCCCAATACGCGTCGGACGATAAGGCTATCCTACTCAACTTGCCTCAAAAAAAGATAAAGGCAAATCCTGCCTCGTTCTCTCGGCCTTATCCCCCCCCCCTAATTCTCACCCCGGGGGTCGTCTAGTCTCTTGTAACCGTTTCCTTCGTCACCGCGTAACAAATCCAAACTAACCAAACAGCGAATCTGGACGCAGACAAAAATATTATTAAATTCACAGAACTCAAATCCAATTGACTAATGTTTAGTGATTCATATTTTGACGGCAGAGCAATCAATGCTACGTTAGCTACATCCACTTCGGTGATATAAAATTTATCGCACACTTTCTCAACATTTTTAGCACTAATCCATTTACCGTCTTTTGGATTCATAAGATTTTAATGGAAAAGAAAAAAAAACATTCTTTTTAGCCTATCAAAATTGCAGAAAATTTATGTTGCATTTAAGATTTCACATTTCAACAAAATAGCAAATTGGTTAGTTCTCCATTTAATGCAATTTCTCTTTGACGTCCGAGTGTGGGTGGATAAGGCCCATAAGTTTTGGCCACACAAAACGAGATGGCTCTCCCGTGGAATCTCTAAGATAGTATTTGATAGTCCAAAAGTTTTTCTGAATAAATATATAGTATAGCATTTATCCAGAAAATAGTTAAGAAAATAAGTATCTTTTTAAAATTACAAGTCTGCCATCAAGGGATAACTTTAGTTGTTCCTGTTCCCTAGGCTTTGTTTGGATCTTTGGAAGGAAAGGAAGGAGAGAGTAAAAAAAAAGGAAAGGGATAGAAGGATTGATCGTAACCGTGATCCTCTCCGATCGGATTGATCAAACTGTCGGATCCTCTCCGATCGGATTGATCAAACCGTCGGATCGATCATCGCTGATCGGGATCATGGCTTGGATCGATCACAACCATCGGATCATCTCTGATCGGATGGATCGCAATGGTCTGATCGAACATCGCCGATCAGGATCATGGCTTGGATCAATCGCAACCGTCAGATCCTCTCCGATTGGATGGATCGCAACCGTCGGATCGATCATCGCCGAACAGAATCATGGCTTGGATTGATCGCAACCGTCGGATCGTCTCCGATCGGATGGATCGCAACGGTCTGATCGATCATCGCCGATCGGGATCATGGCTTGGATCGATCGAAACTGCTGGATCATCTCCGATCGGATGGATCACAATGGTCTGATCGATCATCGCCGATCGGGATCATGGCTTGGATCGATCGTAACCGTTGGATCGTCTCCGATCGAATGGATCGCAACCGTTGGATCGATCATCGCCGATCGGGATCATGGCTTGGATCGATCACAACCATCGGATTATCTTCGATTGGATTGATCGCAACCATTGGATCGATCATCGCCGATAGGGATCATGGCTTGGATCAATCAAAACCATCGAATCGTCTTCGATCGGATGGATCGTAATGGTCTGATCGATCATCGTCGATCGAGATCATGACTTGGATCGAACGCAACTGTCGGATCCTCTCCGATCGGATGGATCGCAACCATCAGATCGATCATCGCCGATCGGGATCATTGCTTGGATCGATCGCAACCATCGGATCATCTTCGATCAGATAGATCGCAACCGTCAGATCGATCATCACCGATCGGGATAATGGCATGGATCGATCCCAACCATTGGATCATCTTCGATCGAATGGATTGCAACCATCGAATCGATCATCGCCGATCGGGATCATGGATCGGATCGATCGCAATCGTCGGATCATCTTCGATCGGATTGATCGCAACCATCGGATCGATCATCGCCGATCGGGATCATGGCTTAGATCGATTGCAACCGTCAGATCATCTCCGATCGGATGGATCACAATGGTCGGATCGATCATAGCCGATCGGGATCATGGCCTCGATCGATAGCAACCGTCGGATCCTCTTGATCTGCTGGATCGCAATCGTCGGATCAATCATCGCCGATCGGGATCATGGCTTGGATTGATCACAACCATCGGATCATCTTCGATCAGATGGATCGCAACCATCGGATCGATCATCGCCGATTGGGATCATGGCTTGGATCGATCGCAATCGTCGGATCGTCTTCGATCGGATGGATTGCAACCGTTGGATCGATCATCGCCGATCAAGATCATGGCTTGGATCGATCGCAACCATCGGATCATCTCCGATCGGATTGATCGCAATCGTTGGATCGATCATCGCCGATCGGGATCATGGCTTGTGTTGACGCCAGATCACCGGCCTCGAGTGTCCGGTCGCCTCCTCTAGCGAGCCCAGGGTCCTCCGACGAGCTCCTTGCGCCTGCGGGCCTGCAAACAAGTCCTGAGGGCCAGAAATTCTGGCGGGGACCTTCCGACGCTCAAGTCAGCACTCTGGGCAATAGCCGTGAGCTTGAGGAAGCTCGAAAGAGAAAGAGAGAGAGAGAGAGAGGCTCTGAGAAGAGCTCTCTCTGTGAGCGTTTAGGAGTGTTATGAGTGTGTTACTTGATCGGGGTCTTCTTACCCTTTTTATAGATGCCTGGAGTCCGTGGGCTTGGGGCGTGATCATTTGTCAGAATATTAATTGATGGCAGCACAGTGGAGCTTACCTCCATATGACGTGTCAGGCTGTAGGCCGTGTCCTGTTAGAGTAGGTGGTCGCAGGGCATGGCCGATCGTTACGGCGCTTGCCAAACATGCCCCCTACGTCATCTCTCTTTTTTTTTTGCATTCCTGCGCGAACAACGATAAGTGATAAAGTTAGGCATGTGGGCCCCAAGGTGCAGCCATTGGGGCAGAAGATGCAGTTTGGAGTTGAAGCCAGCTGTCCCTTATAGAGAATTGATTATAGAGTGCTTGCATGGCACTGTTCACTTGCATGGCACTGTTCATGGAGGCCGACACTGTTCATGGCCGAGAGCAAACATTGTTCATGGAGGCCGACACTGTTCATGGCCGAGAGCAAACACTGTTCACGGAGGCCGACACTGTTCATAGCCGAGAGCGAATACTATTCATGGAGGTCGGCACTGTTCATGGCCGAGAGCGAACACTGTTCATGGAGGCCGACACTGTTCATGGCCGAGAGCAAACACTGTTCACGGAGGCTGACACTGTTCATGGCCGAGAGCAAACACTGTTCACGGAAGCCGACACTGTTCATGGCCGAGAGAAAACACTGTGTTCACGGAGGCCGACACTGTTCATGACCGAGAGCATACACTGTTCACGGAGGCCGACACTGTTCATGGTCGAGAGCGAACACTGTTCATGGAGGCCGACACTGTTCATGGCCGAGAGCGAACACTGTTCACGGAGGCCAACACTGTTCATGGCCAAGAGCAAATACTGCTCATGGAGGTCGATACTGTTCATGGCCGAGAGCAAACACTGTTCATGGAGGCCGACACTGTTGGCCGAGAGCAAACACTGTTCATGGAGGCCGATACTGTTCATGGCCGAGAGCGAACACTGTTCATGTGGAGGAGAGAGAAAAGGTGGCAGACTCGGAGAGACCGCCCTGGACCTGTTGGGCCCGCAGAAAAAGGCCGATTCACTAAGGTCGAGCCCAGGTGTTGTCATTAGTGGCCTATGGGGGGCTTACTGGCCCCATCAGATGCCCCCCACACTCCTTGAGCTTGTGTGCCCTGCGTCAGTTAAGCGAAAGGAGTATAGAACTCTTTACCTTCGCATCTGCCCTTTCATGTCAACTTTAACTGTGATTCCGTCCAGGTGGGAAAACTCCTCTCCTTGTGTGATGCCTTATGTAGACATCTTCACGCTCTTTGGAGCCATGCTTTTTTTCTGTTCAAAAACTTTAAGCAAAGTTGAAGGTAAGTTGGTTACCTTTGACTGGCAGCCAGTGATCCCCTCCTGATGCAGAGCCCGGAAGTGAATGCCCGTTAGATGTGAGTAGGGAGTTGACCTCTCCCGGCTGTGAGCTATTTGGGTCTTCTTCTCTTGTCATGAAATTTGGAGGTGGGTGTCCGTCAACTGTGAGCTGAGGAGTTGGCCTCTCTCAGCTGTGAGTCGCCTTGGGGCTTCTTGATGGCTGAAAGTAATCAGCAATATGTTGCAAGTATATAATTTAGATAAGGGTCTTACTCGATTGGCCATTGGCCGTTGATACAGAATTGAAGCCGCTGAGGCTGTAATGAAGCCGCTGAGGCTACAGGAATGTCGTTGAGGCTAAGATAAAGCCACTGAGGTTGCAAGAATGCCGCTGAGGCAAAGTTGAGGCCGTTGAGAGCCTTTTAACCCCGAAGGGTGACCTGAGAGTTGAGAGTCGTCAGGAGCCTTTTTAACCCGAAGGGTGACCTGAGAGTTGAGAGTCGTCAGGAGCCTTTTGTGCCGAGCTGACCTCGGGCTTTAGTGCCGATGGTACATCAGGCTTTGAGTGCCGACCAAAGTCAGACTTTTTGGATTCGGTGGTACACCGGTCTTCGGTGCCAATGGTACATTGGGCTTTTGAGATGCAAACGCGATATTGGTCTTTCCTGCATGTCATTTTTAAGTATTAATGAAAGAAAACTGTCTTAAGTGCAGCGTACTTAGCTCTTGTAGCACCCATGTTTTCCTTCTGCGGATTTGAGCACTTCCGCCCGCTGGTGGTCTACCCCCCAGGGAATCTAGTTGGGACGGAGCCTGGAGTCGGTTGATGACCAGATCCTCTCCGAAATGAAGCTGGGGACCCATCTTTGGAGTGCAGTGAAGAGAGATGGGATCCAGAGATGGGGATGCTGGAGTGGAGCCACGGACGAGGGTCGGAGTCGGACTCGGGAGCTAGAGGTCGCCAAGGGAAGCCCGGGCAGCTAGCGGCCGTTGAAGACGAGCGGCCGGGAGAGTCCGTTGAAGACGGACGGCTAGAAGAGAGGATGTTGCTGGGAGTTACAGGATTCGGGCAGCCTCCACATTGGTTCAAGGCGAGGGGCCCTCTAGCTTCCATGGTCTCTCTCTCCTTCTGCTGAGCTGACGACCTACCCCCCAGATAGCTATGTTGATTGAAGGCGGAGGGTACCAGTGCTGAAATCTGAGGGCAGCTGGAATGGAATCCGCATGAGGTCTTGGGCTCGGATTGGCTTTCAGGTGCAACAGAGAGAAGGAGAGAGAGGAAAGTTGAAGTCCATAGTCAAAGCCTTTTGCCATCATCTTCCTCCTTGCGTTAATTGCAACAATACCTCTCGGCTTACTACCATAAGAGATTAAAATGCCCATAAATACTTGAGGAGTTAGGATTTAGGTGGCAAGGAGTGATGCTCTTGCTGGCTAACGAGCCTGAGCCTTAAATGGCCGTTGAGCTTGAGTTTGAGGTTGCTCTTGCTCCTGAGCTTGTTGCCACGTGGCCATGGAATATCGCTCCCATAGCCTTTGAACAACTGTCGTTAATGCTTGAATCTTCAGGGTGAGGTGGCCCGGTGATTTGCTTGAATGACGTGAACTGGTGGTGATGGTAGAATAGAGAACTAGCATCTTGTTGCTCAGTTTGTTGAGGTTGCCCCCCAGCGTTACTGGTGAAAGCTTCTCGGATTCTTGTCATCACCCTCTTCATGATCCACCATTTTGATGAAAAAGGGATGAGGATCAGCAAACCAGCATCGCTGACCCTCCCCCTACCTGGTGCGCCAATCTGTTGATGCCAGATCACCGGCCTCGAGTGTCCGGTCACCTCCTCTAGCGAGCCCGGGGTCCTTCGGTGAGCTCCTTGCGCCTGCGGGCCTGCAAACAAGTCCCGGGGGCCAAAAATTCTGGCGGGGACCCTCCGACGCTCAAGTCAGCGCTCTGGGCAATAGCCGTGAGCTTGAGGAAGCTCGAAAGAGAAAGAGAGAGAGAGAGAGAGGCTCTGAGAAGAGCTCTCTCTGTGAGTGTTTAGGAGTGTTATGAGTGTGTTACCTGATCGGGGTCCTTCTTACCCTTTTTATAGATGCCTGGAGTCCGTGGGCTTGGGGCGTGATCATTTGTCAGAATATTAATTGATGGCAGCACAGTGGAGCTTACCTCCATATGACGTGTCAGGCTGTAGGCCGTGTCCTGTTAGAGTAGGTGGTCGCAGGGCATGGCCGATCGTTATGGCGCTTGCCAAACATGCCCCCTACGTCATCTCTCTTTTTTTTTTGCATTCCTGCGCGAACAACGATAAGTGATAAAGTTAGGCATGTGGGCCCCAAGGTGCAGCCATTGGGGCAGAAGATGCAGTTTGGAGTTGAAGCCAGCTGTCCCTTGTAGAGAATTGATTATAGAGTGCTTGCATGACACTGTTCACTTGCATGGCACTGTTCATGGAGGCCGACACTGTTCATGGCCGAGAGCAAACACTGTTCATGGAGGCCAACACTATTCATGGCCGAGAGCAAACACTGTTCACGGAGGCCGATACTGTTCATGGCCGAGAGCAAACACTATTCACGGAGGCCAACACTGTTCATGGCCGAGAGCAAACACTGTTCATGGAGGCCGACACTGTTCATGGCCGAGAGCGAATACTATTCATGGAGGCCAGCACTGTTCATGGCCGAGAGCGAACACTGTTCATGGAGGGCGACACTATTCATGGCCGAGAGCAAACACTGTTCACGGAGGCCGACACTGTTCATGGCCGAGAGCAAACACTGTTCACGAAGGCCGACATTGTTGGCCGAGAGCAAACACTGTTCATGGAGGCCGACACTGTTCATGGCCGAGAGCAAACACTGTTCACGGAGGCCGACATTGTTGGCCGAGAGCAAACACTGTTCATGGAGGCTGACACTGTTCGTGGCCGAGAGCGAATACTATTCACGGAGGCCGACACCGTTCATGGCCAAGAGTAAACACTGTTCATGGAGGCCGACACTGTTCATGGCTGAGAGCAAACACTGTTCATGGAGGCCGACACTGTTCATGGCCGAGAGCGAACACTGTTCATGGAGGCCGACACTGTTCATGGCCGAGAGCAAACACTGTTCATGCAGAGGAGAGAGAAAAGGTGGCAGACTCGGAAAGATTGCTCTGGACTTGTTGGGCCCGCGAAGAAAAGGCCGATTCACTAAGGTCGAGCCCAGGTGTTGTCATTAGTGGTCTATGGGGGCCTTACTGGCCCCATCAGCTTGGATTGATCGCAACCGTCGGATCATCTTCGATCGGATGGATCACAATCGTCGGATCGATCATTGCCAATCGGGATCGTTGCTTGGATCGATCGCAACCATTGGATCATCTCCGATCGAATATATCGCAACCATTAGATCAATTATCGCCGATCGGGATCATGGCTTGGATCGATTGCAACCGTCGATTCATCGCCGATCAGTTGGATCGCAACCATTGGTTCGATCGTTGCCCATCGAGATCATGGCTTGGATCGATTTCAATCGTCGGATCCTCTTCGATCGGAAGGATCGCAATCATCGGATCGATCATCGTCGATCGGGATCATGGCTTGTATCAATCGCAACCGTCAGATCGTCGCTGATCGGATTGATCGCAATAGCCCGATCGATCATCGCCGATCGGAATCATAGCTTGGATCAATTGCAACCATCAGTTCATCGCCGATCGGTTGGATCGCAACCATTGGATCAATCGTCGCCCATCGAGATAATGGCTTAGATCGATCGCAACCGTCGGATCCTCTCCAATCGGAAGGATTGCAACCATTGGATCGATCATTGCCGATCAAGATCATGGCTTGTATCGATCGCAACCGTCAGATCATCGCTGATCAGATTGATCACAATAGTCTGATCGATCATCGCCAATTGGGATCATGGCTTGGATCAATCGCAACCATCGGATCGTCTCCGATCGGATGGATCGCAATCATCGGATTGATCATCGTCAATCGAGATTATGGCTTGGATCAATCGCAACTATCGGTTCATCGTCGATCAGATGGATCACAACCATCGGATCGATCATCGCCGTTTGGGATCATGACTTGGATCGATTGCAACCGTCGGATCATTTTCGATCGGATGGATCGCAACCATCGGATCGATCATCGCCGATCAGGATCATGGCTTGGATTGATCGCAACCATCGGATCGTTGCCGATTGGATTGATCGCAACCGTCAGATCGATCATCGTCGATCGGGATCATGGCTTGGATCAAATGCAACCGTCGGATCATCTCCGATCGGATTGATCGCAACGGTTTGATCGATCATCGCCGATCAGGATCATGACTTGGATCGATAGCAACCATCGGATCATCTCCGATCGGATGGATCGCAATCGTCGGATTGATCATCGCCGATCGGGATCATGGCTTGGATTGTTCGCAACCATCAGATTGTCTTTGATCGGATGGATTGCAACCATCGGATCGATCATCGCTGATCGGGATCATGGCTTGGATCGATCGCAACCATCAGTTCGATCATCGCCGATCGGGATCATGGCTTGGATCGATCGCAACCGTCAGATCGTCTCCGATCGGATTGATCGCAACCAACGGATCGTCTTCGATTGGATTGATCGCAACCGTTGGATCGATCATCGCTGATTGGGATCATTGCATGTATCGATCGCAATCGTCGGATCATCTCCGATCGGATTGATGGCAACGGTCGGTTCGATCATCGCCGATCGGGATCATGTCTTGGATCGATCGCAATCGTCGGATCGTCTCCGATCGGATTGATCGCAACTGTCGGATCGATCATCACCAATCAGGATCATGGCTTGGATCGATCGCAATCGTTGGATCATCGCCAATCGAATTGATCGCAATGGTTTGATAGATCATCGCTGATCGGGATCATGGCTTTGATCGATCGCAACCGTCGGATCATCTCCGATCGGATGGATCACAATGGTCGAATGGATCATCGCCGATTGGGATCATGGCTTGGATCGATCGCAACCGTCGGATCATTGCCGATCAGATGGATCACAACGGTCTGATCGATCATCGCCGATCGGGATCACAGCTTGGATCGATCGGACGGATCGCAACCATCGGATCGATCATCGCCTATCGGGATCATGGCTTGGATCAATCGCAACCATCGGATCCTCTCCGATCAGATGGATCGCTATCGTCGGATCGATCATCGCCGATCAGGATCACGGCTTGGATCGATCGCAATCGTCGGATCTTCTCCGATTGGATCGATCGCAACGGTCTGATCGATCATCGCCAATCGTGATCATGGCTTGGATTGATCGCAACCATCGGATCATATCCGATCGGATGGATTGCAACCGTTGGATCGATCATCGCCGATCGAGATCATGGCTTGGATCGATCACAACCATCAGATCGTCTCCGATCGGATGGATCGCAACTGTCGGATCGATCATCGCCGATCGGGATCATGGCTTGGATCGATCGCAACCATCGGATCAACTCCGATCGGATTGATTGCAACCGTCGGATCGATCATCGCCGATTGGGTTCATGGCTTGGATCGATCACAACCGTTGGATCATCGCCGATCGGATTGATCGCAACAGTCTGATCGATCATCGCCGATCAGGATCAGGGCTTGGATCGATCGCAACCATCGGATCATCTCCGATCGGATGGATTGCAACCATCGGATCGATCATCATCGATCGGGATCTTGGCTTGCATCGGCCGCAACCATCGGATCGTTGCCGATCGTATGGATCGCAACAGTCGGATCGATCATCGCCGATCGGGATTATGGCTTGGATCGATCACAACCATCGGATCATCTCCGATCAGATTGATCGCAACCGTTGGATTGATCATCGCCGATCAGGATCATGGCTTGGATCGATTAAAACTGCCGGATCATCTTTGATCGGATGGATCACAACCATCGGATGATCAACGCCGATCAGAATCATGGCTTGGATCGATCGCAACTGTCGGATCAATCATCGCCGATCGGGATCATGGCTTGGATCGATCGCAATCGTCAGATCATCTCCGATCGGATTGATCGCAACCGTCGGATCATTAATCGCCGATCGAGATCATGGCTTGGATCAAATGCAACCATCGGATCGTCTCTGATCGGATTGATCGCAATGGTCTGATTGATCAACGCCGATCGGGATCTTGGCTTGGATCGATCGCAACCGTTGGATCATCTTCGATCGGATGGATCGCAACCGTCGGATTGATCATCGCTGATCAGGATCATGGCTTGGATCGATCGCAACCATCGGATCGTCCCCGATCAGATTGATCGCATCCGTCGAATCGATCATCGCCGATCGGGTTCATGGCTTGGATCGATCGCAACCGTCGGATCGTCTCCGATCGAATGGATCGCAATCGTTGGATCGATCATCGCCGATCAGGACCATAGCTTGGATCGATTGCAACCGTCGGATCATCTCTGATCAGATTGATCACAATTGTCGGATCAATCATCGTCGATCGGGATCATGGCTTGGATCGAACGCAACCATCGGATCGTCTCGATCGGATTGATTGCAACGGTCTGATTGATTATCGTGATCGGGATCATGGCTTGGATCGATCGTAACCATCGGATCATCTTCGATCGGATGGATCGAAACCATCGGATCGATCATAGCCGATCGTGATCATGGCTTGGATCGATCGCAACCGTCGAATCATCTCCGATCGGACTGATCGCAACCGTCGGATCGATCGTCACTGATTGGGATCATTGCTTGGATCAATCACAACCGTCAGATCATCTCCGATAGGATGGATCGCAACGGTCTGATCGATCATCGCCGATCCGGATCATGTCTTGGATCGATCGCAATCGTCGGATCGTCTCCAATCGGATTGATCGCAACCGTCGGATAGATCATTACCGATCAAGATCATGGCTTGGATCGATCGCAACCGTTGGATCATCGCTGATCGGATTGATCGCAACGGTCTAATAGATCATCGCGATCGGGATCATGGCTTGGATCGATCACAACCGTCGAATCATCTCCGATCGGATGATCGCAATGGTTGGATCGATCATCGCCGAATGAGATCATGGCTTGGATCGATCGCAATCGTTGGATCATCGCCGATCAGATGGATCACAATGGTCTGATCGATCATTGCCGATCGGGATCATGGCTTGGATTGATCGCAATCATCGGATCGTCGATGATCGACGGATCGCAACCGTCGGATCGATCATCGCCTATCGGGATCATGGCTTGGATCGATCGTAACCATCAGATCCCCTCTGATCGAATTGATCGCCATTGTCGGATCGATCATCATCGATCGGGATCACGGCTTGGATCGATCGCAATCATCGAATCGTCTCCGATCGGATCGATCGCAACGGTCTGATTGATCATCGCCGATTGGGATCATGGCTTGGATCGATTGCAACCATTGGATCATATCCAATCGGATGGATTGCAACCATCGGATCGATCATCACCGATCGGGATCATGGCTTGGATTGATCGCAACCGTCAGATCGTCTCCGATCGGATCGATCGCAACGGTCTGATCGATCATCGCCGATCGGGATTATGGCTTGGATCGATCGCAACCGTCGGATCGTCTTCGATCGGATTGATCACAACCATCAGATCAATCATGCCGATCAGGTTCATGGCTTGGATTGATCGAAACCATCGGATCGTTGCCGATCGGATTGATCGCAACAGTCAGATCGATCATCGCCGATCAGGATCATGGCTTGGATCGATCGCAACTATCGGATCATCTCCGATCAGATGGATTGCAACCGTTGGATCGATCATTGCCGATCGGGATCTTGGCTTGGATCAGCCGCAACCGTCGGATCATTGCCGATCGGATGGATCGCACCGTTGGATCGATCATCGCCGATCGGGATCATGGCTTGGATCGATCGCAACCGTCGGATCATCTTTGATCGGATTGATCGCAACCGTCGGATCGATCATCCCTGATCGGGATCATGGCTTGGATCGATCGCAACCGTTGGATCATCTGATTGGATGGATCACAACCGTCAGATCGATCATCGCCGATCGAGATCATGGCTTGGATCGATCGCAACCGTCGGATTGATCATCGCCGATCGAGATCATGGCTTGGATCGATCGCAATTCGGATCATCTTCGATCGGATTGATCGCAACGGTATGATCGATTAACGCCGATCGGATCTTGGCTTGGATCGATCGCAGCTGTCGGATCATCTTTGATCGGATGGATCGCAACCGTCGAATCGATCATCGCCGATCGAGATCATGGCTTGGATCGATCGCAACCGTCGGATCATCCCTGATCGGATTGATCGCAATCGTCGGATCGATCATCGTCGATCGGGATCATGGCTTGGATTGATCGCTACCGTCAGATCGTCTCCGATCGGATGGATCGCAACCGTCAGATCGATCATCGCTGAGATCATGGCTTGGATCGATTGCAACCATCGGATCATCCCCGATCGGATTGATCACAACCGTCGGATTGATCATCGTTGATCGGGATCATGGCTTGGATCGAACGCAACCATCGAATTGTCTCCGATCGGATTGATCGCAACGGTCTGATTGATCATTGCCGATTGGGATCATGGCTTGGATCGATCGCAACTATCGGAACATCTCCGATCGGATTGATAGCAATCGTCCGATCGATCATCGCCGATCGGGATCATGGCTTGGATCGAACGCAACCGTCGGATTGTCTCCGATCAGATTGATCGCAACGGTCTGTTCGATCAACATCGATCGGGATCTTGGCTTGAATCGATCGCAACCGTCAAATCATCTTCAATCAGATGGATCGCAACCGTCGGATCGATTATTGCCAATCGGGATCATGGCTTGGATCGATCGCAACCTTTGGATCGTCTTCGATCGGATTGATCGCAACGGTCGGATCGATCATCACCGATCGAGATCATGTCTTGGATCGATCACAACCGTCGGATCATCTCCAATCGGATGGATCGCAACCGTCGGATCGATCATCGCCAATCCGGATCATGGCTTGGATCGATTGCAACCGTCGGATTGTCTCCGATCGGATTGATCGCAATTGTCGGATCGATCATCGCCGATCGGGATCATGGCTTGTGTTGGCCCAGATGACAACCCAAGAGGGAGGGGTGAATTGGGTTCTTTAAAAATTTAGCCTCTTGAAAAATTGTTTGCTTAAGATGAATGAAAACAAATGCAATGTAAATACAAAGTACAGCGAATAAAACAGAGATAGAGATAGAGTCAATGGAAGCACGGCAAACACAAAGATTTTATAGTGGTTCGGTGTATCCAACACCTACGTCCACTCCCAAGATCCTACTTGGGTCCACACTATAATCACCTCGATTACAGCCGAGTTGTTTTACAAGTTCACAACTCAAACTTGTTGTTTTACCCGGGATCACAACGAACCCAGCCGGTTTTTCGGGCTCACCAGCACAAACCCAAACTCAAGCAAAACTAGCTTGACCCGAGGTTAACAACCTCCACTAGTTCAATCCCCTTTGATTGAACTAGGCACAAACAAGAATAAAATGTTTTACAAATTTTCACAGCTCCTTAATGAGCAAATATTGAACCTGGCTTTGAGAATTCTTCTTTGAGCTTTTGTTGGAGTGGAAGGTTTTGAATTGAAAACTCCTCTCTTGGATATAAGGCTCAGACTTTTCGGATTTTGATTTTTGATTTTGTCTATCCGTTTCTATCTCTCTCCTTCAAACGGTTGTTTTTCCCTTTTTATAGATTTTCCTTTGATTCATTTTTGGGTGAAATCTAGCCGTTGGAGTGTACCTGGAAGGATTTTCCATTCATAAAAAATAGCCGTTAGATGTCAGAAATCAAAAATATTACCGTTAGAGCTGATCTGGCATTTTTGATTTTTCGTCCAGGTGGGTTGGAGTCGGCTCCAGCTTTTCAGGTGTCGGCTCCGAATCGTTTTTCCATAAATAGTAAAATCTGAGTTCGTCGTGGAGTCGGCTCCGCAAAAGTAAGTGTCGGCTCGCCGTCGTCAGGTGTCGGCTCCCGAAAACTGTAGGTGTCGGCTCCAGGATGCTCAGAAAATCAACGTCTGTTCCAGCATCGGAGTCGGCTCCAGACACAGTAAGTGTCGACTCCGAAACCTTAGGTGTCGGCTCCGAAACTCTAGGTGTCGGCTCCAGGTTTATCAAAAATCAGATTAAAATTGAATTGGCCATGGGGTCGGCTCCAGACTTTCTAGGTGTCGACTCCAAGCTCTGAAACTTTGAAATCTGATTTGTATTTGATTCAAAATTCATTTCTTAATTCCTTTAAATTGATCAAATAAATTTAAGTCCTGAAACACTTATAAAATCCATTAGTAATCAAATAAATATACTCAATTCCTTTATTAATCATCAAAATCAATGAATGGATCAACAATCTCCCCCTTTTTGATGATTATAAAAACATTGAGTATATGCATAGAATTCTTAAATTAAAGAGAATATCAAGGAAGTGATCTTTACGAGTAAGCTCCCCCTGAATAAGGTAGCTTCTCTTATGAAGTTCAAATTCAAATTATTCTTCCTCTTTTTGATACTTAAGATTTCTTTGTGCATAGACAATTCAATTTGATTATCAATCCATATCAATAACTCAATATCATATTAATCAATTAACATTCTCAACTATAATTCTTTCCATATAATTTTCTCCCTCTTAATGCATATACAATCCTAATTCTCTCCCCCTTTTTTGTAATCAACAAAAAGGTAAAGAATATTTTACTGCATCAAAGGATAATTGCATCAAAAAGATAATCAAAAGTCAAATATTACATAAAAACTTTTCATTCATTAACATAAGCTTCACTACATCAACATATTGTCAAGTATTACATAATTCTCTCCCTCTTTACATTCATTATATTAACTTCATTACATCAAAATGTAAACAACATTTCAACAAGATTGAACATAAACACATCAAAAGTTCTTTCTAACTATTCTTGTTAAATGGTCTACTATATTTTTCATTCCATCACATTGAAGTCTAACATAATCTTTTAGTCTCTCATCCACAAATGTGCAAGCTGTTGTGATTTTGTCTTGAAGTTCGGCGTTGCACTTTGAATAAGTTTCACCATCTCCACAAATCTCTTTAAGCTCTTCAAAGATGTTCTTCAAATCACCATTTAAAGATTCTGCGGAGGAGTTGAGAGTTGATTCAATCTTTGCAATCCGATCATCAAGGGAGTAAAGTGATTCTTTTAATTCATAAATTTACTGTCAAACTCATCCTTCTGAGCTGCAAACAAACTTTTTAATTGCTCCATTTGAAGGTCTGAGAATCCAGTCGAAGAAGTGGATGGTTGATCATAAACTTGTGCAGGTGCAGGAGCAGGAACAGGAGCAGAAATGGGACTCCTAGGCTGTGGAGAAGGAACCCTAAATGATGGTCCAGCCTCGCAAGGCTCAGAAACTCTCGGCATAGGGGCTCTTTCATCTAGGTGTCCTTTCCTATCCCATTGACCATTCACCTTGACAAAACCCATCCGATGCAATGTAGCTAAGCTATAGTAATCTGTGTGCCTTAGGTTCTTGGAAAGTTCATTCTCTTGAATTAACCCCTTGGCTCTTGAATACCATAGTTAGTACCATTCCATACGGTAGGGATGATCTCCTTTTCCCTCCAGCTTCTGCCATATAAAAAATCATCATTGCTGCCAGATTGATCGGCTGCCCAGTTAGAACACTGTCCATAACCACAATGTCTCGCTCCGAGACATACTCAAACCGACCAGTTTTTGGAAACAAGATCCTACTGCATATATTGTGTAATAATCTCAATTCTAGGGGTAGTTGATTGGCTCTAATTTCTTCAAACTCAGTTACATCCCTTCCTAACATCCTTGAAAGGGCTGCTGACCTATCACTATGCATGTCAGCGCTAAACCAGTGATCGGGATGCTGAGGAGGTTTCCGAGCTTTTGAAAGGTGAGATGAATCCTTTTCCCTTTAACATTGCTTACTAAACCTCCATCCCCTCTAGCCAAATTGAAATAGAATTCTTTTACTAGGGCTGGATAGGTAGGAACATCAAGAGAACACAGCATATCCCAGCCCATTTCCTTCAATTGTCTCCCGATTGAAAAACCTTCGGATTCAAATAGGTCAAAATCGACTTTTCTACCCATTGTGATGACTCTATCAGCTAGGGTATCTACCTTTGTGGAAGATGTGTTGGGATTGTCAGAATCTGTGGACGAATCGCTGCTTGGAGTCGGCTCACGAACGGGACGACGTGCGGACCGCTTTCCCGTAGTTACCGGCTCCAACCACTGATTCTCTCCTTTGGGTGCCATTTGATCTTTGGAAAGGTTCGATTTGGATGGAATTAGAGATGGGGAAGTTTTGGAAAAATTTTGGAAGAGTTTGGTTAGGATTTGAGAAAGTGATGAAGTGACGAGGTGTCGACTCTGCCCTAATAAATCAACATTTGACTCCCAGGTGTCGACTCCCGCAAAGTCGGGTGTCGACTCCAAATCGCTAACACAGTCAGCGCTCGAACTGGAGTCGGCTCCGAATTCACAGGTGTCGGCTCCAAGGTCAGGGACCGAGAGCGACACAGTCAGAGGTGTCGACTCCTCATTCTGAGGTGTCGACTCCAGAGACAAATTCAGCAAAAATATATGAGATACAAATGACTGAAACTCGTCAAAATAAATTTTATAAAATTTTGATAAAATTTTGGAGTATTAAGGATCAAATAGCTCAAATGACTAGATAATTTGTCCTTAAAATAGTGAAGGGAATATCAAGAAATTGATAGAAATTTTAGATTCTCATTCCTTAATGTATCAAAATCAATCCATAGGGTCACATATCCCTAATTCACCTCTAAGATAACAAAATCTTTCTTCACTCAAAGGTTTTGTAAATATGTCAGCTAATTGTTCCTCTGTATTAACATATTCAAGACAAATTTCATTATTAGCTACATGTTCTCTTATGAAATGATATCTAATTTCAATGTGTTTTGTTCTTGAATGTTGAATTGGATTTTTAGTTAGATTTATTGCACTCGTGTTATCACATCTAATTGGTGTTTTGTCGGGGGTTATGCCATAATCTTCAAGTTGTCTCTTAATCCAAAGGATTTGAGCACAGCAACTTCCAGCTGCAACATATTCTGCTTCAGCAGTAGATAATGCAACCGAATTTTGCTTTTTGCTAAACCAAGAGATTAAGTTACATCCTAAGAATTGACATGCACCACTTGTGCTTTTTCTATCCAATTTACATCCAGCATAGTCAGAATCAGAATATGCAATTAAATTTAAGGTTGAGTCTCTAGAGTACCATAAACCTACATTTTTAGTTCCACTTAAATATCTTAAAATTCTTTTTACAGCAATTAAGTGAGATTCTTTAGGTTCAGATTGAAATCTAGCACATAGACATACTGCAAACATAATATCTGGTCTACTAGCAGTTAAGTAAAGAAGAGATCCAATCATACCTCTGTAATGTTTTTGATCTACTTTCTTACCATCTTCATCTTTGTCCAATTTGCACGAAGGACTCATAGGTGTCCCAAGTGGTTTGATTGACTCCATTCCAAATTTCTTGAGCAGTTCTTTTGTGTATTTGGCTTGATTGATGAAGATTCCATCTTTGCTTTGTTTGATTTGAAGTCCTAGGAAGAAGTTGAGTTCTCCCATCATACTCATTTCAAACTCACCCTGCATTAACTTTGCAAATTCTTGACATAACAAATTGTTAGTAGCACCGAAAAAATATCATCAACATATATTGTACTACTAATAAATCTTTGTCTTTTGTTTTCAAAAATAGTGTTTTATCGACATTTCCTCTTACAAAATCATTTTCAATCAGAAATTTACTTAATCTTTCATACCAAGCCCTAGGTGCTTGTTTCAAACCGTATAGTGCTTTGTGTAATTTAAAAACATGATTTGAAATTCATGATCTTCAAATCCCGGTGGTTGTTCAACAAAAACTTCTTCATTTATAAATCCATTTAAGAATGCGCTTTTAACATCCATTTGAAATAAATTGATATGCATATGACATGCAAATGCAAGTAACAATCTAATTGCTTCAAGTCTAGCTACAGGTGCAAAAGTTTCATCAAAATCAATTCCTTCTTCTTGATTATATCCTTTTGCAACTAATCTAGCTTTGTTTCTATTACTATGCCATTTTCGTCTAATTTATTTCTAAATACCCATTTTGATCCTATTACAGAATGATCTTTAGGTCTATCCACTAATGTCCAAACATTATTTCTAGTGAATTGATTTAATTCTTCTTGCATGGCTAACATCCAGTTATTATCTTTTTCAGCTTCTTCAATAGTTTTTGGTTCAATTTGAGATACAAATGCAAGATGATTATTGATGTTTCTCATTGATGATCTAGTTCTTACTCCTTGAGATGGATCACCTATAATTAATTCTCTTGGATGACCATAGGCATATCTCCAATCTCTAGGTAGATCTATATCATTACGATTTCCATCAACAACATCAACACTAGGAGAATCATTATCTTTAGCTTCTTGTTCATGATCTGAAGATACATCTATATTTAATTTTTCAATGTCTCTTTCTAGAATGTTTGTATCTTCCTCATCATCAATCTTTTTAGAACTTGATGCTAAAGATTCATCAAAGATTACATGAATAGATTCTTCTACTATTAAGTTTCTCTTGTTAAATACTCTATAAGCTTTACTTGATGTTGAATATCCTAAGAATATGCCTTCATCAGATTTTGCATCAAATTTTCCTAGGTTATCTTTGCCATTATTATGAATGAAACACTTACAACCAAATGCATGAAAATAGCTTATGTTTGGTTTTCTATTATTCCATAGTTCATAAGGTGTTTTCTTAATGATTGGCCTAATTAAAGCTCTATTAAGGATGTAGCATGCCGTGTTTATAGCTTCTGCCCAAAAGTATTTTGGTAAGTTGCTTTCACATAGCATGGTACGGGCCATGTCTTCTAGGGTTCTATTTTTTCTTTCAACTACACCATTTTGTTGCGGTGTTCTAGGTGCAGAAAAATTATGATGGATGCCATTTTCTATGCAAAAATTTTCAAATAAATGATTTTCAAATTCGGTGCCATGATCACTTCTTAGAGACACTATGGTGTTGTTTTTCTCATTTGTGACCTTCTTGAAGAATTTCAAAATATGGAAAGGTCTCATCTTATGAGCTAAAAATAATACCCAAGTGTATCTAGAGTAATCATCTACAATCACAAGACCATATTTCTTTCCTCCTAGACTTGTGGTTCTAGTAGGTCCAAAAAGATCCATGTGAAGTAGTTCAAGTGGCCTAGAAGTGGAAACAATATTTTTAGTTTTGAAAGAATTTCTAGTTTGTTTTCCAAATTGACATGCATCACAAATTTTATTATTTCAAAATCTAATTGTGGAAGTCCTTTTACTAAATCCATTCTAATTAATTTTGAAATAAGGTGTGTGCTTGCATGACCTAATCTACGATGCCACAACCAACCAATCTCATTTATATTAGCATTATTAGCAACTAGGCAATGATTACTTGTAGACAAATTGTCTAAATCAATCAGGTATACATTGCCATTTCTATTTCCAATAAAAACAATGCTATTATCAATGGGATTAGAAACTGTGCATATAGAAGATTCAAATGATACTTTAAAACCTTTGTCACATAATTGACTAATGCTAATTAAATTATGTTTCAAACCATCAACATATAAGACATTTTCAATATATGTGGAGGGAGTTATTTGAATGTTACCAAACCCCAAGATTTGGCCTTTGCCATTGTCGCCAAATGTAACTACTCCTCCTCTTTTGCTTTCAAGGGTGATGAATTGATCCTTGTCACCCGTCATGTGCCTTGAGCAGCCGCTATCGAGATACCACTTTCTCTTTGATCTTTTGGCCGCAAGACACTCCTGCAAAAATAATTAAGTCTTATATTTAGGTACCCAAGCTTTCTTGGGTCCTTCATGGTTAGTAGCATAAACAATTGTTCCTTTAGGAACCCAAATTTTCTTTCTATTTATCTTCTTATCTATTTTCTTAAAATTGCATTCAAAAACTTTGTGTCCCTTCTTGTTACAGTAATGACATGTAACATTATCTTTTGTTCCTTTTAAAAAAGTTTTTGACAAATTTTTGTTTCAAATTAGGTCTATATCCTAAACCAGCCTTATCATATATAGCTCTTTGATTACTTAACAATAAATTAAGTTTTTCTGAACTATAAGTGAATTTATCAACAATACTTTTATATTTATCAACTTCCTTCTTTAGTTTATCATTTTCATTAGAAATTGATTCTTTTTCTTTAGTCAAATTTTTTTCAGATTTCAGCACTTTAGTTTCATTATTAAGATTTTCTTTTTCTTCAATCAAAGTTAAATTTTCATTTTTCAAAAACTTATATTTCTTTTTCAAAATTTTGAAATCACCAACAAGTTCATTAAAAGCATCAAA
>UESW01003966.1:250063-340847 GCA_900491605.1 Calamus simplicifolius | reverse complement strand
ATTGAGTCTAGTACATACTGATGTATGTGGACCAATGAGCACTTGTGCCAAAGGTGGATATTACTACTTCATTACTTTTACAGACGACCTTTCTAGGTTCGGTTATGTCTATCTTATGAGACATAAATCTGAATCGTTTGAAATGTTCAAACTATATCATAAAGAAGTAGAAAAACAAACATGAAAATGTATTAAGATCCTTCGATCAGATCGAGGAGGCGAATACCTTTCCAATGACTTTGTGACATATTTAAGAGAGAATGAGATTCTCTCCCAATGGACTCCTCCTGGAACACCACAACATAACGGTGTGTCAGAAAGAAGGAATCGAACTCTGTTAGACATGGTTCGGTCCATGATGGGTTTTGCAAGCTTGCCAATATCATTTTGGGGATATGCATTAGAATCAGCTTGTCATATTCTCAATAAGGTTCCAAGTAAGTCTGTTTCTAAAACTCCACATGAGATGTGGTATGGACATAAACCGGTTATCACCTATCTGAGAGTCTGGGGGTGTCCGCTTATGTGAAACGTGCAAAATCAGACAAACTTGAACCCAAATCTGACAAATATTTTTTTCATCGGCTATCCGAAAGAAACCAAAGGATATTACTTCTACAATACTGAAGAACAAAAGTTGTTCATTAGTAATAGAGCAGTTTTTCTTGAAAAGGAGTTCCTTAGTGAAGGAACAAATAGCTCTAATATTGAACTTGAGGAAGTTCATCAAGTAGAAGGAACAACACAAACCAGTGAACCCTTAGAATCTGAGTTGATTAGATCAAACTCAAAACCCATTTTAGATGCACCATTAAGGCGATCTGGTAGAGTACCACATCAACCGACAGATACTTAGGTTTCTTGGTCCAGAACGATGATCCTGTTGAACTCGATGAGAACAACGAGGATCCGATCACCTATATGGATGCTATGCAAAGGACTGACTCTAATAAATGGCTTGATGCCATGAAATCCGAACTTGATTCCATGAAGGACAATAATGTATGGACATTAGTTGACCCATCCGAAGGGATAAAACCTATAGGGTGTAAGTGGGTTTTCAAGAGGAAAAGAGGCGCAGACGGAAAGGTTGAGACCTATAAAGCACGTCTGGTTGCCAAGGGGTATCGTCAACGTTATGGTATTGACTATGACGAAACGTTTTCTCCTGTGGCAATGCTGAAATCCATTCGGATTATGCTAGCTATAGCAGCACACTTAGATTATGAGATTTGGCAGATGGATGTTAAAACCGCTTTTCTAAATGGTGATTTAGAAGAACAGGTGTATATGATACAGCCTGAAGGTTTTATATCTGAAGACGAGTCTAAAGTGTGCAGGCTACAGAAGTCTATTTATGGACTTAAGCAAGCATCTAGGAGTTGGAACATACGATTTGATAAAGTGATCAAATCTTATGGCTTTATTAAGAATAAAGAAGAACCTTGCATTTATAAATGGGCTAACGGTTTCGTTATTGTATTTCTTGTATTATATGTGGATGACATTCTCTTAATCGGAATGATGTCCCTGCATTACAAGGAATAAAGATATGGTTATCATCACAATTCTCCATGAAAGATCTGGGAGAAGCATCATACATCCTAGGATGAAGATCTATAGAGATAGATCTAAGAGGATGCTTGGTTTATCCCAATCTACGTACATTGACACAGTGCTAAAGAGGTTTAGCATGGAGAATTCCAAGAAAGGCTATCTTCCGATAGGCCATGGAATTCATCTTTCTAAGAAGGATTGTCCGACAACTCCTAATGAAAGAGAACGTATGAGTCGAATTCCATATGCTTCGGCAGTAGGATCGATTATGTACACCATGACATGTACAAGACCAGATATGGCATACTCACTAGGAGTAGTGAGTAGATACCAATCTGATCCAGGAGAAAAACACTGGCAAGTTGTTAAGATGAATCCTTAAGTATTTGAGAAATACTAAGGACCAGTGGTTAGTCTATGGAGAGTCTGATTTGAAACTTGTTGGATATACTGATTCCAGTTTCCAATCAGATCATGATGATAGCAAAAGTGTATCGGGTTTCGTGTTTATCCTAAATGGTGGAGCTATTTGCTGGAAAAGTTCCAAGCAACATACAGTGGCAGATTCGGTGTGCGAGGCAGAGTACATCGCTGCATCAGATGCTGCAAAAGAAGCTGTGTGGCTGCGAAAGTTTATCTCCGAGCTTGGAGTGGCACCTTCCATAGATGGACCAGTCCTGTTGTACAGTGACAGTACTGGTGCCATAGCTCAAGCAAAGGAACCACGAGCACATCAGCGCACCAAGCACATACTGCGTCGGTTTCATCTTATACGAGAGATTGTAGACCGAGGTGACATAAATCTTCAGAAGATTGATGGAAAGGAAAACCTAGGTGACCCATTTACTAAAGCACTCAGCATCAAGGAGTTTGATGACTATAAATTGAAGATGGGTATTAGATACTGTAATGAGTGGCTTTAGGCTAAGTGGGAGTTTGTTGGGAATTGTATCCTAAAGCCAATCATTTGATGATTGTGCTGATGTAAATTGTATATAAATTGATATATTAATAAAAGTTATTTGGCAGTTTATTCATTACAAGAACATCTTCTTAAAACTCCTAATAGTAATGAAGCCCTCAGGATCTTCCTTCACGATAAAGGAGGATTTATCTTTGAAGGTCCTTAAAAGAGTTCGCGACCAAATGATATACTATGACAGGGCCATAGTACTATCAATTATAGGACGTTGTATATCATATTTGTTGGTTGTCCTCTTAACCAAGGAGTGTAGAGACACTGGTATGACATACAGGTGAAAGTGTAGGAGTACATTTCACCGAACGTGACTCATTTTTGGATACTCTACTGTCAAGAGTTAATCCGAGAAGATATAGGTATAAGTATCCTTCAGACCTGAAGATCACAACCAGTGGCTTACAAGCAACTCATTGTACTTAGGTGCCGGACCACCTGGATTTCTAATCCAGCTACGAAAGGTTACTGGGTGCAGTCAAGTACTTGTGGTAGTCAGTTGTGGATCAAGATGGAATTTGACCTATCCCGTTAAAAGGAGAAATGCTTGTGTTTCAATTTAGCAAGACCTTGGCCAAGGCACTTCATGTGAAAGTCACATGATCACTAAAATTGAAATCACTTTATGGATTTGCTATTTAGAGTTGACAGGCTCTTAAGCCATCCTTAGCATTTGTGGTCAAGAGGATGAATTATACGGTAACTGTTTCTTAGGGTTCTTGGAGTTTGCTCGGCAACTCTTCGACCTATCCGGACGTCGGGTTCCATTGCTAGATGGGCACATCGATTAGTATAGAAAGTTGTTTCTATGCTACCGGCTTAGGTTCGAACCTAGAGAGTCACACGCATAGAAGTTTCCTAGGATGATCTATTTGCTGATCAACGATTGAGAATCGTATATGATTTAATTAATCAATTTGATTGATTGAATTATCTCAATTGGGTTAAGTACAAGTGAATAAGATTCAATTTGGTTTAAGTCTATTAGAAGGACTAATCAATTTCAAATATTGATTTGAAATTAGACTTGATTTGGATTTAAATAGATTCAGGACTAGCCAAATTTGATTTGGGCTAGGACCATGATCTATGTGGGTTCAGTCCAATAAATTCAGATTAGCTTAAACCAAAAACCCAAACCCAAATAAGGATCACATGATGAGATAACTAAAATCTCATCTCATGAGATTAAATTCTCATGCAGAATTTAATTTATTTTAAACCATTACCATTAATAATTAAAATGACACGAATCCTCTTTTAGCCATGTCTCTTTGGTTTTCACAAAGCGGAATTCTAAATGTTAGAATTCAATGGCTAGCTAAATGAGACTATAAATAGAGGACATCCCTCACCAGATTACACAAACAACAACATTGTGATTGTTAATTCTAATTAGAAAAAATCCTGGTGTGATTCTGGTGTTAGCAAAAGCTTGGTGGATCTTGGAGGAAGATTCAAGTGGGAGGATTCAAGATCAGCAAAGTTATTTTTCCGCGAGCTAGCACTCCCGGAAATCCGATCATTCGGGGCTTCGCGTGGACGATACTAGAGGCCGGACGATTGAACGGCTGCAGAGCACAAAGGATTTACCTATTGTTCTTAAGGTAAGTGATTTGATCCCTAGATCTTAAGGCAGGCTTCAAGATAAGTAGTATGACTTCTCATCTTGAAGATCAAGATATGATCTTGATTATTTATTTATGCATATTTAGATCAAACGATCCTATATATAAGGCAAAGATATGATCTTGATGCATGTTAGATAGATTAATATGTAATCTTTAAATTTCCGCATTGATAATTGTTATCAAATTTTAAAATATGCATGCCTCGGGGATTAACTCTCCCAACAGTATCTATTTCGCATCATGGAAGACCTTCTTCTTTGGAACCTGAAATTTTCGGGGATCATGGTGGATTTGAGGTAGCTTGGTCGGCCTTCTTTGTGGAGTCTTCTTGCATCTTGAAAGATAAGATGGGATGGAGAATGGCTAATGGATCTTGGCGTGAAAATGACTTTCTTGAAATATCTAAGGGCCTCTCACCCACTCCCTCTCGATGGACATTTGCTAATACAAATGGAAGAAAATAAATAATAGCTAAGGGCCTCTCACCCACTCCCTCTCGGAGAACATTTGTCAACATAAATGGAAGAAAATAAACTCAACTTTCATTCATCATAAATTGTCTTTACAAGAGAGCTTGGAATAGTATTTATAAGCCTCCAAGGGACTTTTGAAAATTCAAACTACATGGAGCTTTTCATGGGAAGTTGCAACCTAAATTCAAATTACATGGAGCTTTTTACGGGAAGTTGCAACCTAAGCTAGCTATAAGGGTGAGAGGTTGAAACAACTTATAACTAAGCTTAAAAAGAGGAGAGAAAAGTGGGTAGCTCCTTTGAATTTGAATTCTTCTTGGTGACGTGGCATGTGGTGATGTGGCTTGATGAGGTGTACACCAAGAGGTTGACATGACACCCAACAATGCTTACTAAAGTGGCGTCCACCTTGGATTAATTTGTTGGAGTGATTGAAAGCATTCAATCTTCAAGCTCACTTGCTTACCTTGAACTCAATTTCATACCTCTCTTGGACCCAACTACTAAACTCACTAAATACAAACCAATTTGACCCTACTTGGACTCAAGAACCCAAATTGAAATAAACCAACTTTAATTACATGATTCAAATTCAAAGAAGTAAAATTATTACTCAATTTACAGGACACATAAAAGAATTAAAGCCACATTGAATTAGATCGAAGCCTCTTTCGAACTTTGGTGTCCACACCATATGGGGTAGAAAATGAGGAAGATAATAAAATATTGCAAACGAATGCTTTCCTAAAGATAACCTCACCTTTAAGTAGCAAAAAAAATATAAGGTGCATATTCAAAAAATTTTAGAATGAGATCCTTGAAATGGCTGCATCAAATGTTAAATTAATTAAAGAAGTTGACAACTGTGATGTTATATTCTATAAAGTCATTTGAAAGAATTAAAGTTGATGAAATAAAGAAGGAGATTATAAAAAATTATGTAGTTTCATACGATAAAATTTTGGAGGATATCAAATACTAGTGTCGATCCTTTCAGTTCAAGGGTTACCTGTACATGTATACTTTATTGGTTTTTCATCAAAATAACATATTTTGCATCCTAGTTAAGTACTTCTTAAAGAGATGGTATAAGGACATGAAATGCCAATTTGATGATTTCAAATGTAATAATCAATTTTATGTAAAACTGCACAAAAATTACTGCAGTCATATTATTTAAATTGAGATGTCTTATTTTATGTTTACGAAAACCTATTATATGTCATGAAATCCTAATACAAATATAATATGTTATTGATTGTAGATATGCTTTGATGAGTCATCGGATGATGAAGCTTGCATAAATAGCCTCCATATTTGAAGATGCATTTAATTTAGTGATAAATGATCTAATATCATTATTCAGAAGACATGTAGATGCTAACTGTGCTACTAAGTCAAGTACACAACTTATAATTCAAGGTCCTAACCAAATTACTATGAAAGGTTATCCAAAAGAGAATAAAATTAAGAGTGGAGTCGAGAAGAAGTCAAAGAGATCAAGAAAAAATATGGATAAGGCTTCTACTGTTGCCCATGCTGTACAAAATCAAAGATGAAATAGTACAAGCAAGAGGCAAACTTTCCATCAAGTAGTGGAAGTACCTGAACAAATAATTGAAAGCACTATACCATCTTCCGATCCTTTTTTAGACGAGTTTAATGCTTATGTATGCAGTCGGCTAACATAGACGAGGATATAAAATGTTGATCTTCTTTACAGTCTTCTATAAATTTATATTATTTGAAAAAAATTATAACAGCATGCATTCGACACCTGATTGAATAAGTTGATTTAAAATATAAATTTTAGGACTAATTTAAGGCATCAGAGACTAAAATAGGGATAATAGATTTATTACATCCCTTGATATAATGGATGACATCCAATTATAAAATTCTTAGACCCTAGCATGAAATAATAAATTGAAGAAATTAATTACTTCTAACATGACTTTCTATCATTTATGGTTTGAATAATGACTCCAGAGTGTCATAACATGCCACAGATGCTAAAAGATTGCCGATATAGGCTGAAACAAGATTATAATACTCCAGTTGAAAAATTATGATATTCTAATTAAAAATTACGACACCCATTTAAAAAAGGTTAAAGCAAAGGTTTCAACCCCTAATATCTAGAATACCTATCATACATGGCTTGAATTATGACTCATAGAGTGTCATAATATGTCATGGATGCTAGAAGATTACTAATATAAGCTGAAATAGAATTACAACACCCCATTAAAAAATTACGATACTCTAGTTAAAAAAACTACGACACATATTCAAAAAACATTAAGGAAAAGGTTTCAACCCCTAATACCGAGAATATATGGAATACCCATCATATGTAGCTTGGATTATGACTCTCAGATTATCATAACATGTCACAGATGCTAGAAGATTATTGAAATAGGCCAAAATGGGATTACGATACTCCAGTTAAAAAAATTATGATACCCTAGTTAAAATTATAACACCCATGTAGAAAATGTTAAAACAAACCTTTTAATTATAACACCCTAGTTCTATACTTATGACATTCTAATTAAAAAACTATGACATTTTGTCATAAAACATAATATCCCTGTATAACATCATGACATCTATTAAAAATTTGACATTCAGGAACAAAATATAACATCTAATATACAACAAACTTAGTGTTAAGAAAATTATATTTATAACATTACTATTTAAAATATTTACATAATTTTTCTTTTCATTGATGCTTAATAGATAACATCAATTGAGTTACAAATTTCTGTACCATGTTCAGAAGTCCATGAATTGAAAAAAATTACAAATATTTAGCTTTTATATTTTGGGATAGCAATGGCCCAGGGATGGCCTAAGGTGGCTTATACCGGTTCCCATTCCTATTAGAAAAAATATCTCCGTTACCCGCCCCGTTAAGCCGTTATAGTTAACGGGGCAGGGACGAAGATATCCGGTCGGACAAACGGATACCCGTTGGCCGTTTATATAAAATAAAATTATTTTATTAAAATTATTTTTTAAAAAAATTAAAAAATACTAATAGAAAAATATGATAGAGCTCCTCTACATTCAATTTCTTTTGACAGTAGTTACAAATTGCCTTCAAACTCCCATCGATCATTTTGCGTTCAAAATGATTCCAAACTTTTGATCATAAAGACCTTATTGGAGGAATAGAGTTAGTATTTTGTGTTTCAGCTGGAGTCAAAGAATCTTTAATGAGTCATCTAATGTGTTAGATATATCAATATCATCATTTGATTATTCTCAACTGGCCTCCATCTTATCCTAACAAATTAATAAATTAGCATTAAGTACATAAGCTAATATACATAATCAATAAATCTATATATATTTATTTATTTTAAATTTTAAAATTTTAATATAGATATATATATTTAAAATTTAAATATATTATATTAAAGCTAATAGAAATGGAGATGGATAAATGGGAATGGGATGAAGAATACCATCCCTAGGTCGTTTATCCGTTTAGCCGTTAATGAGTAATTTTCATTACCCATTAAGTCATTTAGATCGGAGATTATCTAATCCGTTAAAAATAGTACCGACTGGGTAAACGACCAAACAAAGAAAATTGCCATCCTTATTTATATCCTAAAATTTAAAAGCGCTATCTATCTTTTGATTGAGGCTCTCTCAATAATTTTGCTGCTAACTGTCGCCGGTATATACATATATCATTTTCTATAAAATTTTAATGATCAGGCTTGTTCCTGCGAGCAAGAAATTCCATGTATTTCAAATAATACATTCCATAATCTAATAAATTGGCAGGTTGAGAAGGGCATTTAGCAATTCCTTCAATGGACCACTTCATCACCTTTAGATATTTTGTAACTTTTTTGCATTGGATTTGTACCTTATTTTATTTTAGGAAATTTAGGTGCATGAATACATTTCTTTCCATGTCAACTGCAACCATGTGCTAGTGCGAACTATTTGAGTTGATAATGGTGAAAAAAACTGAAACTCCTTCTTTTCTTCATCACTAACTCCTTCAAATATCATAGCTATTCTAGCAAGTTCTTGAAATGGTCATACAAATATCAGACACGTTCTGAAAGTCATAACAGGTGAAATGATGCACTTATGATGTATCCAGATGCTCTATCCAGTTCTTTCTAAGGAACTCCTGCCTGGCATCAATTATTTGGCAATGCAATATAAACTAATTAATAAAAAATAACATAATGTCATACAATTCTAACATCGATATAAAAATATTAAAAAAGATATCATAATATATCAAGAATAACAAGGAAACAAAGTTATACTCCGATACTTACTACATCATCAACTATCATATCATTGTTAAGGAGATCGTAAACATTTTTCCTTGTGATACTGCCTCCAAATTGATTGGCGTAGGCGACCTCTCTAAAATGAATAAGAATAAAAGATATTATACCTTTTGCAAGATAAATTAGCATATATAATAGAAAAAAAACATATATCACTTACGAGCTGATGCATTATTTCAAAAGTTATTGACCAAATTCTTATCCTCTTCAATTTGTAGATGCAAATTTAATTGATTGGCCTATGATGTGTTCAGTATCTTGGACTTTTTTATGGCTCGACCTGTTTCAAAAGTAGAATCCATTCTCAATTGTGAGGCCTTCCGTAGCCTAGGTTATTTTTTACCCTTTTAATAAGTGAAGGGACCAGAGATATTTCTTTATCCCCTCAGCATCCTTAGTCACAGGGGTGTCCTTCATTTTTCCTCCTCCATCCTATGTTCATCTTGGCCCATGAATTCCACCACCTTCTCTATATCATCCTCCTCCTCCCTTTGTCTTCTTCTTTATTTGCATTGCTCTTCTTTTGTAGCAATGAACTAAGGAGGTTCTCAACTATGGCAAGCCTCTTCTTAATACCTTCTAATTCATTCTTTATTTCCGCGCAACTTGCACAACTATTTTTTGGTTTCGGGGATGCTACTGCTTTTGGAGTGATAAG
This sequence comes from Calamus simplicifolius, assembly GCA_900491605.1. Taxonomy (NCBI): domain Eukaryota; kingdom Viridiplantae; phylum Streptophyta; class Magnoliopsida; order Arecales; family Arecaceae; genus Calamus; species Calamus simplicifolius. The sequence goes on along the minus strand of UESW01003966.1, from coordinate 331,221 downwards.
CCACCACTCCTATAGCATAAGTACAATAGCTCCCTCCACTGTAAGCCAAGATAAAAAATAAATTAAATTTAAAATAATAATAATTAATTAATTATTTAAAATATTTATGATATAATAAATTATTTTATCAACTTATGAGGCTGTATGTTGGCAATTTGAATATTTTGCATCTTCAACTAACTGTCATACCACTTCAATAGCCTAGACAGCTTATTAGGGTATACTGGGCAAAGTTGTCAATTTCATTTCGTTTCGACTGTTTCGGCCGAAATGTTTCATTTTGGTGGCTTATTTGAAAAGATAAGCCCTACATTTTTTTTGGAAGATTTTTTGGCCATTTCGGTGCATTTCGACGTGTTTCGGCCTTTTCGACATGTTTTGGCCATTTCGGCAAAATATGTTTCGAAAACTAATTTATAAATTGTTAAATCTTTTAGGGCTATTTTAAAAAATATATATAATATCAAAAAAAATAAACCCTAGTTACCCAACCCCTCTTCTTTCAGTTGCACGGCTGTACCTCTCAAAGACTCAAACTCTTTTCTTGGGGGCAAGAGGCAAGACGATTTGGAAGGTGTCGTTAACTCCCCTCTCCCTAATTCTACATTTCTGCTACTAAGATCTATGACGTCAAATCCCCTCTCTTCCGCTCCTTCCTTAACCAGAAGGGTGCTGCACTGCTGCCTTTAATAAATGGTACAACTACATTCTCTCTCCCCCTCCCCCATCATAATCTTTGTTGTTTGAGAAAGGAAAAGAAGAAAGCTGGATTGAAACATGATTTCTCTTCTATTTTTTGTTCCCAACTTTTAGAAGTGGCAAAATTTAGAGTGGAGAGATTTCATTCTTGTCTCTAAATTTTCTTTTAAAATAGACTCGCCAGGGGAATGTTTCCTCAGAGCGGGACAATTGTGACTTTTCCCTGGACCGAGTCGCCCCAAGTCGGCGTGGCTTTTAATCGCCACCGCCATCACCACGACTTCCTGGTCCTCGTCTCTTCTTCTTCCTTTCGTTCCCTAAAAAAAAAGGTGCGTCTTCCATTATAAATAGAGAAGGAGAAGAGAGGAAGGAGAGGCTTTGAGGAGTCATAGGAGACTGGAGGTTTTCTTCTTTGTTTGGTGTCCTTGATCGCTATTATCTCGGGGGATATTAATGTTCCTGATCTCATCTAGCTTCATTTTCTGGGTATGTCCCTTTGATTTAAGTGATTCTATTTATTTTTATGAACTATGAGATGAGATTTCCTTGCTAAGTGTTACCAAAAAAAAGAAATTAAAAAATCTTAATGTTGATTTTGTTTTTGGCTCTTGGAGTATATATCAAATCGACTTCTTTATTCCTGTATTTATATTTCTCTCTCTCCAATGATTTTCTTTTTTATCTCTTCCTCTTTTTCTTCTCCCAAAAATTTCCCCCCTTTTTTCCCTTCAATGTCCAAATTCTGAATGAATAAAAAAGGAGGGTTCTGTATATAATAGCCACGATTTTGAGGAGGAGCCATTCCACCTAGCCCACTAAGAGAGATCATATGATGGCAGTTTTGTGAAAGAAACAAGGCGTGGCCTTTGCTAAGAACAACTTCTCTCTCTATCTGTCCTATGAGCAAATATTAGGTGAGGAAATAGATTACCTAGAAATCTTGTGTTATACTGCTTTCACTCCATTCTACATCTTTATTATTTAGGAGTTAAATATTATACTCCAATTTCTTTTGATTCTTTTGTTTTCTTTGTTGGATGCACAATTGATGGGGAGGAAATTTTGGATTTGTGATGTAGATGATTGTATAGTATTTTCTTTTAATTTTTTTGACTCCCAATTTTTTCCCAAACACAGCTGTCTCACGAAATAAAATTGTTATTTGATAGCATTCAAGAAAAACATCTAACAAGATTGAAGATTGAGGATCAGGTTCTTTTCTCTCTTTTTTCATAAGATTTTTTATTTTTTATTCTGAATTTTTCTGAATTTCATATAATAACTATCTTTTTTTTATGTACTTTTATTTATTTTTTTATTTTTGGCTTAACCAATTCTTATAATCAATTATTTATAGAAAAAATTGGTGATATGACTGATAATTCATCAAGTGGTGCTACCTGTGTAGCCTCTGCTCCTGCTAGATCAAGTGACCCTGCTTGGGCTTATGGACAAGTAGTAATGGGTTCAAGAAATAGTACTTTATGCTTGTTTTATAACAAGAGAATGAATGGTGAAGGTGTCACTCGTTTAAAGCAACATCTCCAAGGTGTTCAAGGCCAAGTTGACCCTTGTAAGAAGGTACCAGCAGATGTGAGATGGCAAATGAAGTAGTTGATTGAATAATTGATGAAGGAACAAGAAAAAAGAAAAAATTCAAAGTTGAGATTGGAAGCCCTCCAAGTGATGCATCCACTGATGAAAACAATAATGAAAATTGTGAGATGATTTATCCTACAAGTAACATGGGAAAATCTAAAGGGAGAAAAAGGAACCTAGAAAGCAAGGTGGTCCATCAAAGCAATGTAATTTGAGTTATTTTGCATCACGAACTACTCCAGGGGCACAACCTAGCATTAGAAGTGCAAAGCAGTCAATTGACAAAGCAAAGATGGCTATTGCAAGATGGTGGTATGATGCCAATATTTCATTTAATGTGGCAAAGTCAACTTATTATCAACATATGGTGGATGCTATAGCTTCAATTAGACTTGGTTTCAAAGGGCCATCTTACCATAATTTTAGAGGTTGTCTTCTGAAAGATGCTGTACATGAATTCAAGAGTACATTTTAGTGATAAAAAATGACTGAAAACCCTATGGATGCTCTATTATGGCTGATGGGTGGACAAATCAAAGACAAGAGCCAATTATAAACTTCCTTGTTTATTATCGAAGAGGAACTATGTTCATAAAGTCGATTGATGCATCAGGACTTAGAAAAAAGGAGACATTACTTGGGATTTTTGATCAAGTAGTCAATGAAGTAGGTGTGGAGCATGTTGTCCAATTTGTCACCGATAATGATGCTAGTTACAAGGCTGCTGGAAAGGCTTTGTAATAGAGGTACGAAACCTTCTTTTGGTCTCCTTGTGCTGCCCATTGTATTGATTTGATGTTGAAATTTTTCTGATGCTCGATATTTTTCATAATTGATGATACTATTAAAAAGGCAAGAAAGGTCACAAAATTTATTTATAATCATGCATGGATCTTGTCATTGATGAGGAAAGAGTTTACTAATGGTAGAGATTTGTGTCGTCCTGCTGTTACTAGATTTGCAACTCATTTTCTAAGTCTCCAATGCTTGTTGAAATTTAAAAAGAGTTAAGATAAATATTCACTAGTGACAAATGGGTGGAGTCAAGCCATGAAAAGAGTAATGTTGGGAACGGAATTGCTGAAATTATTTTACAAGATAATGACTTTTGACTTCAATGTCAACATATAGTTAAGATTAGTGAACCTTTAGTCCGAGTTCTTCGATTAGTAGACAGTGAAGAAAAACCAGCCATGGGTTACCTGTATGAGGCAATGGAAAAGGTAAAAGAAGCCATTATCACAAGGACGAAAAAAAAGTAACATTGTATGGGCCATATGTTAGAGTAATTGATGCTAGATGGGACAAACAACTTTATAGCCCGCTACATACAGGATGTTTTCTTAATATGAGGATCTATTTTAGACCCTCTTTTACTAAACAAAGGAGGTCACCCGAGGATTACTCACAACATTAACTAGGTTGGTCCTCGACTTTGATATCCAAGATAAAATATGTGGACAGCTTGAGGAATATAAAAAATATACGGGTGATTTTGGCATGTCCGTAGCAATTTGCCAATGTGAGAAGCTAAATCCAGGTATTTTTCTAATCATTTTCACTTTTATTGATTTCTATTTTCTTTTCTAAAGTTACTAATAAATAATCTCCTTCTAATTAGTTGCATGGTGGGAGCAATTTGGAAATGATACTCCAGAGCTTCAAAAGTTTGCTACTAGAATCCTTAGTCAATGTTCTAGTGCAACTGGATGTGAAAGAATCCGAAATACATTTGAATTTATTCATTCCAAAAAATGTAATAGGCTTGAATATAAAAGACTAAATGATTTAGTCTTTGTGAGATATAATCTCAAGCTTCGGGAGAGGTAAAAAGATCTTGCTATTATGTGCATTATATGTTTCTCAAATTAATTTTATAAGCTGTAATTTTTTTTTTCTTTTCTTGTCTTTTTTATAGGAATTTGAAGAAGAGAAAAGACTCTTTGGATCCTATAAGTCTTGATAACATATATTTATTAGATGAATGGATCTCTGAATAGCCTGGACTTCTTGATGGAGAAGATTTAAGTTGAAAGACAATTGAAGCTCCATTAGCTGCTTTAACTTTAAATGATGAAGAAGATGTTGCATTTGATGATGAGGATAACACTAATTTGAATATAGAAATTAGTGCTCATATGCAAGTAGAAGATGAAGATCATTATCTTTATGGTATGGATGAAGAGAATGAATTGTGAATACAAGTTTTTATTTTTTATCTTATTCGTATGTTGTTGTTGATGATGAAACTTCGTATGAATTGTGAACACAAGTTTTTATTTTTTTATCTTATTCGTATGTTATTGTTAATGATGAAACTTTGTATGTTGTTGTTGATGATGAAACTTATGAATTGTGAACACAAGTTTTTATTTTTTTATCTTATTCGTATATTGTTGTTGATGATGAAACTTCATATGTTATTGTTGATGATGAAACTTATGAATTATGAACACAAGTTTTTATTTTTATCTTATTCGTATGTTGTTATTGATGATGAAACTTTGTATGTTGTTGTTGATGATGAAACTTATGAATTGTGAACACAAGTTTTTATTTTTTATCTTATTCGTATGTTGTTGTTGATGATGAAACTTATGAATTGTGAACAGAATTTTCATCTTTTATGAAGAATATAAATTATGAATAAATTTTTTATTATATATATATATATATCCAAAACGAAGCATTGAAATGGTCCGATATTGAAATATTTGTTTCATAAACTAAAACGAAACGTAATCCAAACGAAATTGACAACTTTGATACTGGGGCTCTTATTATGTTATGCTCGAGAAACCATACTTGTACATAATAATTTTATACTTTAAAAATATGAAAGATTTAAAATAAAGTTAATTATACTCTTTTTGCATATGAATGATCCTTACCACTAGCGCAACAGAACATCCAAACAAGGTAGATTGCCTCCTACCTTTGTCACATCTCTTTGATTGGACTTGCTCCTCAGATCGCAAGCAAACAACAACCTCTAGGAGATCCATAACAGTCAACTCTTTGATTGTAGAAGCCCAATTGATTTTTCGAATTGAGATAAATCATCAATGTAAGGGATGAGATATCTTGGACATGTTTGATTTGACTTTGGAGCCAAAAATATTGCAAACATGTACGCGATCTAAAGTCTTATGGTGTCCTCAACATCCTCATGTATTTTGGATGATTGAAGTTATGCTAGTAACTTCTCTAGCCCCTTATGCTGAATATCTAATGCCCAACCAAATCTTTGAAACAATCTGCCCTTATTTTTTTGGCCAACGATTTTGATCTTCTTTTCATGGGATGAAAGATCCAAAATTAGTATCACTTTTTCAACAATGAATGTAACCACTTTGCCACAAAAAATGAACTTGTCACCTCCCTTGTGCCATCTTATTATATCTGCAAGTAGTTGCCCATCGATTGTGAATGGTTGTATGTTGATGAAGGCATCAAATGGAGTCTTTCGAATTATTTTTAAATAAAGAGTTGAAAAACCATCTTCCACACATTTTACACATACACTTCCGACTTGCAACAAATTTTAAACAATTATGAATCCTTCATATTAGGCAGTGGAATAATTGCAAATCACTTGAAACGTAAGAAAAAATAACTATAAATTATGAAAAAATAAATTCTAACTAACTATTATAAAAAATGCAAGTCATCATAGCTTAAACATATGCAAGGTATCATAATATTTGATATCATAATATTTGAACTAGGGTATCATAAATTTTGAACTAAAGTATCATCATAAATTCTGAACTAAGGTATCATGTTACAATTAATTTTTTTAACCATAGTATGTTATGACATCGTGGGTGTCATAATTCACCCCATGGATGAAAGACCTTCCTATTAGGAAGGTTTGATATAATCAATCTCTTAAATATGTACAATGTGTCAAAATATTTGAAATAGGGTCTAATAATGTTGTTTCAGGCTGAATTACTCTTGATTCTTACCACCGTGGCATATTATGACATCATGGGTATCATAATTGACCCCACATATGAAAGACCTTCCTTGTAGAAAACTTTGATACAATCAGTTTCTTAAATATGCACATGGTGTCATAATATTTAAACTAGGATATCATAAATTCTGAATTAGGGTGTTATAAAACTGTTTTGGGCTGAATTATAATTGATTTTTTTACCATGGCATATTATGACATCGTGGGTGTCATAATTCACCCCACGATGAAAGACCTTCCTGGTAGGAAGGTTTGATACAATTAGTTTCTTAAATATATGCAGGGTCTAATAATATTTAAACTAGGGTGTGATAATATTGTTTTGGGCCGAATTACTTTTGATTCTTATAATTGTGACATGTTATGACATCATGGGTGTCATAATTTACCTCACGAATGAAAGAGCTTTCTGGTAGGAAGGTTTCATACAATTAGTTTCTTAAATATATGTAGGGTGTCATAATATTCGAACTAGGATGTCTGAACTAGGATGTCATCAAACTGTGCATGGTGTCATAATTTTATACTATGAATTCTTAATCTTTTTAAAAATATATCGTAGCATCCATCTGTAGACATAAATTTTAAATATTTGCATTAAAATATATAATTTCTTTATCTTTTTCTGGTTCTATAACTTCTTTTGGGAGAAAACTTAAAAGGGGTGTCATCCTCTTCTGAATAAACAATAATTGTTGTGCTTCTTTCCGCCATTTGTATTTTTTTATGATGCTTTGTGTTCATGGTCTGTGTTGAAACACGAAACCATTTTTCTCCATTGACTGAAGATTTTGAAGCCCTATCTTTCATGGGATGCTCGAGAATAAAAAAACACCAACGACTACTTGACCACCAAAGAGAAGAGAAAAAGCAAAATAATAGAGGAAACTCTACGATTTTGCTCTAAAATTAGTGTGTAGGCAAAAAAATGGAAGAAACTTTGGGGTTTTGCTCTAAATTCGATGCAGATGTTTTTTTTGCCATTTGCAAAAAAAAAAGAAATGTCTTTCAAGGCAAACATGTTCTTTGCACAAGATAGAAGGGCAAAAATGTCCTTTTCTATGTTTGAAGAGAATGCAGATGCGATGGTGCGTAGATTATGAAATTACAAGTGATATGACATCCTGTCCCATTGCGTCAAGACATGTAGGATCAACGTAGACCAATAGAGAACGATGGTGCGAGTCATGTAGGATTTTCTGCACCATACGCAATGCACAAAGAATTTTTCATAAAATACATAAAGTATCAAAGCACACCATATCTATACAATGTATTTTTATATTTTCTTAACTTTTAATATAAAAATACCTAATTGCTAATGTCCTCTTCAAATCTACCATGCACATCCCAACAGCATCAGAGCATACAAGAAAAATAACTTATTATGATGAATTATTTCATCGCAATACATACAGAAGTCACCATAATAAATTATTACGACGGTAAAAAGTTCATCACAATACATCTCAAAATCGTCATAATAAGTTGTTGTCATAATAACTTATTACGATGAAATTATTTTCATCGTAATAAATAACATATTACCACGAAAATATATCATCATTATAAATTTTTATAAAAAAAAATTTTATAAAAAAATTTAAAATCTATTACGATGATTTAATTTCACCGTAATAAGGAGCTATAAGGTGAAATTAAATTCACCGTAATAATTTGAAACCTATTACGATGAATTACTTTCATCGTAATATCTTACTATTATGGTGAAATTAAATTCGCTGTAATAATGTGGAATCTATTACGATGAAACATTTTCGTTTCGCCGTAATATGTTTTTATTTTAATGTTTTTATTTTAAACCTATTATATAATTTAATATAATATTAAAGCAACCATATTAGTAATAATTTTCTGCTTCAAATTTTTTATAGAAAAATAAATAAAAATTTTCATTCATTTCAATAAAATCATCATATACAATGTTTTTGAAAATACATAATTAAAAAAAAAATACATGCCACTAAGGGCACTATGGAGGAAATGGGGTCTATTGGGTCTACTGGGATCTACTAGAAGCAAATCTAAGAACTAGCTATCGCATGTAAGTAGTGATCTTATTAGTCGTCGCCTTTAGATCCTCGATGATCTTCTGTTGCTGAGTGATGACATCCTTATATTGACTCAATTGCTTTTGGCACTCATGTAGTTTCCCTCGGCACTCATGTAGCTCCTCCTTTAATTGTGAGTTTTCAGAAAATGAAGAACTACCTCTAGTTCTTGATTTACCCTTCGGTAGTGGACCCCATCCCCTTTTATAATCAGATCTAGAACTTAAAACCCCCTTAAAAGCGCATCCTCATTTAGTGGTTTTCCTATAAAGTCCTGTGAAGAAAGTCGCTCTACTAACTGTGCCTGCAATAAAAAAAATAAATTTAATTTTTAATTGATAAAACTTACATGAGTATTTTCAGCTTTATCATTTATCCATTGTATTCTTCTTTTTATATACTAAAATTGCATACTAAAATAAAAAGAACAGTTTCTAAGGAAAATGTGTTTTTTTCTACTCGATCCTTTAACACAAAATAAAAATAGTGTTACCAATCATGCATATAAACTAACATACAAGAAATAATAGGGCATAAAAATTCTTTGTTGGCATAGAGAAACATAACCATATAGCAAGAAATAATGGGTTCTTACCTGCAATTGTAATGCCTCAAAACGTGAACAATTTTTTTGCTTGAAGGACAAGCACTTCCAAAATCCATTAAAATGACAAGAGATGGTTGTCCTTTTCTATGTGTTATCACAATGTTACTAGGCTTGATGTCATTATGAGCATATGGAGGATCAAAACTATGCATGTGATTCAGTGCTACACAAAGCTGCATATAAAACTATGTTAACTAGCTTTTATTTTTATCCATGTATGAAAAGCTTACAAAAGTGCGCAAAGTTTACAAAAGTTTACAAAAGTGCAGAAGTATAAAGAACAAGGTCAAAATTGCAGGAGAAAAAATTGCAAACACGTCCAAATAATTGAAATTTTATATTTCAAAGCTAATTCTTGACTGTATATCTAGGCTGGAATAGAAAGCACATAGACATTAGTCTCACACTAGTAGCTGCTCGCACTAATTTTGCGACACAAGCTAGCTGATTATTTCTATTGGACTTTTGTATCAAAAAGATGATAAGTCTCTAATAGTTCAATTTTTGTATTCAAGTATTTGATAAGTTTCAATAAACAAATTGAAGAATTACTTTAGAATACTAAATATTAATTATCCTCTTTAGAAATTTTGGGAGTTCTAAGTGAGAATAGCAACAGAAATCTTACCTTTTCAAAGAACAATGAATTTAACTTCTTAATTTTCAACCACATAAAGCATAAATTTCTGATTTGGCCTTAAGATTGCGCATCACTTAGATTTAGACAATTACTGCTATTTTAAAAATATGAAGACATGGGGTTCCATGTTGTAAGAAATGTCTCATCTGTTTAACTTCATTGTTCATTAGAACTGTTGATTGTACTAGATTAAAACTCTAGAAGGTTGTCAAATGGAGAAGTGATTACGGAACAGAGATGGAATCAATTAGAAAACCATAGGCTATTTTGATCATAGTAGCTGAGATAAGCAACAACGATTTGTCTGAGGAACTGTTTAAAGCAAAGATTAAGCAGACAAGTCCAGAGAGAGAAAGCAAGATATCAAGAAAACCTTGATAGTTATTATGACTACAAGTTTTTTAATTCTGGCAAGCATGCCTATTTAAGATTATTGGAATGCAATAAGTAACATTCTTAGAAACACAGCTAAACTTCGCATTCCTACGCTGGACTAATTTGAGTGCTGCAAGTAACATTCTTAGAGACAATTAAAACCTATCGCATTCCCATTTAAGACTAGTTGAGTGCTACAAGAAACGTTTTCAGAGAGAACTGTTTTTAAACAGTAACAAGCTTTGACTTTAGAAATCACTTTAACATATGAGATAGAATTACAAACTAAGCCATCATAGGCCAAAAGCATTTTGGAATGGACCCAGTTTTGAGAAACGAACAGGAAATAAACTATAAGCAGAAGTATTAAAAGAAGAGAATCAACGGATGGGAGAAGAAAGAGAAGACAGACATCAAAGAAAACCTAACCTTGACATCGGTGTATAGGACCATCTAAGTTCGGTCCCAACAGCATGGCTACAGTACTTTGAATTTTCATTCGGCAAGCAATTGTTTGTAAAGCTAACTCACACGTAATAAGCAATAAAGAAAGATTTAGTATCCAAGGGATTCATGCAGCCCAATAGGCTTGATTGTTGTTGTTGTTAGGTATAGCAAGTAAAATAGCTGGAGTTTAAATTCTAATTTGAAATTTGAAATACCAATTCTAAATACAAACAAAGAAAACAGAGAACATAGGAGACACAGGATAAAAATGCAAGCAAACTTACATCCAAGATGAAGAGAAGAGCCATGATTGGTGGAGCCGCGTATCCCAATCCCTCCACAATAGCTTCTAGAGACGGATGGAATCATCCCGTACAATCCACTCCTGTAATCGAACATATAAACTTCCCCGCCAGCGCCATGGCCACATATATCCCTGATTTGTTTTTAAAAAAAAATTCAGAATTTTTTTTTGAGATTATAATGACATTTCATACGAACTAGAAGCAATTCCTCTCTAATTACAAGCATAATATTGGATGCACTTATGGGAAATTAGGCCTAAAAATTCCAGAAATTAGTTCGGTATATTTGTAGAAACAAGTCAAAAGCCCGAGAGATTCAAGAATTCGTAAGAAAAAGGATAAGAGAAGACGCACCAATTCCTAGTCTCATGATGGCTCTGTCACGCCCCAGACCCAATGTGAATCCAGGGGTGGCAACCCGCTGCATGCCTGGCATGCAAGGCGTCCTGTAACATCCAATTTATTCAAGGAAGGATAATACCACTATATCATTCAGAGTCAATAACTTTAATACAAGCCATAATTATGAGTTTTGGGTTATACGCCCATCATACATAAATCAATGGGATTACAACAAAATGTTGGATCTTAATTTACTCTGACAGAAGCTCCAACTACCCCAAATCCCATTCTTCAGTCTTGTGGCTCTGAAAAATATTGTCAGATTTATATGAGCTCACACTCAATAAGCAAGCCTAATATAATATAATCCATTAATTAATCATTTAAAGATATTATCAAATCAAATCAACTTTTCGATAATAAGCTTTCAATTTTAAATACACTTGCCATATTATCAGAGTAAGTATATCATTTGCTTAAAATAATTTTGGAAGCTTATTCATACAATAAATACCGAAATATGCAATGTAAACAAACCTACTGTATTTGTATAATTACTATTTCCTTATGTGTCCCACGGCCCTACAATACCCAACTGGTGTATCACTCTTAAATGTCCCTAAGAGAAGGGGTCCAGCATTATGCCATATATCATAATCAATCACAACACATGTGTGTCCCCCATATACCTTTCCCTATGGAGGTGGGTCTCGTATCACTTGGCATTTCACATCATATGAGAACTACAGCGACACATATAAGTATATTTCAATATCATCATCATATTTGCATGTATCACATCATGCATCATCATAAGTATAAGCTTTTCATATCACATATACAGTGGTTTGTACATTCATAGATAAATTACATCAATAGTACCAGTATATTTTGCAAAGTTAAAATAATCACATCATTCAATTTTTGCACATTTATAATCCACACTTTGCAAAATATTAGCAATCACATATAATTATAACAGATACCCAATTATACTCGTAGTACTATTTATCAAATTAAATAGTAAAATTCTATTTTGTCTCATTTCATAAATATGCATATAGCTATAAATCCAAAGATTTATATATTAAATAATTTATGAAATCATGATAATTAGCTTACTTACCTCCTGGCACAAATCCAAAAATATAATTTGGCTATTTAAGCACCTGGGTACTACAGCATCAATTTTTTAATTTTTAGTCCCCAGAATTAGCATATAAATTGACTCCTAAACTTACCAAGTTTAATCCCGAGGCCAATTTGGGGCTTGAATATCTCCCAATATATAAGCCCAAATGGGAAATAAAAATATTCCAAGAAACTAGGATCAACACTGATTCGGATATTTTTATTTTTTATTCCCACCCAATACATGGCCCAAAATGTAGCCCAAAGATGGCTCAAAATTGACCCAACAGGGCCCAAAGTGGGACGGCCCAATTGGCTCACAGTCCTTCTTCCCCCTGCCTCCCCTGTTTCACCCGAAACAGGGGAGAGATGTGCCAGCGGCCAAGGCCGCCGCCGGCCTCTCCCCGGGGGGGCCCGGCCGCCAACGACCGGCCCAGAGCCAGCCAGCGCCGCGGCCGTGCTCCCCCTCTCTCTTTCTCCCTCTTTTCTCTCTCATTCTCTCTCTCGATTAACTACGACACGATTCATTCCGGTGGCACGACCGGCCACTATGGCCGATCGGACCTCCATCAGACACTGCTCGGCGTCGGTGGAGGTCGCTGATCGTAGATCGGGCCTGGCGATCCGGCAAGCACTCTGCTAGGCCCAAACCAAGCCATGGACCGGCTTGGTTCCACAGTGAAGGAATGGCCGTTCGATGGCCCTCCATTGCCCTACTTCGGCCGCTTCGAGTGGTCGGACTCTCCTCCTCTCTTCCTTCTTATGCCACCTCGAGCGGCCAGGCATAGTAACGGAAGGAATTCCTCCGTTCTCCCTCTCTCTGCTTCCCTCTATCACTCTCCTTGTGAATTCATGGAAGAAGGGGGGAGGGGTGGCTTACCTAAGCGGCTGATGGTGATGGGTGGAGGGAGGAGACTCCTCTCTCCCTTCTTTAAGCTGGCAAGAAGGAGGTGGAGAATAAAGAGGCGGCATGCTGCCGTCAACGTGCTGTGCCTTCCTTCTCTTCCCTTTCTTCCCATTGATTTTCCGTGGGAGTTTACAGGCTCCGAGCTTGTCCCAAACCGGGAACTCCGAATCCCCTCCGCCAAAGCTCCGATCGATGACCATCGTGCTGCTTGCCTTCATTAAGGGGAAGGAGGAAGGTGAGGCCGAGGCAAAGACCTCGATGGCAGGGCCACCGAAAGCAAACCCCCTGCGGCGGTGCTCCCCGCCACTCCCCTCCGCCGAGGCCTTAATCCTCGCCCGACCGATCCCCTTCCTCATCTCCCGCGGCCAGAAGCCCACGCCACGCTCAGAGAAGGAGAAGAAGAAGAACAACAACAAGAAGAAGGGGAAGGAGTAGAAGAGGCGGCGGAAGAGGAGGAGACGAGGGAGAGGACGCGATGCCATTGGAGCGCTAGCCAAACCCGCCTGCTGGTGCTCTTAATGCTCACCTTTCCCGAGTCCCCCTGATCCCATCGATCCCCTTCCTCCTCCTTCGCCAAACCCTCCTTCTTGGCTCGGTGCCGCTGCAAGGAAGAATGAACCAAGACCACCTCCGATCCCTGCCGGTGTTCCCTCAGCACACCTGACGACTCCACCGTGGGGGTCAAGGAGACCGCCTTCTTGACATGACGCATCCCATCACCGCAGAGGACCCGCCGGACCACCAGCGACAAGATCACGATAATGGACTCGGAAAATGGGAGAACCCTTAAGAAAATGGGAGATATCTCTCTCGACGGGGGAATGAGAAAGAAAAGGTAAGATGGGAGAGCAGGGAGTGGAGATAACGGATGACTACGAGAGCTAGATGAAAGAAGGAGAAGATGGCGGAGAATGGTCGACAGCGAGCAAAGGGAGAAGCAGCGATGGAACGCTAACGGTTTGCCTAAGCTGATTGCGATCTGAGGGGAAGAGAAAGAGAGCGAGAAGGAAAAAGGGAAAAATCGCAGGTGGGAGCGAGAGTTTCATGGAAGAGGGGGAAAATCATGGGGTTTAAGAGGAGCTATTACGACAATAGTACTAATTTCATCGTCGTAATAGATAAAAAGAAAATTATTTTTTTTATTAAACCGTTAACTATTACAACGATAACATATTTCGTCGTCAAAAATAATCTATAACGGCGAACCAGATATTTCGCCGTAATAGCTTTAAATTAAAAATTAAATTTTTATTAAATCGATAACTATTACGATAATAATATATTTGGCGTTATAAATTACCTTATAAGGATGAATAAGTATTTCATCTTAATAGCTTTCAATAAAAAATATTTTTTATTAAAATCCTTCACTATAACGATGAACAAATAACGTTATAAATTATTTATAACGACAAAATATTTTTTCATCGTAATAACTTGAAATAAAAAAATAATTTTTTACTAATTCTTAACAATAACGTTGAAACTATAATGATAAATAATTTATAACGGCAAAATATTTGTTTCATCATAATAATAGGAAATAAAAAAATTTTTTTTAAAATCCTTAACTATAACGATGAACCAATATTTCATCGTGATAAATGCATTTGTAACGACAAAATATTTCATCGTAATAACATGAAATAAAAAAATAAAAATTTTTATTAAAATTCTTAACAATAGCGATGAAACTATATTTTGTCGTGATAAATAATTTATAATGGCAAAATATTTGTTTCATCATAATAATAGGAAATAAAAAAATATTTTTTTTATTAAAATCCTTAACTATAACGATGAACCAATATTGCGCCATGATAAATGCATTTGTAACGATGAAATATTGTTTCATCGTAATAACTTGAAATAAAAAAATAATGTTTTTTTAAAATCCTTAACTATAACGCCGAAACTATATTTTGTCGTGATAAATACATTTATAACAGCAAATTTTTTTTCATCATAACAAATATTTATTACGATGAATTTAATTTTTATTTCATCATAATAAGTAAAAATATACGATGAAAATAATTTATCATAATAAGTTCGCCATAAATAGCCCTTTCTTGTAGTGATATGAGAGTCACAAATCAAAAGTCCAATTTTTTTGACATTTTTTTTCTAAATTAATTGTTGATATTCTAGTACACATGTACAAAGAGTCCGATGTATTCAGCATATAGTCGATGTACAACTAAACATTTGCAAGTATGGGCGCTTATATGCTTTTTTCAGAAAGCTTGTTTCTAGTGTCTTGTAGTCCATATGCACCATAAGTCAGTTTTACTTTGATATCAACTACCATCACCACTTGTTTCTAGCTTTATGAATGGGTATCGTAGTTTCTTAATTGGGATATCATATGTCTTTAATTGCGGTGTCATAATGCTTTTTCAAGATAAAATGACATCTAAATCTATGGATATTAATGTTAATGATTGCGCCTATATTTCTACAAATGATGCTAAAATTATAAATATAGAAGAAATCAAACATGATCACAAGAGTGCACCTTCTCCCATCACTCAAAATGCAAAAGACGATTATGTTATTCCTCAAACTGGAATGGAGTTCAATTCAGCAGATGATATATATAATTGCTGCTAATTCTTGCCGGTAATCACTTATATTATCATCCGTGAAATCTATCTTCATATCAGGATTGTCTCGACGAGTAAGGAATTTTATGTACTTTATACAGTAGAAGCCACAATCCAGTGATCTGAGATGTTAAGATGTGCAATCCGAAATTTCTTTCATTAACTAATTCATCACATTTGAATTATCACAATATATATGGAACATTGGGCCGAGAATGTTATGCCATTTCTTTGCAAGGACTTTGTGCCTGGCAATGAGTTCAGGTGCATCAACACCTTTCTTTCCATGTCAACCATAATCAAGTGTAGTGTGAATTGTCTGAGTTAATGATAGAAAAAAGAGACTAAAACTGGAACTTCACTTCATCGCTAGCTATCGTTGTCGTTGCCGGTCAAAAATGAAACCTACTCACTACTATAGCTAATGGTGAATTGAGATCATATACTTGAGGATTAAGGGTAATTATTTCAAAAAAATAAAAAAATATTGTAGAAGATTATATTATGAGCAATGGTTATTAAAATATAATAACTAATTATAAATAAAATCAAGATAGCAGAATAAGCAATCCAGAATCCGAATCCATCATGCAAACAGGTTTTATCTTTTTTTTTTTATTATAATAGCAATAATTTTTATAAATTTAAAATTAAAATAATTTATCTTTTGTCACGCATGGGCTATATCAGGAGATCATGGGACGTCCGCTTAGAGTATATATATCTATTTATTTTCAAAGTTAAAGGTCTAAACTACTATACTATGATCATCTCTCTTAGGCACGTATCGTATCTTGAGATCATGGAACGTCGATAGAGGGTATAGGTCATATATGCTAGATCAAAACCTCGATCAGAAAATAACTAAAAAGATATATAAAAGAAGAGCATAATTTTTATTGCATAGAAATCAAGAACAAAAGAAAGATAGAACCTGATTACAAGCTTTATCATCATCCCAAGTTGAAGGAATCAAGCAGCACATTACTGCTGCTAGCATCCCCTCCATAATTTTTCTCTCCTAAGCCTAAATACAATGATCTAAATAAAAGAAGAAGAAAAAGAACTTCGTAGAAAACTCCTTCTCAATGACTACCTATGGTCCTCATTTTATAGAGCTCGTTTAGGGTTTTGTCCGAGTCAAAGTTGGAGTCAATCGGGTTCAAAATCGGTCAGATATGCTAGAAAACTCCTTAGCCATCCATTCTACATCACAACCCTTAGCTTGCACCGAGAATCAAGCGAAATCATCTCTTCCTTCCTTTTCGAGCAAATAAAGTCCCAATTTGAGTACCGTCTGCACCATTAGACTCCAAAAATCAAGCTCTTTCCATCTATATGCTTCTTTTCTGCAAACATTAATAAAAGTATTAGTTCTTAATAAATTTAAAGTAATTAATATTTATTTTAATAATTAAATTGGGATAATAAATAGACTTATCACTAACTCTATCAAGATAATATTCTAGCGAGTTCATGAAATGGTGATGTAGTCAGACATAAATCGAATGTCATAACAGGTGCAATAATGCACTTATGATATCGATCCAGATGCCCTACCCAAGTCTTCTTCAAAATCTCATGCTTAGCATTAATAATCTAGCAATGCAATATAAATGAATTAATTAAAAATAGTATGATGTCATATAATTTGAAATCAATATAAAAAAAGTTACACTCCGATACTTACATCATCGATTATCATATCTTTATTTAAGAGATCGTTAAAACATTTTCTTATAATGCTATCACCTAATTGATTGGTGTACATGATCTCCTTGCTAAAATGGATAATTAGCATAAAAGATATCAGACATCTTGAAAGATAAAATAGTATACGGAATAGAAAAAAATACTTACGTGGTGATGCTTTCGCTAAAAAAGTTATTGATCAAAATTTGGTCTTCTTCGATTCTTATATCGATATTTATTGTGTGTTGACCCAATTATTGATTTTGATGATTAACAAAACTATTTGAGTATAACATTTGAAGTTACTAATGATTTTGGTTAAGTTTTTCAGTTTATGATTTGATTATTAATCAAAATCATAAGACAAATCAAGTTCTAGTTCGAATCTAATGTCAAGGTAAGATTGCAGACATTAGAGTCGACACATGGAATCGCAGAGTCGACTCCGAAAATCGGCACAGACTTTAGAGTCGACACCTGGACTGTTAGAGCCGACTCCAACAAAAAGACAGAACGATGGTTTTTCTGGTCACGACTTAGAGTCGACACCTGGACTGTTAGAGTCGACTCCAGAGGATTTTTGTGTCGACCCCAGAAAAGTCAGAGACGACTCCAGATCGAGCGGATTGGGGATTTTTGATTTAGAGCCGACTCCAGAAAAGTTAGAGTCGACTCCAGATTGTCAGAAATGACTCCAAAACTATCAGAACGTCTCTAAACTTTATTTTTATCCTTTTTAATCCCAACGGCTATTACCCTATTTGGTTCTAATCCTTCTTACACTTGTTTCTAACGGATAGTTTTCAGCTATTTATGGATTAAGAAGGGTCTATAAGAAGGGGTTTTTGTTGTATCCGAAAAAAAAGGAAGGAGACAAGAAGAGAGGAAAAATAGAAAAATAAGAAAAACAAGAGTGAAATTCATCAGAAAATCAAAAGAGAAAAGAGGGAAGATTCGAAAGGAAAGATTATACTGATTTCCCAACAGAAAAGAGAGAGATTCCTAGCTTTCTTAGTTCCATTTTGAAGAAATCTCAAAAGAAGAAGCAAGCCCTAGTTTTCTGATCTTCTGAGCTTCAAGAGCATACTAAAGGAAGATCCACTCAAGAGAAGAGAAGAAGCAAGCCACCAAGATCTGCAAATCAGGCTTTGATTCCTATCTCTTTATCTTTGTTCTATCATTGTATATTTGCTCATTGGAGGAGCTCTTGATTTGTAAAACGTTATTGTTTGCTGGGTCAATCAGGGGATTGATTCAGTTGAGGTTGTTAGCCTTGTGCAAGCAGTTGCTTGTGTTGTAAGGTTGTGTGCTGGTGAGCCTTGAAAACCAGCTGGGTTCGTTGTGCATCCGAAAAAACAACAAGTTTGAGTTGTGAGCTTGTAAAACAACTCTGCTGTAATCAGATTGATTATAGTGTGGACCCAAGAGGTACTTGGGAGTGGATGTAGGTGTAGGTACACCGAACCACTATAAAATTCTTGTGTTTGCAGTGATTGTTTCCTTGTCTCTAACTCTCTATCTTGCATACTCTGTTTTAATTTGTGTACATCTAAGTTTTCACTTCCGCTGGGGGATTATTTTTAAAAAGAGTTTAATTTTTGAAAAACCCAATTCACCCCCCTCTTGGGTTGCTATCTGGACCAACAATTGGTATCAGAGCTAGTGCTCATTTGATTTGATCTAACGATCAAGAGTCAAAGATCCACATGGCAACTCAAGCTGGTTCATCTTTTTTCGAAGGCCAATCTACAAATAGACCACCCTTGTTTAATGGCTTAAACTATGGTTATTGGAAGGCTAGAATGAAAATTTTCATTCAAGCACTTGACTATGATCTATGGAGCATTATAGTCAATGGACCACACACACCCACTGCTAGAATTAATGGCATGGAGATTCCTAAACCGAAACGGAATGGGATGAACATGATAAAAACTTGGCACAACTTAATGCCAAGGCTATGAATGTTTTGTACTGCTCATTAGATGCAAATGAATTCAATCGTATATCTATTTGCATTTCTGCTAAGGAAATCTGGGATAGACTTGAGGTTACCCATGAGGGAACAAATCAAGTCAAGGAATCCAAGATTAACATGCTAGTTCATAAGTATGAATTGTTTAAAATGGATGCATGTGAATCTATTTCTGATATGTTTACAAGATTTACTGATATAGTTAATGGTTTAAAAAGTCTTGGTAAATCTTATGATAATTCTGATCTTGTGAGGAAGGTTTTGCGTTCCTTGCCTAGGACTTGGGAAGCTAAAGTGACTGCAATACAAGAGGCAAAGGATCTAAGTACCCTACCCCTGGAAGAATTATTGGGATCCTTGATGACTCATGAGCTTCAAGTTAAGCAACATGTTGATGATGATGAGTCAAAGAAGAAGAGGACTATGGCTCTTAAGATTTCTGAATATATGGAAGAGCCTCATGAATCTGAAGATGAAAGTGATGATGAGGACATGGCACTCATCACAAGGAAGTTTAAAAGATTCATGAAGAAGAAGAAGTTTGAAAAGAAAAAGCCCTTTGCTAGAAAAGATGAGGACAAGGGCAAAGAAAAAGAAGTTATCTGTTTTGAATGCAAGAAGCCGGTCACTTTAAATCTGAATGCCCACAACTAAAGAAAGGCACCCGGAGATTCAAAAAGAAGGCAATGATGGCCACATGGAGTGATTCGGAAAGCTCAAGTTCCGAAGAGGAAGAGAAGAGTGAAATGGCCAATCTATGCTTCATGGCGGACAATGATGAGGTAAGTCCGAGTTTTCTTGATGACTTTACTTTCGATGAGTTGCATAGTGCTTTTTATGAATTGATGGATGATTTTGCAAAATTAAGTTCAAAGAACAAAGATCTGAAAAATCAAATGCAAAATCTATCTTTAGAAAATGAAAAGCATGTTGTAGAAAAAGAACTTTTGATGAAAGAAAATGAAAGCTTGAAAAATGAAGTTGATAGACTTAAACCTATAGTTGATAAATTTACTTTGAGCTCTATCAAACTTAATATGATTTTGGACAATCAAAAAGCTATTTTTGATAAAGCTGGATTAGGATATAATCCACTTAAAAAGCAAAAATCCTTGAAAAATATTTTTGTACATGCTGAAAAATCATCAAATATTACTTGTTTTAAATGTGGAAACAAAGGACATAAATCTATGTGTAAAACTCCACATGATAAAAGAAAGATGATTTGGGTTCCCAAAGGAACAATATTTATTGCATCTAACCATGAAGGACCCAAGAAGGCTTGGGTACCTAAAGTTAAGATATGAATATTTTGCAGGAGTGTCTTGCAGCCATCAGACTGAAAAGAAAGTGGTACCTTGATAGTGGTTGCTCAAGACACATGACGGGTGACAAAGATCAATTCATCACCCTTGAATCGAAAAGAGGTGGAGTAGTTACTTTTGGTGATAATGGTCAAGGCCATATCATGGGTATTGGTAAGATTCAAATTACTCCATCTACTCATATTGATAATGTTTTATATGTTGATGGACTTAAGCATAATTTGATAAGTATTAGCCAACTGTGTGATAAAGGTTTCAAAGTTTCCTTTGAAGCTTCTATTTGCACTGTTACTAATCCCATTGATAACAGCATTATTCTTGTTGGTAAACGTTATGGCAATGTGTACTTAATTGATTTGAGTAATTTATCTCCAAGTAATCATTGCTTAGTTGCTAATAATGCTAAGATGAATGAGATTGGTTGGCTATGGCACCGTAGATTAGGTCATGCAAGCACACACCTAATTTCTAAACTATTGAAAATGGATCTAGTTAAAGGTATTCCTAGCTTAAATTTTGAAAATAATCGAATCTGTGATGCATGTCAATTTGGAAAACAAACAAGAACTTCTTTCAAATCTAAGAATGTTGTTTCAACTACTAGGCCACTAGAGCTACTACACATGGACCTTTTTGGACCTACTAGAACCACAAGTCTAGGAGGAAAGAAATATGGTCTTGTGATAGTAGATGATTACTCTAGATTCACTTGGGTAATATTTTTGGCTCACAAAGATGAGACTTTCTCAATATTCCTGAAATTCGTTAAGAAAGTCACAAATGAGAAAAACACTACCATAGTGTCTATTAGAAGTGATCATGGAACTGAATTTGAAAATCACTTATTTGAAAAATTCTGTTTTGAAAAAGGCATACATCATAATTTTTCAGCACCTAGGACACCACAACAAAATGGAGTTGTAGAAAGAAAGAATAGGACTTTAGAAGACATGGCCCGTACCATGCTATGTGAAAGCCAACTTCCAAAATATTTTTGGGCGGAAGCTATAAACACAGCATGTTACATCCTAAATAGAGCCCTGATTAGACCTATCCTTAAGAAGACTCCCTATGAACTATGGCATAATAGGAAACCCAATTTAGGTTATTTTCATGCATTTGGTTGTAAATGCTTTATTCATAACAATGGTAAGGACAATCTTGGGAAGTTTGATGCAAAGTCTGATGAAGGTATTTTCCTAGGATATTCTACATCTAGCAAGGCATATAGAGTATTTAATAAGAGTATTTAATAAGCTTAGTTGTAGAAGAATCCATTCATATAGTGTTTGATGAGTCTTTAGCATCAAGTTCGGGTAAAATTGATGATGAGGAAGATACATCTTTGATTGAAAGAGGTATTGAAAAATTAAATGTATCTTCAGATCAAGAACCTGAAGCTAAGGATGATGACTCACCTAAGGATGATGGTATTGATACTGCTCATAATGATAAAGATCTACCTAGAGATTGGAGATATGCTTATGGTCATCCTAAGGACCTAATCATAGGTGATCCATCTCAAGGTGTAAGGACTAGATCATCAATGAGAAATATCAATAATCATCTTGCATTTGTATCTCATATAGAACCCAAAACTATAGAGGAAGCTGAGAAAGATAGTTATTGGATGTTAGCAATGCAGGAAGAGTTAAACCAATTCACTAGGAACCAAGTTTGGACCCTAGTAGACAGACCTAGAGACCACCCTATAATAGGATCTAAATGGGTTTTTAGAAATAAATTGGATGAAAATGGCTTGGTGATTAGAAATAAGGCTAGATTAGTTGCAAAGGGATATAATCAGGAAGAAGGTATAGATTTTGATGAAACCTTTGCACCTGTTGCTAGATTAGAAGCCATTAGGTTACTACTTGCATTTGCATGTCATATGAATTCAATTTATTTCAAATGGATGTTAAAAGTGCATTTTTAAATGGTTTTATAAATGAGGAAGTTTATGTTGAACAACCTCCTGGTTTTGAAGATCATGAATTTCCAAACCACGTCTTCAAATTACACAAAGCACTTTATGGTTTAAAGCAAGCACCTAGAGCTTGGTATGATAGATTGAGTAAATTTTAATTGAAAATGATTTTTCTAGAGGAAATGTTGATAAACTTTGTTTTTAAAAAGAAAAGAAAAGGATTTATTAATTGTTCAAATTTATGTTGATGACATTGTATTTGGTGCTACTAACAATCTCCTTTGTCAAGAATTTGCTAAGTTAATGCAGGGAGAATTCGAGATGAGCATGATGGGAGAACTCAACTTCTTCCTTGGACTTCAAATCAAACAAGAGAAAGCGGGATTTTCATCAACCAAACAAAGTACACAAAGGAAATACTCAAGAAGTTTGGTATGGAATCTGCTAAACCTCTTGGTACGCCAATGAGTCCCTCATGCAAGCTGGACAAGGATGAAGAAGGTAAGAAAGTAGATCAGAAGCATTACCGAGGTATGATCGGATCACTTCTTTACTTAACTGCAAGTAGGCCAGATATTATGTTTTCTGTTTGCCTATGTGCAAGATATCAATCTAATCCTAAAGAATCACATTTATTTGCTGTTAAAAGAATCTTTAGATACTTAAATGGAACTAAAAATGTAGGATTATGGTATTCTAGAGACTCAACTTTGAAATTGATTGCTTATTCTGATTCTGATTATGCTGGTTGTAAATTAGATAGGAAGAGTACAAGTGGTGCATGCCAACTTTTAGGAAGTAACTTAATCTCTTGGTTTAGCAAGAAGCAAAATTCGGTTGCATTATCCACTGCTGAGGCAGAGTATGTTGCAGCTGGAAGTTGCTGTGCTCAAATCCTTTGGATTAAGCGACAACTTGAAGATTATGGTATCACACTTGATAAAATTCCTATTAGATGTGATAACACTAGTGCCATCAATCTAACAAAGAATCCAATCCAACACTCTAGAACTAAACACATAGAAATTAGACATCACTTTATCAGAGAACATGTTTCCAACAATGATGTTTGTCTTGAATATGTGAATACTAATGATCAATTAGCTGATATTTTTACCAAACCATTAAGTGAAGAAAGATTTTGTTATCTTAGAGGAGAATTAGGAGTTTGTGATCCTTTAGAATGACTTTCTGAAACTCTTAAGGACAACAACTATCTAGACTTCATCAATTTCTTGAAAATCCTCTATGTTCAATAAGGAAATTTATCTAGAAATTTGATTCATTGTTTCCCCAATTGATTAAGGAACACTTATCTAGAGTTTGATGATTAATTTGATCAGTTTCAGATCCTTGAAATTTGAATTTTTCACTGAAACTATTGTGGAGTCGACACCTTCAGTTGTGGAGTCGACACCTTCCTATTTGATGTTCTGTCTGGGCAATTAGAGCCAACACCTGCTTCTGCAGAGCTGACTCTAATTCAAGGATCTGAAACTGATCAAATTGATCATCAAACTCTAGACAAGTGTCCCTTAACAATTGGGGAAACAATGAATCAAATTTCTAGATAAATTTCCTTATTGAACATAGAGGATTTTCAAGAAATTGATGAAGTCTAGATAGTTGTTGTCCTTAAGAGTTTTAGAAAGTCATTCTAAAGGATCACAAATCTTAATTCTCCTATAAGATAACAAAATCTTTCTTCACTTAATGGTTTGGTAAAAATATCAGCTAATTGATCATTAGTATTCATATATTCAAGGCAAACATCATTGTTGGAAACATGTTCTCTGATAAAGTGATGTCTAATTTCTATGTGTTTAGTTCTAGAGTGTTGGATTGGATTCTTCGTTAGATTGATGGCACTAGTGTTATCACATTTAATAGGAATTTTATCAAGTGTGATACCATAATCTTCAAGTTGTCGCTTAATCCAAAGGATTTGAGCACAGCAACTTCCAGCTGCAACATACTCTGCCTCGGCAGTGGATAATACAACCGAATTTTGCTTCTTGCTAAACCAAGAGATTAAGTTACTTCCTAAAAGTTGGCATGCACCACTTGTACTCTTCCTATCTAATTTACAATCAGCATAATCAGAATCAGAATAAGCAATCAACTTCAAAGTTGAGTCTCTAGAATACCATAATCCTACATTTTTAGTTCCATTTAAGTATCTAAAGATTCTTTTAACAACAAATAAATGTGATTCTTTAGGATTAGATTGATATCTTGCACATAGGCAAACAGAAAATATAATATCTGGCCTACTTGCAGTTAAGTAAAGAAGTGATCCAATCATACCTCGGTAATGCTTCTGATCTACTTTCTTACCTTCTTCATCCTTGTCCAGCTTGCATGAGGGACTCATTGGCGTACCAAGAGGTTTAGCAGATTCCATACCAAACTTCTTGAGTATTTCCTTTGTGTACTTTGTTTGGTTGATGAAAATTCCCGCTTTCTCTTGTTTGATTTGAAGTCCAAGGAAGAAGTTGAGTTCTCCCATCATGCTCATCTCGAATTCTCCCTGCATTAACTTAGCAAATTCTTGACAAAGGAGATTGTTAGTAGCACCAAATACAATGTCATCAACATAAATTTGAACAATTAATAAATCCTTTTCTTTTCTTTTTAAAAACAAAGTCTTATCAATATTTCCTCTAGAAAAATCATTTTCAATCAAAAATTTACTCAATCTATCATACCATGCTCTAGGTGCTTGCTTTAAACCATAAAGTGCTTTGTGTAATTTGAAGACGTGGTTTGGAAATTCATGATCTTCAAAACCAGGAGGTTGTTCAACATAAACTTCCTCATTTATAAAACCATTTAAAAATGCACTTTTAACATCCATTTGAAATAAATTGATATTGATGCAGCATGCAAAAGCAAGTAATAACCTAATGGCTTCTAATCTAGCAACAGGTGCAAAGGTTTCATCAAAATCTATACCTTCTTCCTGATTATATCCCTTTGCAACTAATCTAGCCTTATTTCTAATCACCAAGCCATTTTCATCCAATTTATTTCTAAAAACCCATTTAGATCCTATTATAGGGTGGTCTCTAGGTCTGTCTACTAGGGTCCAAACTTGGTTCCTAGTGAATTGGTTTAACTCTTCCTGCATTGCTAACATCCAATAACTATCTTTCTCAGCTTCCTCTATAGTTTTGGGTTCTATATGAGATACAAATGCAAGATGATTATTGATATTTCTCATTGATGATCTAGTCCTTACACCTTGAGATGGATCACCTATGATTAGGTCCTTAGGATGACCATAAGCATATCTCAAATCTCTAGGTAGATCTTTATCATTATAAGCAGTATCAATACCATCATCCTTAGGTGAGTCATCATCCTTAGCTTTAGGTTCTTGATCTGAAGATACATTTAATTTTTCAATACCTCTTTCAATCAAAGATGTATCTTCCTCATCATCAATTTTACCCGAACTTGATGCTAAAGACTCATCAAACACTATATGAATGGATTCTTCTACAACTAAGCTTCTCTTATTAAATACTCTATATGCCTTGCTAGATGTAGAATATCCTAGGAAAATACCTTCATCAGACTTTGCATCAAACTTCCCAAGATTGTCCTTACCATTGTTATGAATAAAGCATTTACAACCAAATGCATGAAAATAACCTAAATTGGGTTTCCTATTATGCCATAGTTCATAGGGAGTCTTCTTAAGGATAGGTCTAATCAGGGCTCTATTTAGGATGTAACATGCTGTGTTTATAGCTTCCGCCCAAAAATATTTTGGAAGTTGGCTTTCACATAGCATGGTACGGGCCATGTCTTCTAAAGTCATATTCTTTCTTTCTACAACTCCATTTTGTTGTGGTGTCCTAGGTGCTGAAAAATTATGATGTATGCCTTTTTAAAACAGAATTTTTCAAATAAGTGATTTTCAAATTCAGTTCCATGATCACTTCTAATAGACACTATGGTAGTGTTTTTCTCATTTGTGACTTTCTTAACGAATTTCAGGAATATTGAGAAAGTCTCATCTTTGTGAGCCAAAAACATTACCCAAGTGAATCTAGAGTAATCATCTACTATCACAAGACCATATTTCTTTCCTCCTAGACTTGTGGTTCTAGTAGGTCCAAAAAGGTCCATGTGTAGTAGCTCTAGTGGCCTAGTAGTTGAAACAACATTCTTAGATTTGAAAGAAGTTCTTGTTTATTTTCCAAATTGACATGCATCACAGATTCGATTATTTTCAAAATTTAAGCTAGGAATACCTTTAACTAGATCCATTTTCAATAGTTTAGAAATTAGGTGTGTGCTTGCATGACCTAATCTACGGTGCCATAGCCAACCAATCTCATTCATCTTAGCATTATTAGCAACTAAGCAATGATTACTTGGAGATAAATTACTCAAATCAATTAAGTACACATTGCCATAACGTTTACCAACAAGAATAATGCTATTATCAATGGGATTAGTAACAGTGCAAATAGAAGCTTCAAAGGAAACTTTGAAACCTTTATCACACAGTTGGCTAATACTTATCAAATTATGCTTAAGTCCATCAACATATAAAACATTATCAATATGAGTAGATGGAGTAATTTGAATCTTACCAATACCCATGATATGGCCTTGACCATTATCACCAAAAGTAACTACTCCACCTCTTTTCGATTCAAGGGTGATGAATTGATCTTTGTCACCCGTCATGTGTCTTGAGCAACCACTATCAAGGTACCACTTTCTTTTCAGTCTGATGGCTGCAAGACACTTCTGCAAAATATTCATATCTTAACTTTAGGTACCCAAGCCTTCTTGGTCCTTCATGGTTAGACGCAATAAATATTGTTCCTTTGGGAACCCAAATCATCTTTCTTTTATCATGTGGAGTTTTACATATATAAGATTTATGTCCTTTGTTTCCACATTTAAAACAAGTAATATTTGATGATTTTTCAGCATGTACAAAAATATTTTTCAAGGATTTTTGCTTTTTAAGTGGATTATATCCTAATCCAGCTTTATCAAAAATAGCTTTTTGAATGTCCAAAATCATATTAAGTTTGATAGAGCTCAAAGTAAATTTATCAACTATAGGTTTAAGTCTATCAACTTCATTTTTCAAGCTTTCATTTTCTTTCATCAAAAGTTCTTTTTCTACAACATGCTTTTCATTTTCTAAAGATAGATTTTGTATTTGATTTTTCAGATCTTTGTTCTTTAAACTTAATTTTGCAAAATCATCCATCAATTCATAAAAAGCACTATGCAACTCATCGAAAGTAAAGTCATCAAGAAAACTCGGACTTACCTCATCATTGTCCGCCATGAAGCATAGATTGGCCATTTCACTCTTCTCTTCCTCTTCGGAACTTGAGCTTTCCGAATCACTCCATGTGGCCATCATTGCCTTCTTTTTGAATCTCCGGGTGCCTTTCTTTAGTTGTGGGCATTCAGATTTAAAGTGACCTGGCTTCTTGCATTCAAAACAGATAACTTCTTTTTCTTTGCCCTTGTCCTCATCTTTTCTAGCAAAGGGCTTTTTCTTTTCAAACTTCTTCTTCTTCATGAATCTTTTAAACTTCCTTGTGATGAGTGACATGTCCTCATCATCACTTTCATCTTCAGATTCATGAGGCTCTTCCATATATTCAGAAATCTTAAGAGCCATAGTCCTCTTCTTCTTTAACTCATCATCATCAACATGTTGCTTAACTTGAAGCTCATGAGTCATCAAGGATCCCAATAATTCTTCCAGGGGTAGGGTACTTAGATCCTTTGCCTCTTGTATTGCAGTCACTTTAGCTTCCCAAGTCCTAGGCAAGGAACGCAAAACCTTCCTCACAAGATTAGAATTATCATAAGATTTACCAAGACTTTTTAAACCATTAACTATATCAGTAAATCTTGTAAACATATCAGAAATAGATTCACATGCATCCATTTTAAACAATTCATACTTATGAACTAGCATGTTAATCTTGGATTCCTTGACTTGATTTGTTCCCTCATGGGTAACCTCAAGTCTATCCCAGATTTCTTAGCAGAAATGCAAATAGATATACGATTGAATTCATTTGCATCTAATGAGCAGTACAAAACATTCATAGCCTTGGCATTAAGTTGTGCCAATTTTTTATCATGTTCATCCCATTCCGTTTCGGTTTAGGAATCTCCATGCCATTAATTCTAGCAGTGGGTGTGTGTGGTCCATTGACTATAATGCTCCATAGATCATAGTCAAGTGCTTGAATGAAAATTTTCATTCTAGCCTTCCAATAACCATAGTTTAAGCCATTAAACAAGGGTGGTCTATTGTAGATTGGCCTTCAGAAAAAGATGAACCAGCTTGAGCTGCCATGTGGATCTTTGACTCTTGATTGTTAGATCAAATCAAATGAGCACAAGCTCTGATACCAATTGTTGGTCCAGATAGCAACCCAAGAGGGGGGGTGAATTGGGTTTTTTAAAAATTAAACTCGTTTTAAAAATAATCCCCCAGCGGAAGTGAAAACTTAGACGTACACGAATTAAAACAGAGTATGCACAGATAGAGAGTTAGAGACAAGGAAACAATCACTGCAAACACAAGAATTTTATAGTGGTTCGGTGTACCTACACCTACATCCACTCCCAAGTACCTCTTGGGTCCACACTATAATCAATCTGATTACAGCAGAGTTATTTTACAAGCTCACAACTCGAACTTGTTGTTTTCCGGATGCACAACGAACCCAGCTGGTTTTCAAGGCTCACCAGCACACAACCTTACAACACAAGCAACTGCTTGCACAAGGCTAACAGCCTCAACTGAATCAATCCCTGATTGACCCAGCAAACAATAACGTTTTACCAATCAAAAGCTCCTCCAATGAGCAAATATACAATGATAGAACAAAGATAAAGAGATAGGAATCAAAGCCTGATTTGCAGATCTTGGTGGCTTGCTTCTTCTCTTCTCTTGAGTGGATCTTCCTTTAGTATGCTCTTGAAGCTCAGAAGATCAGAAAAGCTAGGGCTTGCTTCTTTTTTTGAGATTTCTTCAAAATGGAACTAAGAAAGCTAGGAATCTCTCTCTTTTCTGTTGAGAAATCAGTATAATCTTTCCTTTCGAATCTTCCCTCTTTTCACTTTTGATTTTCTGATGAAATTCACTCTTGTTTTTCTTATTTCTCTATTTTTCCTCTCTTTTGTCTTCTCTTTTTCTTCTTTTTTTTCGGATGCAACAAAAACCCCTTCTTATAGACCCTTCTTAATCCATAAATAACTGAAAACTATCCGTTAGAAACAAGTGTAAGAAGGATTAGAACCAAATAGGATAATAGCTGTTGGGATTAAAAAGGATAAAAATAAAGTTTAGAGACGTTCTGACAGTTTTGGAGTCGTTTCTGACAATCTGGAGTCGACTCTAACTTTTCTGGAGTCGGCTCTAAATCGAAAATCCCCAATCCGCTCGATCTGGAGTCGTCTCTGACTTTCTGGGGTCGACACAAAAATCCTTTGGAGTCGACTCTAACAGTCCAGGTGTGAACTCTAAGTCGTGACCAGAAAAACCATCGTTCTGTCTTTCTGTTGGAGTCGGCTCTAACAGTCCAGGTGTCGACTCTAAAGTCTGTGCCAATTTCCAGTGTCGACTCTAATGTCTGCAATCTTACCTTGACATTAGATTCGAACTAGAACTTGATTTGTCTTGTGATTTTGATTAATAAATCAAATCATAAAATGAAAAACTTAACCAAAATCATTAGTAACTTCAAATGTTATACTCAAATAGTTTTGTTAATTATCAAAATCAATAATTGGGTCAACATGGCCCAAGACCGAGAGGGGGTCTCGGGGTGTTGAGAGAGCCTCCGTCAGTCGCCGTTATCGTTGTCATTTATTTCGACGGCGTTGGATCAGCATATCACCATCAATGCAGTTGAGCATCCAAATAGGGTAGGCTACCTCCTAACCTTGTCCCCTCTCTTTGACTGGACTAGCTTCTCGGATCGCAAGCAAGCAGCAACCTCTGGGAGACTCAAATAACTCCTTGATTGCAAAAGCCCAGTCAATGCTCTTAGTTGAGTTAAATCATCCAAGCACTGAATGAGATATTATGGACATGTCTGATTAGACTTTGGAGCCAAAAACATTACAAACATATAGGCGATCCAAAGTCTAACAGTGTCCTCAACATTCTCCCGTATCTTGGATGATTGAAGTTCATTTATTAACAGTGGACATAAGGTGTTGCCTTCATATATTTATTTCCTATAAAGAAAGGGTTATGGTATCAGTTTCATGTCTATATCATCGTGTCATCATGTCATCATATCATATCATGTCATTATGTCGTATCATGTCATATCATATCATAACATAGCGAACTTTAAGTGGTACATTTTTCTATTCAAAAACTTGACTTACAAATGATATTCAAGCAATTTATAAAAATATTTTTAAAATAACTTACATAATGACAAATCAATATTTTTTCTTTTTTTAACTAAATTGGGGTTGAACATATCATACATGCATATGCTGCATAAGCATCATTAATTTCTAACATTTACTAAAATTAAAATAATAGTGCTAATTATTTAATGCATATAAAGAGATAATGAAAAATAAAGATTTTTATATTATCAACTATAATTAAATACATATAATAAATTCTCAAATGTTACTTTTAATAATTATTTAAAATTATTAATAAACATCTTACTTTTAATAATTGAGCTCCTAATAACTACAACGCAATATTTAAAATTTTAATATCTAAATTTTTGGTGCCAAAAACAAATTTTAACATTCTACCAAGTCTAGTGTTAAGCCCAACTTGGGGCTTGATTATCTCTATGAAAAGTCTTTGTACACTGCCTCTGATCCAGCAAATTCTACATGGGCTGCACCACCCCTCCTTATTGGTTCACGTGGATCCCATGTGAATAAGGTAACAGAGAGACAATGTTATGTTTTGATCATGGCATCATTTAAAGCCGTTCAACCTTATTTTGAAATTGATGTGCAGATGAAAATGCCATTTTCCTCTAGCCTACTTTTACCCGCCATCTTGTTTGGATTATATCTGATGGAAAACTCTTTTTAATTCTAAAACATTCTTCCTCACTCAGGCTTTCGGTTGTAAGGAATCAATCCAAGATTTGAACAAGATCCTCCCCTCGCTCTGAGAGTCTAGTCTAAGTATTTCATCCTATTTCTGTTGGTGATATAAGCTTCTTAGTTGCTCATAAAAAGTGCTTGGAAAAGTGTTTGATTTTCGATCGAAAGAAAATATTTTTGCTTGAAGGCTGGAATATAGCCACTGAAGACTTCATTAACTTTAGAAGAAAATATTATCCCCTGCAGGAAGTAAAAAGCCATTATTTACATATCTTTTTATAGTTCCTTTATTATACTAATTATTTTAGTTGTTAGAGGAAGTTAATGCATTAGGAAACTGTTTAATACTCAAGTAGCATTCCAGTCATGTTATGACATTCTAAGAGTTATAACTCAGTCCACTAGCAAAGGTTATTGCTAGTAGGAGGGGTCAGTACCTGTAGTTTCATGTTTTTATGTATGACTATCATACTCTTTTGACTAAGTTGTTATACCTTCTGAACTAGGGTGTCATAATAGTGTTTTGGCTAACATCAGGTGTTATACAATGAACATATAGCTCTGATGGCATTGTTTATTAACTAGGATATCCTAGGTCTTTGACTACGGTATTGTAATATTTTTTTGGCTCTTAAAACAATCCCTATAGCTCTCGTGGCATGTTATGACACCCTAAGAGCTATTATTCAGACCATAGATGGTAGGTATTTCTGGTATTAGGGGTTCAAACATAAAACCTTAACATTTTATGAATGGGCATCGTAGTTTTTAACTAGGGTATCATATTTCTTTAACTGGAGTATCGTAGGTTTATAACTGCAGTATCGTAATATTCTTTTGGGCCATAACATGATCCTATAGCTCCCCTGACATGTTACGACACCCTGAGAATAATAAACTTAATCCACTAGCGAAGGGTATTACAAATAGGAGGGGTCAATACCTTTACTTTCGTGTCCTTTGTTATTTTTATAAATAATGTCATAATTTTTAACTATGATGTTATTCCTTCTGAACTCGGGTGTCATCATAGTGTTTCAGCCTACATTAGGTGTTATACTATGATCCTATAGCTCTGGTGTTATCATTTTATAACTCGGGTGTCGTAAGTTATTTTCTAAAATATCGTAAGTTCCTTTCTTAACAATTTCAGTTAGGGTGTTGTAATATAAGAATTAGGGTGTCATAACAGTTTTTCTGGGGTGTCGTAAGCAGCGACATCTTTTTACAGCTCAGGTGTCATAAGTTATTTTATAAGGTATCGTAAGTTCCTGCCTTAGCAGTTACAACTAGAGTGATATCATTTTATAGCTCGAATGTCATAAGTTATTTTCTACGATGTCGTAAGTTCCTGCTTTAATAGTTTTAGGTAGGGTGTCATAACAGCCTTTTTAATGTGTCATAAGTTCCATAGTCATCATCTTCGACATTTCAATACTCTATTTGCTGCTAAGGTGTCATCATTTGACAGTCTAGTGTCATAAGTTATTTTCTGGGGTATCGTAAGTTTCTGCCTTAATAGTTTTAGCTAGGATGTTGTAATATGTGAACCTTAGTGTCATAAAAGCTCTGCCCTAATGTCTTAGTTTTTAACTATTAATGAGTATCATAGTTTTTAACTAGGGTATCGTATGTCTTTAACTGGGTTGTCGTAAGTTTGTAACTACGATGTCGTAATATTTTTTTGGCCTATAACATGATCCCTATAGATCTCATGGCATGTTATGATACCTAGGGAACCATTATTCAGACCATAGATAGCATATTTTTTGGATCTGCGATTCAAACATAACTGAGGTGTCATATTTCTTTAATTGAGGTGTCGTATTCTTTAACTTGGGTGTCGTATGCTTTGTCAGAATAAATTGATATCTAAATCTATGAATATCAATGTTTATGATTGTGTGCTTATATTTTCACAGATGATGTTAAAATTATAGATCTAAAAGAAATCGAATATACTCTCGGTCGTGCACCTTTACCCATCACTCAAAATGCAAGGGATGATACTATTGTTCCTCAAATTGGAATGAAATTCAATTCAGTAGATGATGTATATACTTTCTACAATGGATATGCAAAAAGAGTTGGTTTTGGAATCATAATCGTGTGTAGCAAGGACAATTACAACAAATAACTTTGCTTCAAGCACCCGACGTGTTGGAGGTAAGAAAAATCTAAAAAAATAAAGAAGATCATGAATCCTAGGGATACTGGCAAAGTTGATTGTAAGGTATCCATAAAAGCAAGACTAAATTCTACATATGGTAAATGGATATTGGTTGAGGTTCTTTTAGAACATAACTATCGAATGTCCATAACATCAATTGGTTATCTATAGTCCCATACGAGGATCAAGACACCAGAAAAGGTAGAGATCAATAATTTACATGCCATGAATGTGCCCACAACTCAGATATACTCTATCATAGCAAGAAGAAAAGGGGATAGGAGATAATTGGATTTCACAAAGAATGATGCTCGTAATTCCATTTATCGCAAGCATCAGTCTCAGCTGAAACAAGGAGATGCTCAGTCGATGGTAATCTATTTCACCGAAATGCAAGTAAAAAATTTCAATTTCTTCTATACTCTATACCTTAATGATAATGGACAGCTAAGGTCTGTCTTTTGGATTCATCCAAGATCAAGATTGGCATGCACATATTTTGGTGATGCTCTAAGCTTTGACTCGACCTACTTGACAAATAGATATCAAATGCCTTTTTATCTATTCATCGAGGTCAACCATCATGAACAGTCCACATTGCTTGGTTGTGCATTATTGTTTGATAAAAGGACTGAGACATATAAATGGGTTTTCATTTATGTCTGGGTGCAAATGATGGTCAAGCACTTAAAGCCATAATAACTGATCAAGATAAGGCAATCGAGGTTGCAGTTAGGGAGGTTTTTCCTAATGCACGATATCGATTTTGTCTTTGGCATATATTGAAGAAGATACCTGAAAAGATTAGCCATATTTGCACAGCAAATCCCAAATTTATAGTTGATTTCGATGAGGCGATATATGATTCACTGACCATTCAATCATTCAAGGAAAAGTGGGTACATCTCATGGAGAAATATGAAGAATGCAAGGCTATATATTGGTTAAATGACCATTACGAATGTCGAGATAAATGGGTCATAGTTTACCTTAAGGATACATTCTTGACAGTTTTGCAGGACATTTGATTTATGTTAATGTTTGTAGAACTCTAAGAAAATCTGTATATTTAATGCTTTTTTTTGACATAATTATGTACAGGAATATCATCTTCACAAAGGAATGAGGGCATCAATCACTTATTCGATGGTTTTATAAATTCGAAGACTACACTTAATGAATTCATAGATAAATACAAAAATACCTTGGAGAAAAGGTATGAGACAGAAAATGAGGAAGATAATAGGACATTGTAAACAAATGCTTTCCTAAAGACATCCTCACCTTTTGAGAGGCAAGCAGCAGGAAAGTATACAAGACGCATGTTCAAAAAATTTCATAATGAGATCCTGAAAATGGCTGCATCAAATGCTAAATTAATCAAGAAAGCTAACTATTATGTATATTATGTAAAGTCATATGAAAGGATTAAAGTCGATAGAATTGTCAAGGAGATGATAAAAGATTATGTCGTGTCATACGATAAAATTTTGGAAGATGTCCAATGTTAGTGTCGATTCTTTCAGTTCAAGGGTTACATGTGTAGGCATGCCTTATTGGTTCTTCATCAAAGCAACGTATTTTGTTTACTAGATAAGTATGTTTTGAAGAGATGGTGCAAAGATATAAAATACCAATTCGATGATTTCAACATAAATTTTGAATATTGTGATAAAAGTTAACGAAAATCATAGTACAAAATCATATTTTTTTAAAAATATCTTATTATATATTTTGATAAAATTTATTATTAATTGTAGATATACTTTGATGAGTCATTGGATGATGAAGCTTGCAGAGATAGCCTCTATATCTGAAGATGCATTTAATTTAGTGATAAATGATCTAACACCATTTTCAAAAGAGCTGTGGATGCTAATTGTGCAGTTAAGGCAAGTATACAACTTGTAATTCAAGATCCTAAGCATATTAGGATGAAAGGTCATCCAAGAGAGAATAGATTAAAGAATGGAGTCAAAAGAAGTCAAAGAGATCAAGGAAAAATATGGATAAGGTATTCGTTGATGCTCCTATGCAAAATGAAATAAGAGCTGGTTCAAGCAACATGTAGACTTATATGCAATCAACTAACATCGAAGAGGATATAAAAAGAATTGTACCATCTTTCGATATATTGTTTGATGAGTTTGATGCTTGTGTATTAAATCAACTAACATAGGAGAATATATAAAAATTTACTACATCCAAATTCTTATGCTACTACACCGTTGTTGTAAAAATATGATACCCCAGAAAAAGTTTATTACACCCAAGTTCCCATATTACAACACCATAGTTATATCAATACGACACCCATTATCTAAGGAAAGACCTTACAACACCAATGTTTTAAGCATGTGTGTTGTAGTTTTGTAACTAGAGTATCTTAATTGTAAAGCTGGAGTGTTGTAGCTATTTTTTCGGTTGGTTTTCGCTTGGGATGTTGTAAGTCTCTTCTCTAGGATTCGTTTTAGGCACGGGTGTTATAGGTTTGTAACTAAGGTGTCTTAGTTATAAATCTGGGATGTCGTAGCTATTTTTTCGATCGATTTCCATCTCTGATGTCGTAAAGCATATCCATTCAGCGAATGTTTAAAGCACGGGCGCCACATGGCCGATTGAAGGATTGAAAAGTGCTCATTCCGTCAGGCAAGGAGAGACTATTCGATTTACTATTACGAAGACGTTTGTATGGGGACACTTATTCCAAATCAGATATCAAAACACAGAGGTCGACGAGCTTTGGTTTCCCAGCTCTCTCTTGATTAATGGTTTCTATCCTCCAACTTGATGGCTATAAAAGGAGAAAGGATAAGTATTGCCTTTTGTAACGAAAGGTTCTCTTTGATTAAGAGAGAGAGTCTGAGAAAGTTTTGCCCATGTTAACATCGAAGGCAGACGAGTTAGCTTCACCCTTTAGTATCAAACTTGGGCTTGAGGGCTCTGATGAAGAAGTTGTTGTAAAGCAGACTGCCAAAGGAACACTAAAGACCAACTCTATTGGATCTCATAGAGTCATGGGAAAGACGTCATTAGAGATGCTCCGAAATCCCTTTGTCAGCATACAAGTATGAAGAAGAGAAAGGAAGGAGGCCATAGAGGTCCTAGTGGAAAAAAAAAAAAAGCATTTTCGTATGACTTCCTGAGGCCATCAATAACTGATGGCTTGTAACTACTCCGCAATTGTAAGACATTATAAAAAAAAATTGCAATGAATAAAAGTTTTCTTAATTGTGCACCCAACTTGCGAGAGCTAAACAATTTTCGTTTAGCTAATTAGGCTTTAGGAAATGAATCCGTAGCTTTAAAATGACGACACCCTAGTTCTCAAGCTACGACACCTAAACAGAAACTCTTATGGCAGGAACTGACGACACTCCAGCAAAAACTCTTACGGCAGAAACTGACTACATCCACGAAAGACTGTAACGATACCCCAGTTCTCAAGTTACGATACCCCAGTTATCATGTTATGACACCTAGTTGTATGAATACGACACCCATTTATCGAAGGCAGGACCTTACGACACTTCAGTTCTCATATAACGACTTTTTAGGCACGGATGTCGTAGGTTTGTAACTAGGGTGTCTTAGTTGTAAAGTTGGGGTGTCATAGTTATTTTTTGAGTGGTTTTCGCCTAAGATGTCATCAGTCTCTTCTCCAAAATTCATTTTAGGCATGGGTGTCATAGTTTTATAACTAGAGTGTTTTAGTTGTAAAGCTGTGGCATTATAGCTATTTTTTCAAGCAATTTCCACATGTGATATCGTCAGTCTCTTCTCTAGGGTTTGTTTTAGGCACGGGTGCCATAGTTTTGTAACTACAGTGTCTTAGTTGTAAAGCTGGGGTATCATAGCTTTTTTTTATCGGTTTTCGCCTAGGATGTCGTACGTTTGGGATATCATAAAGCTTTAACAATATCCCAGTTCTCATCTATGACACTCGAGCTTTCAAATGATGACATCTTAGAAAAATTGTTACGACATTCTAGAACAAAAATTATTACACCTTAGTTCCCATAGTACGACATTGTAGCTAAAAATGTTACCATTTCTGATATTAGAGAAAAAATTTTACGACACCACAGTTGTAACATTACGATATTCTAGTTTTAACATTATGACATTCCAGTTAAAAACTTAAGAGACTCAAACATAAAATTACATCAAAATATACTAAGACAATATAACGATAAGATTTTCGATATCCATGTAAATCATCATGACATTATATAAAAAAATAAAAACTAATTCATTCATTATTGAAAAAATTATATCAATTCTTAAACAAATCGTTATTAAGAAATGTCATCAAATTTGAAGCACCATCTACATAAAAAAATTACATCAATTTTGAATCAATCATGTCTAAAAATCAAGAAGATTTTGAAGCAATATCGATGACCTTTTGGTTGAGGCTTTATCTCAAAATTCTTGCTGCTAATTCTCGCCGATAATCTCTAATATCATCGTCCATGAAATCTATCTTCAAATCAGGATTGTCCTGATGAGCAAGGAATTTCATGTACTTTAATAGTATAGGTCGCAATTTAGTGATGATGCACCCGACAATTCCAACGACTTCATGACCAGATGATCGAGAATTTAGACACGGACCAGATGTCATAACAGGTGCAATGATGTAATTATTATATCGTTCTAGATGCTCTACCTAGGTCTTCATCAAAAATTTCTACCTGGCATCAATAATCTGGCAATGCAGTGCAAACCGATTAATAAAAAAAATAACGTGATATCATTCTAAAATAAATATTAAAAAAAGATCCATTAAGAAATGTATTATCATTTATTATCATATCTTTAGCAAGGAGATCATTAAGACTTTTTCATGTAATGCCACCACCTAATATATTTGTGTACACAATCTCGTCGCTAAAATGTTTAAACATAAAGGATATCAGGTAATTTGAAATATTAAATAAAATATAGAATAAAAAATAAAAATCACTTACTTGTTGAAGCTTTCGCTCAAAAAGTTTTTGATCAAAAGATGATCTTCTTTGATTCTTATGTCGGACTTTGTTGTACCCACTATCTTCGATGATTTTTTGGGACGACCTGTCTTATAATAATCCCCTTTGTACTTGGAGGCCTTATACTTTCTTGGCTCTTTTTTAACCCTCTTAATAAGCGAGGGTATTGCTCCAGAGAATTATATGCCCCCTCATTGGCCTTAGGCTCAGGGGTGATGATTTTATTATAATAGAATGTAGAGGTGACCTTTATTTCCTTTGACTTAGGTTCCTTCTGTCCATCCATAGAATGACACTCCCCATCTTCTCCTCCCTCCTCTCCTCCTCTTTATCTGCAATCTTGGATTCCTTTTGACCCACCAAGGACTGCCCCTCCTCCCTCTTCTCCTCATTACTTGTAGTGCTCTCCTTTCTGTGCAATGATTTGAGGAGGTCTTCAAGTAAGATAAGCCTGTGCGAAACATTGTCGAGTTGATTATTAACACACCTAAGTTAATTTTCAACCTCACACAGCTTGCACAACTTTCTGTTGGATCAAGGGATACTATTATATATGGAGTGAGAAGCCACTACTTTTGTGCCATTGGTATAGTAGCTCCCTCCAACTGCAAGACAAGATGATAAACTAATTCATTTAACAAAATTAATAATAAATTAATTTTTAAAATATTTATAATACAATAGATTATCTTACCAATTCATGAGGCTGCATGTTGGCAATCTAAACAGATTGCACCTTCAATTGGCTGTCATACCACTTCAATAGCCGAGAAAGTTTATTGGGATATGCTGAGGCTCTTATTAAGGTATGTTCGAAGAACCACGCATGCACGTATTAATTTTATGATATAAAAAAATAAAATATTAAAAAAAGATAATTATGATACTCATTCGACACTCATTCTGCATATCAATAATCCTTACCACCAGCGCTATTGACAATTCGAATAGGGTAGGCTATCTCCTAACCTTATCTCCTTTCTTTGACTGTACTGGCTCCTCGGATCTCAAGTAGCAACCTCTGGGAGGCCCAAAAGGATCAACTCCTTGATTGCGGAAGATAAATTGATCCTCTCCAGTGAGTTAAAGTACTGGATGAGATATCGAGGACATGTCTGATTAGACTTTGGAGTCAAAAACATTGCAAACATATAGACGATTCAAACTCTAACAATGTCCTCGACATTCTTCTATTTTTTGAATGATTGAAGTCCATTTATTAACTTCTCCAGCCCCTTTTGACGAAGATTTAATGCCCGGCCAAATCGTCTGAATAACCTTTCATTATACAATTGCCAGAACATGTCGATCTTCTTTCCATGAGCTAGAAAATCAAAATCAGAGTGATTTTATCGGCACAAAATATGACTGTCTTGCCACTATAAAATAAATTTATTATCTTCATTGTGATATCGTATTATGTCTGCTAGCAGTCGCTCATCGAATGAGAATGGCTACATGTCGATGAAGACACCAAATGGGATCCTTCAGATAAGTTCTAAATGTAATGTATTAAACCCCATCTTCCAAACATTCTGAACGTAAACTGTCGGCTTGCAATAGTTCTTAAACAACTCGGTGCAGAAGATCAAAGCACGACTACACTTATCCACTAAGAAGATGCTGAGGCATGCACAACACCGTCCTTAAGAGTAGATTCGCGTCTTTCGGTGCAGAAGATCAGAGCACGACTACCCTCTAGACCAATTTGCATTGGGCTTGGCCGGTTCAGTGCGTGCGTAAACTTTCTCACAACCATTCAACCAAGCAAGAGAGTAACACATATATAAGTAAGAGTAAGATTGGTTATTTTTTCCATGTAGGACTAAAAAATGGTTTCATGAAAAAGGAGGAAAAGTATTTAAAAGAAACTTTTGGATATTGAAATATACTACATTTTCAATAGATCTGAATCTCTGCATTTATATTATCAATAACATGGCAATTAAAAATCAGTCCTTTGGAAGTTTATAATGTTTACATCCTAGTGGCATCTCCAATTCAAGCAGGTACGTATCGGTGGACATGCAACAATAGTTGCTCGCAATTTTATTGATGGTAGCTTATAGTCTGCATTATATAAGGCGGTACGTTCATGGCGTCGCCCTGCGACATGCCATGCTCAATCCGATAGGAGGATCTGAAAATGCCCACCTTTAATCTGATCAAACACCCACCTATTTGCAGCCTCCGAGTAGTGAACTCCATCCCAAATAATGCTTTTTGAGGGGTCCTTGCAAGCCTTACCCAGTAGGACAGTAGTACCATTCACCTCGGCTGTATCGCTGCACCTCACATTGAAATCAAAGTTGTACTCACCACCACCATATCCACAGCAAACTCTAAGTGGATGCTCAAATCCTGAGACCATTTAAAGTTTTAGTAGATGGTCAGATCATGTTCTTTCTTTCTGCATGACAGAGGGTGCAGAAGAAGTGGGAAAAAATGAAATGAATTAATGAAATGGCAATGAATTTCTGATCGCAACATCATCATGAAGTTGTTAGCAGGTTGGTCGCACTAACTGTGCTGCAAGCTTCACCTACCATACTTTGTGGCTTCACTTATGAGCTTGTGCTTGACGGAGTATATGTCGACTAATGTGATCGCAGCAAGAGGAAGATCCTTTCTTAGCTGGATTACTGTTTCATTGAGCATGCTGTTGAATTGCTGGGCTAATTCATTGTAAAGAATGGCACAGCCAGCAGAGTCCAGTTGTTGATCCTCAGGGGCCATTCGTAACAGAACATAAGAAAGGCAGCCTAGAGGGCCTGTGTTGTGTATCCAAAATGACCTCCCTCCCTCCTCATAGATGCTCTGCAAGCCATACATCATCTCTTTCTCATATCATAGAAAGCAAAAGCCAAATAGGCTAACAGTGACAACAAGATCATACGCTTAGTAGGTGGGAGAAAATAGAAATATCTCATCTGTTTTTAATTTGTCCACACCTTTATGACTGAGGAGAACTCATTTAAAGCATTTGGGAGATAGTCATTTGCTGAAACGTTGAGGAGGAAAGAGAAGGCAGTGATGTCATTCTGACCAATGTCAAATGTATACAATGCTTGAGAGAAGTACTCCTTTCTTGGCATCAATTTCTTGTAAATTCCTCCTATAGTTTGATTCATATGCCATCAAAATTTGATAAATTTAAGAAGTAGAAACCAACTGCTAAACTTCGATGCAGACAAATTGCAAGTTTTGATTAACTAGGACTTGCCTCGCTCATAGATTATTTGGGACCGGGATTTGAACTGCAAGAACTGATCCAGCTGGACATCTAGGGAGAAGGGACCGGATCCACCCTGCGCAAGGGTTATGTTCTGCGCGACAATTGTAGCCCCTGCGCATGCAAAATTGGCACCATGGTGAAAATTCGTACCCAACGAATCGAGGTAGGCACTGAGGTAAGGCAATCCGAAGCTTTCAGCTGAAGAGTTGACAAAAAAGATGAGTCCACAAGTTTGATCAGATATTTTGCAGTGGATCAGTACTGAGATTCCATTAATCTTTATGAGTAACATATATGGACTTGGGTGATCTCTAAGTCACCAAAGCTACGCATTAAATTTAACCATTGGAAACAAGAACTCCAACTAATT
Source organism: Calamus simplicifolius (assembly GCA_900491605.1). NCBI lineage: Eukaryota > Viridiplantae > Streptophyta > Magnoliopsida > Arecales > Arecaceae > Calamus > Calamus simplicifolius. Next base: position 288,722 of record UESW01003966.1, on the reverse strand, counting down.
TGAGTATTGATTGCTAGAATAGCAATTACTAATTGACATTGGATAGAAGAGAGATAATTACCAATGAAGTCGATAATAAGGCGGCCATCAGAGTATCTCCCTGCAGGCATCCTGAAGAAGGTCTCGCCATACGGTGCGCTGAGTGGCGTGAAGGCCGCTGAGAGTTCGCCTGTGTCTGAATTCGAGTCACCCAGATTGATAACAGCAGGGAAATGGCATGGCGAGGATAAGACTGAGACTGGCAGAGGTAGAACAAGATGAAGAGACAGGGAGCTAAGGAGAAGAAGAAGAAGAGACAGCTTCATCACTTGGAATCAAGTGGTAGCAGAAAATACGGACTGATCTCTGCGCTGGGTGCCGCATGTGAACCAAGAACGGATGGAAAAGGGATGTGAACAGTACGAGCCTAATCGAACGCCAAGTTTGACCGGACCCAAAAGAAGAGAGAAAATTGAAAATTCTAAAGCTTTCCTTTTCGTACAAAAGAACCCATTACATTCATCTACTCTTTAACATCATGATTTACCTATTAAATGAAAGATCAAATTTATTTTTATAAGATTAAAATGTTTTTACTTTCACTCAAAATTTTTAGACAATTCTAAAGAATAATCTACAAATTCAAAAATGGGCCGAAAAATATTTGTGTGCCAAATTTTTTTAGATCAGATAGGCCAAGTTCGAAGCATCTACGGTTTCTCTTTAAAAAAAATACATGTCCTTTTCTTCTTTAAAAAAAAAAACACATATAGCTGTCCAACTCTTAATTCTACATCACATGGAAAGCTAAATGCTATTAAAAAATCTCAAAATAAATTACCCCGGCGGACAGGTAGGTAGTACCCGCTCATATTTTTCCCATCTCAAAAGCAAGCACGCAATCCACGTGTAAAGTCCATCAAGGAAGTTTGCCTCATAACTCTCTCAGCTTGTTCTTTCCGGATGAACTTGAGAAGTACCTGCCGTGTCTAACATCCAAGAAGACCGTGGAGAGAAGACGTGATGCCACCCGCCATGGTTAAAATCTTGTTAAGTGTTGTCCGAATGATCACATCCACGCATTACTTGCATGAAAAAAAATGGAGGATAAAATTAATGATGACTCCTTAATGGTTGCCTGCTAAAATTTAAACTCTCTTTCTGTTGCCGTAGAAATCCGTTCTCAATTCGGATGCGCCTCTGGCTCTGATCCGGACATCGATCCCGCCACCTCAAAAAACCTGCAAGACAGTCCGCACGCAGGTGGTGTTGTGGGGGTTGCCCTCTGCGGAGAACCCTCCGAAGCCCAAGTCAGTGGAGATTCACAGCAAGCATATATGAGGAGAAGACTCTCACATAGGAGATGTTCCTCAGGGCTCTTGTGAGAGCTCTAATGGAGTCTGGAGTATGAGATTCAGTAAGTGAAAAAATGAATGCATAAGGGGTTGTCTCAGAGTTTTCATGCGTACCTGAGAGGTTGGAAGGCTATGGTATTTATAGGTGATCGCCTGATTCCTTGGACGTGCCCTGGATGGGGTCTAAAAACTGTTAGGATTCGAATCAAGTTTGCTACGAGGCCAGTGGGGTCCGTATCTTGTCAGTTAAAGGATCGACGGCTGGGAAAGCTGGTTGATGCCTGAGGCTCAATGATCACACAGACCTAGGACACTCTTAGGCATGATTCGCCGCTTGGAATCTTATTCAACTATAGTGGATTCGAACTTTCCGCGCCGAATTTCGCAGAGGTATTTTGAATATCTCAGTTTGGTTTGGCTAAGGAATAACCTGGTTTTCTGAGGTATAAGATAGCTCGGCTCGGACGGCCGAGGAATAGCTTAGGCTACCGAGGTATAAGGATAGCTTGGGTTATCGAGGAATAAGGATAGCTCGGGTTACTGAGGAATGACTCGGCTCAGATGGCCGAAGCATAAAGGTGATGGGGTTGTCAGGGTGACCCGACTTCGCCAAAGGTGATTTGGCTTCGTCACTAGGGTGTCACGCCAGCTGGCCAGCTGGTAAGCAGGGCATTTGGATTGGGCACCCATTGCCAATGCGAGTGGTCAATAATGCAACGACGATTTTACCCCTCATCACATGCCCTCCACTCCCTAGTCTGAAGTGTAATTTCGGATATAGGGAGTAGAATTCTGAAGCAATCTTATTTGGGGGATTCAAAAAGGTGGGCAATGATGATCTCGTAAATGGCGGGCCGCTGATTTGTCATCATTTTTTGCCGCAACTCGAGGAGGAAACGCCTCGCTTCCAACAAGTCGTGATAGTGGAAGCTCCACGTGGCAGGTTATCCTTTATTTCTGGCGCCTGCATTGGGATTTTTAGCGTCTAGGGCTTTCTTTCTGAAGCGCTTATTTAAAGAGGGCTCAGGCGGCGTTCCTTCTGCAACGCCCCTTTGTCCCTACCGTAAAGATTTTCTGCTCCCTTTTGGGCTCTTGCTTGTCTGTTCGTGTCTTACCCCCTGTTCATCCAATATGAGTGGTCCAGGTGATGTTGCTTCTGAGGTAACCCTAGACGATTGGATAGGATCCATCGCTATTATAGAGTTTCTTTGGATGTAGCCCTATAGGTGCTGAGGACCGAGCACCAGGTCTCAACCGAGTTGAGCCGGGGAGTCTTCTTCTACGAGGAGAGCTTGAGGGCAGGTCTCAGATTTCCTCTTCACCCATTGATACAAGAGGTGATGAGGTTTTACAATATATGCCCGACGATGGTAGCTCCGAATAGCTGGCGCAATCTCATTGGGTTTATCTCGATGTGCAGCCGTATTGGGGTGACTGCGACTCTTCCTTTATTTCGAGTTTGTTACAATCTGGTTTCGAGAGGAGCTCTGAGTGGCCTTACATTGGCCCTCGGAAGTCATTTAAGATGATTTCCAATAATCCTTCTTCGATAAAGGGGTGAAAATCCCGATTTCTCATCGCCGAAGGGAATATTGGCTCAGACTTTCCGAAAGGATGGGCCAGTTATGTAAAGGACCCGGAGGCGCGTTTGGAGTTGAGCGGGCAGGAGAAAATGAATCTGGCTATCCTTCGCAGTGGTTAGGAGGTCTCTGCCAGTACCTTGTTAGCGGAGGATGCCCTTTTTGCTGCCGGGCTTAGCTCTGTCGACCCTCAGGGTGAGTCTCTGTTCTAATGGTCATCACGCTTATACGATCTTGCCATTGTTTAACTAAACATCCACTGTGTTTTTAGCCGAAAGGTTCGCGTTTGCGGGTCAGATAAGGAGGGAGCTGGGCAAGCGCCACAGAGGCTCCGGCTCTGGGGATAAACATAGGTCCGAGAAGAGGGCTCGCCCTTCCGAGTCTCGCTCAAAGGAGCTTAGAAAAGATGGTGTGACTACCGCTCTTCAGCCTCAGAGAGGGAGGAAGTGGAAACACTAGCTGTGACCGATAAGCCCTCCCTTCCAAGGGAGGCGAGATAGCAGAGGGAGCATTAGGGGAAGATCGGAGAAAGCCGTCGAGGTTCCCCCCCTCCAAATAGTGGCCATATCAGACGATGCCAAAGAGATGTTGCCGGTACGTTCGGCTATCCCTCTGCCAGATGTCCTTCAACTACCGATGGTCGAGAGTCCACAGTGTATGGAAGAGGCCCTGCTCAGGCGGAGGGGTACGGAGAGGTAGTGGCTGCCGAAGCTCAAGTGGAACTGCCCGTTGAGAGGCTGGTGGAGGTCGTTGTTCCCCCCGCTGAGGATCCCTCTGTCGTGGTTCCCGAGGATGCTGTGGAAGAGGTTGATGCACTAGTAGAAGAAGAAGAAGAAGCGTTGAATGAAGGGGACGTTCGGGCCGAGGGTCCTTCGGTCGGGGCTGAAGCATTCGAGGCCTCGCAGATTAGAGTTCTGTGGAGGAGGCCGAGCGGATGGTTTCTCGAAGTTCCTCAGGCCAGCTCTTTGGCTATGAGCTCTTTTATCCACAACCGGAGGTGGATGATATGCTCACTGCTTGATGAAATCTATTTTGTGCACGGGGGAAGTTCCTCGACGAGCGAGCCCATCGCTAAGGATATAGTTGAGGCGGTGTTGACCCAATTATTGATTTTGATGATTAATAAAAGATATGAGTATATTCATTTTGTTACTAATAAATTTAACAAGTGTTACAGGGTGTAAAAATATTTGATCAATCAAAAAGGATAAAGAAACATATTTTGAATCAAATTGAAAAAAAATTTAAAGTTCAGAGCCTGGAGTCGACACCCAAATGGTAAGGAGTCGACCCAAGGCGTATCAGAAAGTTTTGGGATTTTGGCATGGTCCGGAGTCGACACCCAAGGTCTCAGAGCCGACTCCAACCTGAGATACAGAGAAGTGCATTCTATTTCAGTTTCCGGAGCCGACACCTAGAATTCGGAAGCCGACACCTGATATTTCGGGAGCCGACACCTGAGTTTCTAGAATGACTCTAACCTGGGAATAGAAAGCATGTTTTATGGACTATTCTGGAGCCGACACTTACAGTTTTCTGGAGCCGACACCCGAAAGCGTCGAGCCGACACTTACCTTTTTCGGAGCCGACTCCCCAACAACTTTTTCTTTACTATTTTTGAACACCCATTTGGAGCCAACACCTAAAAGTTGGAGCCGACTCCAATCTGTCAGGAACGATTTTTTATCTGTCAGAAAGTACTCCAACGGTAAGATTTCTTTTCACCTAACTTCTAACGGCTATTTTCTTTGTGTGTAGAAGATTCCAAACGTCTCCAATGGCTAGTTTTCCCACCTAAAACTGGATTAAGGGATCTATAAAAAGGGGACCATCTGTTTGAAAATGTGACAAAAAATTTGAGAGAAAATAGATTGAAAAATCCGAGAAGTCTTGAGCAAGAAATCAAAAAGGAAAGAGTCAAAATTCAAATCCATCAACTCCAGAAAAGCTCAAAGAGAAATCCAAGGCATTCAATCTCAAAATCGAGGATTTCCTAAGTGAAGAAATAAGAAGCAAAAGCCCTGATTTTCCCATCTTCTCAATTGCAAGTTTTTGAAGAATCTGAGCTGAGGCACTGATTCAACCTTTCAAAGAAGAAGAGGAAATGAAGAAAAGAAGAAAAGCGCACATTCAAAGATCTTCAAACATGCTTTTCTAATCCTTGTTTAGTTTATTTCCTATTTGCTCATTTGAGGAGCCTTCTTGTATCTTAAACTCTATTTTCATTTACTGTTTACTAGTTCAATCAAGGGATTGAATTAGTTGAGGTAGTTTACCTCGGGGACAAGCTAAGGATAGCTTGTGATTTGGGTTTTGTGCTGGTGAGCTCGAAAAACCAGCTGGGTTCGTTGAAATCCCGGGGAAACAACAAGTTTTGAGTTGTGTGCTTGTAAAACAACTCGGCTGTAATCAAGTAGATTATAGTGTGGACCCAAGTGGTACTTGGGAGTGGACGTAGGTGTTGGATACACCGAACCACTATAAAACCTTGTGTTTGCCGTGTTTTAACTCTCACTCTATCTCTTTATTTGTGCTTAATACTTATCCTGCACTTAATACTATTTACTCCAAAGCACATAGTTTTTTAAAAGGCTAAATTTTTTTTAGAACCCAATTCACCCCCTCTTGGGTTGCCATCTGGGCCAACAATTGGTATCAGAGCAAGTGCTCATCTGAATTTGTCTAACGATCAAGAGCAAAAGATCCAAATGGCAACTCAAGCTAGTTCATCTTATTTAGAAGGTCAATCCACTAATCGACCTCCTTTATTTAATGGAACTAATTGTAGGGTTACGGAATGAAAATCCCAATCTAATTGGAATAAAATTGCAGCGGAAACAAAATAAATTTATAACCCACCAAGAATCACATGCGTTTCATAAAAACCGAAAGAAGGATAAACAAAAATATTACCTTTTGTTATTACCTTTTTAATCAGTATGTAATCCTTCTGTTCTTGTGTTGGGTTTTCTCGGATCTTCAAAGGTGCTGCCTTTCAGAAAGACGATCACCCTCTACAAGTATCCACACGAACGGACACCAAAATGTTTTTGAATGCTAGTTCAACCATTCCATTTTTCACAAAAATGAACCCATGTTTTCAACTCTCTGTTTTTCCATCTTTAAGGCAAAAGATATGACGCTTCAAAAGCCCCAATCGACGTGACCTTTCAAATGCCCCAATCGACGTGACCTTTCAAATGCCCCAATCGATGTTACCTTTCAAATGCCCACAGACTCTAAAACGTATATATCGAACATATATACAAGCTGCTAGGAATTTTGGTTAACTAAGATTTTAATTGATATTTATTTAAAACTCCTTTTAAATAATAACAATTTAAATCCTTTCCTTACAAAATAAGGAATATATATTTTTAACCAAAAAAAAACTTTATGGATTATTTCCTTATCCAATAAGAAAATGTAACAATTTAATTACTTGTCACAATTTAAATTACGAATTTAAATTTTCTCAAAATTAAACTCGAATCTAAATGACAACTAATTATTATTTGTAATTTAAAATAATCTCATCATTTTAAATTATATAGAGAGTAACAAATCGTAACCATTATTGTCCGTTCTTAGTGTGCGACCCTATAGGTTCAATTAACGTTGGCAGTAGGCCTAAATCACATTTTGAACCTACAAGTCATAAGCGGCCTCTAGCAAGACATTATGACTACCCAAGTTAAATGAAAAGCTCATGTTCCGAGACAACCTTAAAGTAGCTATTAACATAATCCTTTTGTCACATGATATCTTGATAGAATATAAGGCATGGATAAAGTCAACCTTATATCTCTCTATCTTTAATTTCTCGAAACCCAATTAGACTGACTAAACAAATGATATTGATCTCCATCAATTCATTTGAGCATGGCCATGCATTTCTCAGTCTCAATCATCGAGGGGCCCAGAGATATCTCTCTTATAATAAGAGGGACAAATTCCATCTTAATCACTCACATCTCACTACATGATTCTTATTATGTTCAATCATAATCTTTATAATCATCCGGTTAAAGACAACGTTTGATTATGTCAAAACATAATATTCCTCATGTTGAGAACTATGGCAATCTCAGGTCTAAGGATTTAATGACACAACTACTAGAGATTAACTTATGACTTTGATCCATGTATTAATCTCAAGGCGGGTCTTGTCCAATATTTGTTCTCAACAAATACATATAAATTTGATTTGTATCTCATACACATATTCATCCCATGAATATCAATCAAATTTCATACTAATCTTAATTTATTGTTATTCCCACAACAATAACCGATTAGGGACATTTAGAATAATTCATAATATTATTCAAGGACATTATTATATAATAAACATGCAAATTATGATAATAGTAAATGTTCATAAATATTCAAAATACCATGTCCATACAATAGGCCTAGGGCACTATTACTAAGACTAATTATAGTTATTGAAAGCAAGGATGAGATTTTTATTCAAGCACTTGACTATGACCTATGGGGAATCATAGTTAATGGTCCACACACCCACAATTAGAGTAGACAACATGGTGATTCCTAAACCGGAAACGGAATGGGATGAACATGATAAGAAGTTGGCTCAGCTCAATGCTAAAGCCATGAATGTTTTGTATTGTTCATTGGATGCAAATGAATTCAATCAAATTTCTACATGTATTTCCACAAAAGAAATTTGGGATAGATTAAAAGTTACCCATGAGGGTACTAATCAAGTAAAAGAATCAAAAATTAATATTTTGGTGCATAAATATAACTATTTAGCATGGAACAAACTGAAACTATTACATGCATGTACACAAGATTCACTGATATTGTAAATGGTTTGAAAAGTCTTGGTAAGACTTATACTAATTCTGAACTTGTGCGTAAAATTCTTAGGTCACTTCCAAGATCATGGGAAGCGAAAGTGACTGCAATCCAAGAAGCCAAGGATTTAAATGTTTTACCTTTGGAGGAGCTACTTGGATCCTTAATGACTTATGAGCTGACTATGAAACAATATCAAGAGGAGGAAGTCAAAAAGAAGAAGACAATTGCTCTTAAAGCTGCAGAAAAGGAGATAAGCAGCAGTGAGGAAGAAGAGGAAGATGATGAGAGCTCTCCTTGCTAGAAAATTTAAGAAACTTATGCAAAGAAGGAGACCCTTCCATAAGAAGAGATATGGAACAAAAATGGAAGGAGAGAAAGAAAAGAGAAGGACAAGGACAAAGAAAAAGAAAGACCCTTAATATGTTATGAATGCAAGAAACCGGGCATTTCAGATATGACTGTCCTCAATTGAAGAAAGCCTACAAGAAGAAGAAGAAAGCTTATGTTGCAACATGGAGCGATAGCGAAGAATCCTCTTCCGAGGAGGAACAAAAAGAAGTTGCAAACATTTGCTTCATGGCAAACAACGATGACGAGGTAAATACCAAACCCTCAATGATGATTTTACATTTGATGAATTATATGAAGCTTTCAATGAATTAGTCAATGATTTTAAAATTCTAAAAAGAAAAATAAGTTTTTGAAAAGTGAAAACTTACATCTGTGTAAAGAGAAAATAAATTAACGCTTGAAGTTAAGGATTTAAAAGATGAAAAGAGAGATATCTAAAAGAAAAAGAATCAATCATGAATGAAAACCTTAACTTAAAGAAATAAGTTGAAAAATACAAGAACATAGTCGATAAATTTACATATAGCTCTGAAAAACTGAATTTACTTTTAAGTAATCAACGGGCTATTTTTGATAGAGCTGGATTAGGATATAGACCAAACATGAAACAAAAATTTGTAAATAATTTCTTTGTTAAGAAAACAAATGATGTTACATGTTACAATTGCAACAAGAAAGGCCATAAATCTATGAATGTAATGCAAGAAAAAGTAACAAGAAATTAAATGTTAAAGGAAAGAAAATATGGGTTCCAAAAGGAACAATCTTTTTTGCTACTAACCATGAAGGACCCAAGAAGTCTTGGGTACCTAAATAAAGACTTGATCATTTTGCAGGAGTGTCTCGCGGCCAAAAGTTCAAAGCGAAAGTGGTATCTCGATAGTGGCTGCTCAAGACACATGACGGGTGACAAGGATCAATTCATCACCCTTGAAAGCAAAAGAGGAGGAGTTGTTACGTTTGGTGACAATGGCAAAGGCCAGATCATGGGGTTTGGTAAAATTCAAATAACTCCCTCCACATTTATTGAAAATGTCTTATATGTTAATGGTTTAAAGCATAATCTAATTAGTATTAGCCAATTATGTGATAAAGGTTTCAAAGTATCATTTGAAGCTTCTATTTGCACTGTTTCTAATCCCATTGATAATAGCATTGTATTATTGGAAATAGAAATGGCAATGTGTACTTGATTGATTTAGACAATTTGTCTACTAGTAATCATTGCTTAGTTGCTCATAATGCTAATATGAATGAGATTGGATGGCTGTGGCATCGTAGATTAGGTCATGCAAGCACACACCTAATTTCAAAATTAATTAGAATGGATTTAGTAAAAGGCCTTCCAAATTAGATTTTGAAAATAACAAAGTTTGTGATGCATGTCAATTTGGAAAACAAACTAGAAACTCTTTCAAAACTAAAAACATTGTTTCCACTTCTAGGCCACTTGAACTACTTCACATGGATCTTTTTGGACCTACTAGAACCACTAGTCTAGGAGAAAAGAAATATGGTCTTGTGATTGTAGATGATTATTCTAGATACACTTGGGTATTATTTTAGCTCATAAAGATGAGACCTTTCCAATATTTCTGAAATTTTTCAAGAAGGTCACAAATGAGAAGAACAACACCATAGTGTCTCTTAGAAGTGATCATGGCACAGAATTCAAAATCATTTATTTGAAAACTTTTGCATTGAAAATGGCATTCATCATAATTTTCTGCACCTAGACACCACAACAAAATGGAGTTGTAGAAAGAAAGAATAGAACTTAGAAGACATGGCCCGTACCATGCTATGTGAAAGCCAACTCCCAAAGTACTTCTGGGCGGAAGCTATAAACACGGCATGTTACATTCTTAATAGAGCTTTAATTAGGCCAATCCTCAAGAAAACTCCTTATGAACTATGGAACAATAGAAAACCAAACATTAGTTACTTTCATGCATTTGGTTGTAAATGTTTCATTCATAATAATGGTAAAGATAATCTTGAAAAATTTGATGCAAAATCTAGATGAAGGCATATTCTTAGGATATTCAACATCTAGTAAAGCCTATAGAGTGTTTAACAAAAGAAACTTAATTGTAGAAGAATCTATTCATGTAGTTTTTGATGAATCTTTAGCATCGAGTTCAGAAAATTTGATGATGAGGAAGATACAAATTTACTTGAGAGAGATATTAAAAAATTAAATATATGTATCTTCAGATCATGAAAAGAAGCTAAAGATGATGATTCTCCTAGTGTTGATGTTGTTGATGCTAATCATAATGATGTAGATCTTCCTAGAGATTGGAGATATGCCTATGGTCATCCAAAGGAATTAATTATAGGTGATCCATCTCAAGGAGTAAGGACTAGATCATCAATGAGAAACATCAATAATCATCTTGCATTTGTATCTCAAATTGAACCTAAAACGATTGAAGAAGCTGAAAAAGATAATAATTGGTTGTTAGCTATGCAAGAGGAATTAAATCAATTTACTAGGAATAATGTCTGGACCCTTGTAGATAGACCTAAAGATCATTTTGTTATAGGATCAAAATGGGTATTTAGAAATAAATTAGATGAAAATGATATAGTAATTAGAAACAAAGCTAGATTAGTTGCAAAAGGATATAATCAAGAAGAAGGAATTGATTTTGATGAAACTTTTGCACCTGTAGCTAGATTAGAGGCAATTAGATTATTACTAGCATTTGCATGTCATATGCATATCAATTTATTTCAAATGGATGTTAAAAGTGCATTTTTAAATGGATTTATAAATGAGAAAGTTTTGTTGAACAACCACCTGGTTTTGAAGATCATAATTTCCAAATCATGTTTTTAAATTGCACAAAGCACTTTATGGTTTAAAACAAGCACCTAGAGCCTTGGTATGATAGGTTAAGCAAATTTCTAATTGAAAATAATTTTCTAGAGGAAATGTTGATAAAACACTATTTTTGAAAAGAAAAGACAAAGATTTATTAGTAGTACAAATATATGTAGATGATATTGTATTCGGTGCTACTAACAATCTCTTGTGTCAAGAATTTGCCAAGTTAATGCAGGGTGAATTCGAGATGAGCATGATGGGAGAACTCAATTTCTTCTGGGACTCCAAATCAAACAAGAAAGAGGGAATCTTCATCAACCAAACAAAGTACACAAAGAAATCCTCAAAAAGTTTGGGATGGAATCAATCAAACCCCTCGGAACACCAATGAGTCCCATGCAAACTAGATAAAGATGAAGACGGTAAGCCAGTTGATCAAAAATATTATAGAGGTATGATCGGATCTCTACTTTACTTAACAGCAAGTAGACCAGATATTATGTTTGGTTTGTTTATGTGCTAGATTTCAATCAGAACCTAAAGAATCTCACTTAATTGCAGTGAAAAGAATTTTAAGATATCTAAGTGGAACTAAAAATGTAGGATTATGGTATTCTAGAGACTCAACACTAAACTTAATTGCATATTCTGACTCTGATTATGCTGGATGTAAACTAGATAGAAAAAGTACAAGTGGTGCATGTCAATTCTTAGGAAGTAACTTAATCTCTTGGTTTAGCAAAAAGCAAAATTCGGTTGCATTATCTACTGCTGAAGCAGAATATGTTGCAGCTGGAAGTTGCTGTGCTCAAATCCTTTGGATTAAGAGACAACTTGAAGATTATGGCATAACACTTGATAAAACACCTATTAGATGTGATAATACAAGTGCAATAATTTAACTAAAAATCCAATCCAACATTCAAGAACTAAGCACATTGAAATTAGATATCATTTATAAGAGAACATGTAGCTAATAATGAAATTCCTTGATTATGTTAGTACTGAAGAACAATTAGCTGACATATTTACAAAACCTTTGAGTGAAGAAAGATTTTGTTATCTTAGAGGAGAATTAGGGATTTGTGACCCTTTGGAATGATTTTGAAACCCTTAAGGGATGATATCTAGATTTCTATCAATTTCTTGAGATTTCCTTCATAATTTTAAGGACAATTTATCTAGTCATTTGAGTAATTAATTCTCCATATTCCAAAGATTTTTCAAAATTTATTGACCTTATTTTGACAAGTTTCGACTGTTTGAAACTCATTTGTTTTTCTCTGAAACTGTCAGTGGAGTCGACACCTCAATTTGAGAGTCGACTCTGTGTTGCTCTCGATCAATGACCTTGGAGCCGACACCGCGTAAGTAGAGCGACTCCAGTTCGGGCGCTAACTGTGTTAGCGACTTGGAGTCGACACCCGACTTTGCGGGAGTCGACACCTGGTGGTCCCAAATTGACTTTATTAGGGCAGAGTCGACACTTCCGCATATCTATCTTTTCCAAACCCTTTCCAAACTTTCACTACAAGAAAATACTGAAATAGCGGACAATTTAGCGACGCATTTGCGTTGCTAAATTGTGACCACATTGCGATGCCTCCCGATAACAAACATTGCGACGCAATTAGCGACGCATTAGCGACTGTGACCGAGATAGTTCTTCAAGGATTTCCCCTCTCTTTGCTTAACCACGGAGAGGAAATCAGATCTCCACCGGTGACGGTGGCTGCTGACGAACTGATCGACAAAGAGGCAACTCAGCTCGTCGAATGAACCAACGGAACCTGGTTTTAAGGCATTAAACCAGGTTCGAGCAGACCCTCTAAGGGTGGAGGGGAAGGCGCGACAGAGAATCGCATCTGATGCCCCATGGAACATCATGATCGATCGGAAGCTACTGAGGTGGTCGTCGGGATCAAAGGATCCATGATAAGGCTCGATGGCGAGCAGCTTGACATGGAGGGAATCACTTCCCCCATGATCTCCTTGGAGAAGGGAATGCCCTGCTCCGCCTTATGCTGAAGCGGATGGGCTTGACTGACGACGTCTAACTCCTGACGTCATTCCTGACGCATCTCCTGCATCTGCTGCATGATTCCTTCATCCAGAGTGGTAGGAGGGATCGGGTGATGAGAAGACGGCAACGGTGTTGAATCCTGAGAGGATACCAGGGAGGGAGAGCGAACCCGCCTGGATCTGAGTGGGTTCTTCCTTTCAGCTCGCTGCAGCGCCGGTCTCACCTTTGCAGGCTGGCGATGGCGACCGCAATCTGTCGCCCCAAGCGGATCGGAAGAAGAGATTGCAGGTGGAGCGGGGGCAGTGGCCTCCTCGCAAGGCTGGGAGGCAGGAACAGTAGGGCCAGGGATTGCCTGGAATCCCTGGATCATCTGGGTCAATGCTTGAACCTGCTGAACCAGAGTGGCGAACTGGTCTAGGGTTATCGCCGTTGCCGGTGGGAAGGAGTTTTAGCTGGTGGTGGTAGCGGAGGTGCTACATCACTAATTGGATCAGGCCTTTGAGATGCGGCCTGATCTTGAGCCTCTGAGGTGGCTCTTTTCGATTGGCCATTAGAGGATGCTTCTTCTAGTTTTTTAGTCTTGTCTCCTGGATTACAAGTTTATGGGACTTGAGGCCCTTCCTCTAGCGCCAATATGTTGCCGCGAAAATCCGTTCTTCGACTCGAGTGCACTTCCGACTCCGGGTTCGAACTCCGATCTTAACGTCCGGGGTAGAACTTGCAAGACAGTCTGCGCTCGCAAAGGATTTCCTTGGGGTTGTCCTCTGCGGGGGACCCTTCGACGCCCAAGTCAAAGGAGATTCACAGCAGGCAACGTGAGGAGAAGACTTTTCACATAAGAATCTTCCTCCAAGCTCTCGACCGGAGCTCTAATTGAGTGATCGATTCCGTAAAGCCAAGTGAATGTGTAGAAGTTTTTGTAAGGTGATTCGTGCGTACCTGAGAGGTTGAAATGCTGTGGTATTTATAAAGGATCACCTGATTCCCTAGGCACGTCGTGGGGGCCGAAAGTTGTTATGATTTGAAACGGATTCGAATCGAGTTTGTTACGAGATCAGTAGGATATGTATCTTGTTAGTTAGAGGATCAATGGCTAGGAGAGCTGGCTAATGCCTTGGGATTCCACGATTGCATAGGCTCTAGGCCATTCATGAGTATGATTCTCTGTTTGGAATCTTATTCTGTTTTAGCGAATAGGGACTCTCCCGTGCCGGATTCTGCAGAGGCATTTTGAGTGCTTCGGTCTGACCAAGGCAGAGGACAATTTGGTTCTCGATGCATAAAGATGGCTCGAGTTATCAAGATATAATCATGGCTCGTGATGCTGCGGTATGGATACCTCGGGCTACCAAGATATAATCATAGCTCGTATTGCCGAGGTATGGATACCTCGGCTTACCGAGAAATAAGAACGGCTAGTATCGCCGAGGTATGGATACCTCGGCTTACCGAGAAATAAGAATGGTTCGGGTTACTGGGGCGATTCGACCTTGCTAAAGGCGATTGATCTTCGCTACTTGGTGGCTATGACAACTGGCTAGCGAGATGTTGGGATTGGACCTGACCTGATTGTTGACGTGTACATGCCTTAATGTAATGATAATTTTATCCCTCATCAATTAGATTTAAGCCTAGTCATTGATGTCCTGTCCCGAGTGGCTGGACTAATTAGGCCAATCAACATCCTTTTTCTTGCATTATTTCTTCTTTTTGTGTGCTATACAAATCATTTGGTGTTATAACAAATCTTATAAAACTTAAAACTTATCTAATTTAGTAAAAACTAAATCTATAAACACGGATAAGTTTGCTGAGCAATTTTATCGTAAAATTTAACTAATTTTATCAATATAATTTTATTTATATTTATTTATTTATTGTTCAAGCAATACAAGAAAGTCAAAAGTTAAAAATTAGAAGGTCAAATTATCAAGATACATGATAAATGCAAAATTATGGATGCCGCCATCTCCTCTTCCTTCGCTTCTTTATTTTTAATTATTATATCAACATTATCATATTCAAAAAAAACTTAAAATAATAATAATAAATTAAAGAAAAATAAAAAAGAGGTAGATAATAATAAGATAGGGCACTCTATATTTTCAAAAATAACAATTTGATGCCTATTCGTAGCTATTTACATAGAAATTGATAACCAATCAATATTATAAAAAAATATTTGTATCAGGAATTTAAGATCTCCAAAGGCGAAATCTTAACAACGTGCTTAACGTATTTAGATACTGGAACTGTATAGATTTTTATTAGCAGGCTTCGGTTGAAAACAAAAAAAGGGTCCTAATTAATTACCTCGCGTCGAGTTACCCTTTGAGCCAGCTTTTAACAGCGTCCCGTCGCACCCATTTCTCCGGTCAAGCCTTCTGCAAGGCTTCTAGCCGCGACTCCTCTCCCCTCCAATCCCACCGATTCCTCTCGGTCTCACCCACCCCTCCTCCCTTCTATTCCTCTCGTCTCTCCTCCCGAAGAACGCGGACCGCGTTCTGGTGGTCAGGCCGTCGGCGAAGGTGCTCCGATCATCCCTCCGGCTTGCCGATCTCTGTCGGCGATCCGGGACCTCCGATCCCACCTCCGCGCTCCGATCGTATGCGTCTGCCCTCTACCTTCCCCTCATTTTCTTGGCTTCGTCTTTCCGACGAGATCATTTCCGCCATTTTTTCGTCGGTTTTCGTCCAAGCCATTCCTATCTAACAGTAACCCTAACCGAAAGCGATCGTAGTATAATGTCTCGTTGCTGAACATCTAGCAAATTAGTAGGTTTCGTGTCAATCGAGCAAAATTACTGTGGCTGTGGTTTGGTGAATTGTTACTGAATTATTGTAATTGGTTGATATTGTTCATTTCTCTCAATTTTGTTTACTTTCAGGCAATGTGGTCTTTTACGTAAATACCTAGGCATCTGAATTTTTTGGTGTTGGTGCACGGTTAGATTTTTTTGGTAACTTTATAGCTTTCTAACTGAGGTTTTCTGAGGTTTTGAGGGGGAGTTTATTGCTAGATATGGGATCTTAAATATGGTCTTTTGGGGGATCTTTAAGATAACTTTTCTCTCTTGTTCAGTAGCAAATCTAAAGGGGTTTTCTTAACCCCCGCTTAGTCGCAATATTTTCCTTGTAAAGGTATGAAGGTTAAGGATCTAAGGACTTTTATTTTGTGCTTTTGGGTTTTAATGCAGCATTTTCCTATATTAAAAACTATTGCATAGAGAAGACTTGTTCTGAATTTGATGCAGACTTGATGAAAGATTTTCAGCCTGTGTAGGTAGTTAAAATTTGTGGTCTGTTTTTATTCTCATATTCATATCTCGTTAGCACCAAGGGGGTCAAGGGAAAGAGAGTTTTCAATATATGATTTGCCTCTTATTTAATGTCTTTGGTGCCTCTTATTTTTTCAATGTGTCATGTCATAGTAGTTTGTATGGGAAAGGACAGATGGTTTTTCCCAAAAACTTGTATACACGTTGTTACTTAATTTCCTTATTTACATTATTTCTCATCGTTTTAGGGTGTTGGCTTAAAACACTAGAAAATGGAAATTCATTTTAGCATACACTGGCCTTTAGTTATATAAATTTTTGCTCTCTATGTGCGTAGAGTCTCTTAGATCTCAGACATCTTTAAGTTTTAATTTTTGTCTCTTGGTTATAAATATAAAATCTGTCATTCTGTTCTTCCATGTTAGCCCTTGGATTATCCACTCACTCGCTTTTTGGCGCTCTGATCATTTCTAGTTAATTTTTGATTCTCTCCAATGGCATTCAGCTTTCTGATTTATCCATCAACTTTTTCAGTCCGTTTTTGCAGATTATCCATGCTTATGTATTTCATGCTCTAACTTCATGTTTTAGTTTTCGGTTGATCTAATTTACCTTTTATTTATTCATCATGACGTGGTCCATTTTTGTATACAGGATCAACAAAATTGTCTGTTTTAATCTTCAAAAAGAGTCTTGAAGTCATGATTAACAATTGATTTTGCTTTGTTTCTTTCTATGTTGCATCATGACTGGATATTGAATGCATGATTATTTGGTAATTTAGGTTCTATAAAACTAAGATATATGGGAATATATGTTGTTATCAACTGGTTTCATGAGGATTGTCTTCTGAAAGTTAGACATAATATGTTGTCATATAAATTCCTTGACACAATTTCTGTAACAGTATTTGTACGTACATGTGTAGTGTATATGTATAAATATACAATGGTTGCAGTTATTTTGGATGGAATTTGAATACTAACTCATGGTTGCATTTATTTGGTTAGAATCATGATTTGGCTGATTCATGCTACAATTCTACAATGTTGCATTTCAATATTGCTGTGAGTGATGCTTATACATGCCATTTATGCTGTGTTTCAATACCAGTATGTACTAGGTCAGCATGCTATATATTGTGTTGGGCTAGTATGTATTAGCATGTTAACATACCATTGTATGTATTGCACTAGTAATGCAATAGTGTTATACAATAGTAATGCAATAGTGTTATACAATAGTAATGCAATAGTGTTATTCATTATGTAATGATTGAATGTGATTACAATTTTTTGGACTCAGATGTAAAAACTATAGCCGTATTGATTACGATTGCTGCCTGTACCACCCTTCTTTGTTGCCTGTGCTGCCCTTATGTGCTATAGCAGGTTCTCTTAGGAAGATGGAGTCCAGGCTATATGACCAGGCTACTCTATGGTATGGATGCTAGATGCATCAAAATGATGTGGATAACGAAGGCTCCCTTCTTTAAGCTATATTCTTCATTATATCAGAGGTGTCCTCTAGGGCTTGACCAAATGGTTATGTTCCTCCACACAATAGGACACAATTCACGAATGGAGTTATTGGAAACAACTGCATCAATCAAGATAGACCATTAGCTGGAGGTAGTTGACTCATGTTGATTTAGTATTGTCAGTCTACTGCTGAATGCATCAGCCATCAATTTCATAAGACTTTGTCGGGGCCCTTGATGTGAAGTAGTCATGCTAGTGTTCTTGTACATAATGCTATAGCCTTTATGGGAGGAAACCATACCCAAAAGGAATATAATTTGCTGCTATTTTTTTTTACATATATCCATGATAGAATTAGAAATAAATATATAAGAGAAATAATAGGAGTAGCCCCAATTGAAGATAAAATGAGAGAAAATTGATTACAGTGGTTTGAATATATACAACGAAGACCTTTAGATGCTCCAATTAGAAAGAGTGATCTTTTAACAATTTATGCTAAGGATAGAGGTAGAGATAGACCTAAACTAATATGGACAGAAATAATTAAAAAAGATATAACTATTTGTAATTTGAATGTCGACTTAGTCCTGAATAGAGTAGAGTGGAGTAAGCAGATTCATGTAGCCGGCCCTATGTAGTTGTGAAAAGGCTTGGATGAGTTGAGTTGAGTTGAGTATACATATATCCTTGATGGGGTGGGAGTGACTTGTTATATGTTGTCCTTGGTACCTAGACCTTGGAGACATGCTGGCATATACTCATTTGTAGACACCAATTCATTCAATATGAGGATTTTACGGCTATAAATTTCCAATATTAGGCTTTAGGAATAAACTTTCTTGAATGCATGAAGAAATCTTTGCTTCTCTTATGGACCTTTTCTTAATCCAAATTAAACTGCATTCTTCTTTTAATCGATTAAATCTTTTCTTGTCTCAGTCATGAAAGCAAACCGAAGTATAATGATTGTAGGAATTAGGTAGTAGGAATTAATTAGAAGAACAAGAATGAGACTCAAGAGCTAAACTAGCTTAATGATGTCGGTTGCTGATGTGAGAACTAATTCTAGATGGAGTCCTGATCAGTAAAGTTGCTGTGCCATCTATTGTCAACTAAAGTGCCCTTTTGTGCAAATATGAGACAATTCAAAACCAGGTAATCCAGCCTTGAAAATGAAGTTCTCAGCAATTTCCAAGTTGAATATTATAGCAATTTGAGATAGCTGCATCTAAGAATGACAATATTGTTACCTGATAATCCTCAACATGTAGACTATTGATTCTGTTGTATTTGTTTTAGATTTGGTGCGTCTTTGAAAGCTTGCTTATAGATAAGGTTGTTGTGAGGTCAACAAGCTGAGGGATTATGTTGTTATGTTTTATTAATGTGGCAACTTAATCGCTGTCATTTTTGCATGCATTTTGTACCATGACTTCCCCTTTGTTATTAGAACTAAAAACCTAAGTAAAATGTATTTCACAATTGAAGTGGTTGTTGCATCTTTTAGTAACAGTCTAGGTTCCAAATCTTTGTTGCCGAATGTAAATTTAAAGAATTAGTGGACAAATCATGTCCAATAAATTATTTCATGTTATGGGATTTAATGTTGAAAAATGTCTTAACCTATGGGTCATCTGACTCTCTTCTGTTGTTCTTTTCTGTTTTAGTTGGGGGTGGGGGTCATTCGCCATTTTCTATATGAACAAAAATTAACATTTGCACCAACATCTGCAACATTAATTAGGGCAATGCATTATATCTTGAAGTCGGACTCTATACCTAATTTCTAGTAGTAGTACATTGGGCTCTCGTTTCTAGTGATCTAATTCATGAATAATGGATGGCAGGTTGGCCTTAAATCTTTTCCATTTTTTTTATTTGACTCACTGCTATTTTCACTTGAATCATCAATTAATGTGTGGCAGCTGCATTTTATGATTGTAGTGATTGGACTGCATAACTCAACTCAACTCATCTAAGCCTTTTCCCAACTACAATTGGACTGCATAACTGTATTGTCTTTTTTAATCAAGCTTCTAACAATACGGTTGATTTGATTGTTGCACCTAGTAAGCTGTTGTAGCTTTCGGCATCAATGAAGCTGTTGAACTAGAAGACTTTGTTTGAAATATGCACTAGTTACTGATCTTTCGGGCATGCATTGCGTTTAGAATATCTTGGTACATCTATAAGCTTCATGTACCTTCCCTGCTTTTTTTTTCCCGGTTTGTACTTCTGTACACGCTTCTTGTCCAGACCATGACAGTGATTCAAAAAACATTTTCCATTTGCTATCCGCTATTTTGTTCCTGCATGGTCACAATGACAATGTGCTCTATTGAGTTCATATAGCATATCTTTTCACCTTGGTTTCCTTGATTATAACAATCAAATTAAGAAACCCTTTGATTCCATCAGAGCCTATTCTCCTTATTATAGTAGTATGTCTGAACTGCACTGCGTATGATTAATCTGTCCAAACCATTCCAATCTTATTCTTTTTTTTTTTCCTCCCTTCCTGGCTAAATGAGTTTGTTGACTTGAATTTTACAAGCCTCTTTAGTTACTTAAGAGGAGTTGCTATCAAATTTGTTCTATTGATTCTTAAGGGAAAACTTGCTTGCAATGTGGTGTTTCTAAATACAACATGTATATTTTGCAGAGGAATTGCTGATCCTGCCTTGTGTTCGGCTCAGTTCAACATCGTACACTTCACAAACCTTTCACATCCCTCTGGATTTTTTTTTTTTTTTGTCTTGTTTCCTGCTCGATTATCTTTTGGCAGTCCAGAATGACCAAAGATTGGTTGTGTGGTGAAGTTTTAAAGGCAGTCTTCCCTCTACTTGATGGTAAAGACCTGGCCTTGTGCATGCTGGTATGTCGTCAGTGGAGAGACATTGCTAGGGATGACTACTTTTGGAAGTGCGCTTGTGCCAAGAGATGGCCTTCTATCTGCAAAAGATCTCTTCCTGCCCTGAGCTACTACCAACTTTTCCTAACCTTCTCCAGGACCCAGAGGCCCCAGCCTCTTCTCCCACCAAGGTTGTCCTTGAATGATTTAGAATTCTACATCGATCTTTGGTCTGATCGGGAGCTGATTTTCTCTGAAGCTATCTCAGGCTCTGTGCTCGGCAGGGGAATAAGGCAACCACCTTCTGGCGTATCTGACATCCTCAAGTTATATCTGGATGGCCCTGATTACAAGATGGTATTGCAAGTGGAGCCAAGTTTCACCATTACTTCGGGAAGTAGAATCAGTGTGTCAGTTCTTGTAGGTCGCAAGGACACCAATCAGATGGCATGCATTATAAGAGATTCTGAGTTTAATTATGTTGATGGCGGTGCCTTCAGGGCACTTGCCTATGCCTATCTCAATTTTTCACCAGAACATCCATTCATATCTGGAATTAGAGCTTGGGTGTCCTTGTTATTTATGACAAATGGCAATGAGAACGCCATTGATGTGTTTGGCATTGAAATAGACTTCTGCGATGCTGCCAGCAAAGAGCATGAGGTGTTGTGGCTTCTGGACATGCTTGATTGGAAATAACTGCTGCATTTTGCTGCTGCCTGTGTATAGAAGCAACCTTGTAATTGAATGGTGTGTTAAGCATTGAAGATTTTAATTATTATTTGGTAATTTTTGTTCAAAGATTGTTGCTACTTTTGTTTCGGCAATTAGGCTTTACTTTGAGGGTTGATTTATTTCTCTGGTGTAGAAAATGTGGCAAAGTGGATCTGATAAAACTTCTCTTGGCTTCCAAGCTTGAGAACGGTAGTACAACTTGGATGGTGTTGCTCTTCCATTACTTTCTTATATATTCAATTCCTGCTATCTTGCCACCACGTAAAAGTTTAGCTTATTAACGTATTCATTTGATGGAAAGTTTAGCTTCTTTTGACAAGATCATTCGACTTCCAATGATTAACTGAGGTTCAATTCATTTAGTCAGCTCTCTTAACTTGGATTCCACCTAAAAAAACATTTAACTGTTCGAAAATAATAACTATAACATCCTATGCTCTTTAAAACAGGTTTTATGAAAAATGGAGGTCTTCAGAGAGCTCATTTATTTGACTGCAGCTTTTCCAAAGAGGTATCATGAGAAGCAATCAAAAAAATATTTTTGACAAGCTCATTTGGGGTTCTGTTAGAACCCATTTTAGTAAAACCGGAGTACCAAATAATTAGATTTCCTTTGTTGTGAAGTTATGTTTCTCTTATGTGTCTCAAAGTGGGGTCAAGCAGACCAATTTGTGTCCATTCGTGAAAAGATATTGTTGATGCACTGGTTATTTGGCATTGTTATCATTTAAAGTGGAGATCATGGAGAAGCACCCATGATCTAGTCTGGCGTACGGTGATAGCATTATGTCATAGAACGAAGAGGGGGTAATCTTACATAACCAACCACCTGATATTACAATATTATCACTTGATATTTGAAGGAGCATGTAGGGTTGCAAATCTCAATGTATCAAGAAGAAAGGGAAAAAAAAAAAAAAACAAAGAATCATTCATCTAGTGTTTCTTGGATCATCTGGCCCTCTTCCTCCTACCTCTTCTGTAGAGCTGTCGGTCAGCTGAGCACCATATCAACAGACCACCTGCAATTAAGAACCAAATGCATTGACCTCGTCCCCGATGCTGCATGCTTTTCATGGGTGAATCAGTGTTTGTCATTTCTCGTTGTTTCTGCTAGCGCTACTCCTCTGAGCCCCAGAACATTTTTCGGTAGCTCATGCGTTAGTCTTCTTATGGTCCTGGAAGATTTGAGCTCAGCTTCTTATCAAGCTAAGCCACGCATCTTACTAGGTCAAATCTGTTTATAAGCCAAGTTTTAGTTACTGTTTGAGTTCAAATCATTATCAAAATGATCCTAGCTGAAATTAGATATTATCAAGCTGATCACAAGCTGTTCATGAACAGATCTATCATTTAGAGACTCTTTTGACCAAGTTGATCATGCACGTGTGCGCATATATTATTTATTTTTACTCACATAATCATGCAAATCCTAAAAGGAGAACAAAATAGTAAATATAGATATCCAATTTTTACCTGCAGAGAATGAGATTAGCGAATATAATACAACCAATATAAGGCATCCCATACATCAATGGCACTAATTTAAGGACCCATCACTCCCCACACGCTCATTAGGTTCTAGCTTCTCTCTTTTAATAGTTGCTATCTTGATCCCAATCTTGTAGACGATGAAGAAGGAACAAAAATAGGCAATCATGATGGTGAAGAAAGATGCCGTAGCGATCGTGGTAGATCCTCCTCCTGTGTTGACTAGTGTGGCTGTTGCTTCTGTCTATCTAACCAAAAAAAAAAAGCATTACTACAAAAAAGAGTGGAGCATTGCCATGGCCATCTCCTTAATTTATCGTTCTGTTTTAATTTTATGTGAGGTAGGATCTTAAGCCTTATATTGTGTCTGATAGAGGAGATAAGTGGATGGGCATCCTCCCAAATAAAGGATAACCTACCAAACACCCCAAAAGTATCTCAGAATAAGCATCATTCGGATAATCACAAAAAGTAAGAAAAATAAATAGTTCTATTCTATCATTTTGATGTAAACAAAGCCTTAGCTCGTCTTTAATAACCGATTGCACTTTCTACAGATTTTTCCCTTTTTTTTAATGTCAGAATTGAATCTTGCTATCATATTAGCACATTGACCTCAACAGATACAATATCTTTCAAAAACAAATTTAAAGTAAACGAGGGCTCTTCCCCTTGCCAAACAATTTTTCAACTAATTAACCAAGCATTTTGAGTAAAAGATAGAGAGACCAACCTTTCCCTTCTCGCTTTATATGAGAAATGCCACAATTTCTAAATCTTCCTCAGTAGCTTAATATCTTCCATGATTGCTTCCCTCCAAGGAAAATCAGCTCTAACATTTGCAATAGCAGTCAAATATTCCAAGCATTCCATTCTATCATAATATCAGAAATTCCAAAATCCTGTGTGAACTGGAGACCCCCTCTCCAACGGCCAGAGCTCCAATATACTTAGCACAGCCCACCATTCCCAATCTTTTAGACATGCCATGAAGGAACTCTCCCTTCTGATCTGGAATGACAATTCACACAACTGAAAATCCCTTGGTTGTGAGGAGAGCACCATCAACATTCAATATATCAGCCTGTACTTGTCAATCATGATAAGAACATCATGTAGAGGCTGCAGAGAGTGCCTCCACCATACTGTTCCCTGGGACTTTTATCGCCCTCCTCTCCTTCAACAAGTTCCTTACCATGGCCATGTCATTCCACCTTTTTGCAGCTGCATATATATTGGCCAACAGAACATATCTTCCACCATGATGTGGCTCCAACTCAATCAACGCTTCCCTACTTCCTCCCCAAGCTCGACATCACCATGGATCCTACAAGCACCAGCAAGCGCTCCCCACAGCCCTGGATGAGGCTCCACGGGCATTCTGTCCACAAAATCCAATGCCTCCTTCAGAAGACCGGCACGGCCAAGCAAATCCACCATGCAACCATAGTGCTCCTCCAGAGGCCTAATCCCATATACTTGAGTCATCATATCAAAAAACAGATGGCCCTCATCGACTAGTCCAGAGTGGCTACAGGCACTCAGCAATCCAATGAAGGTTATCGCATTCGGCTCGATACCCATCAACTTCATCTTCCAGAAGAGTGCCAATGCTTGCTGCCCAGATCCATTCATGGCTAAACCAGTAATCATCGAGTTCCATGAATACACATTCTTAGCAGGCATCTCCTTAAAGACCCCAAGCGCCTCACCTATGCTCCCACACTTCCCGTACATGTCCACCAGAGCCGTTCCCAATATCACACTCATCTCAACCTCATGCTGCTTGATATAATCATGCACCCACTCGCCATGCTCCAAGTCTCGCAGTTGTGCACAAGCTGACACCACACTAACCAAAGTTGGCTCATTTGGCATCACCTCTCTTCGAACCATCTCCTTAAACATGGCCAACGCCTCTTTGCAAAGCCCACTTCGCGCAAACCCTGAAATCATCGAGCTCCATGACTCCACATTTCTTTCAGGCATTTCGTCAAACAGATGCCATGATTCCTTAGCCTTGCCGCTCCGCGCATAGCCTGCGATCATTGCATTCCAAGAGACCAAATTCCTACTTGGCATCCGATCAAAGAACCACAGCGCACGATCCAACTGCCCACAATTCGAGTACCCAGTGATCAATGCGGTCCAAGAGACGACATCGGTATGTTGAGATTGTCGTCGAACAACTGGTGAGCGGAGTTCATGTCATCTAACCCCGAGTACATTGTGATGGCGTTGTTGACAATAAACACGTCAGAGTCCAACCCGAGCTTGATAACTTGGCAGTGAAGGCCTCGGCCGAGGCCGGCGAGGCCGAGGGTGGAACAAGATTTGATAAGGAAAGGGAAGGTGAGTCTATCGGGCGAGATTCTGGAACGGAGCATTTGGAGGTAATAGCGGATGGAATGGATGGGTTCAGGGCTCTGTGAGAAGGCGCGGATCATGGTGTTGTACATGAAGAGGTTGGGATGGGCGATGGCGAAGAAAAGGGACTTGGCGTAGCGGAGGTCGCTGGAGGGCGGGATAGCGGCGGCGGCGAGGAGACGCGCGAGGGTGAAGGGGTCGGAGGAGAGACCGGTGGTGATGATGTGGGCGTGGGTGCGTTTGATTTCCGACATAGAGAGGAAGGCGGTGAGGGAGTGACAAAGGTTGGGGTGGTGGAGGAGCTCCATCTGTCTCGCCAGGAAGCCGGTGCCTGCCATATCTTTTTTTTTTTTTTCCCTCTTTCTTCTTCATTGATCTGAGACCTTCCAAAAGGTGGTGGTGGGGTGGTGTTGGTGGTTTCAAGAGAAACCTTTTTAAATTTTCTCGAGTCCATTGATCATTGCGGGCTTTTAAGCAAAGTTTCTACCCCTCCACCCGACTATTTCCCTTCCATCTCCAGTCCATTTGTATTACCGGGTAACTGTTGTTGCTGCTGGAATCTATCCTTTGATTTGGATATGATTGGGAGTGAGCTCTGTGAACCTACAAAATAGTCCTTATATAAGCATTGAGAATGATCCTCTATGAAAGACCATCCAATGCTTAAGTCAACGAAGATCAACAGCGAACAAATATGGGAAGAAGGCTCCCGCTGAAAAGTCTTTCAAGATGGTCTTTCGAGAGCTCTAAGTAGAGCGTTAATGGCAGAATGGATGAGCAAGGGTGGATGGAGAATGGGCGAGTAAGGAAGTGAGCGTACTTCAGAAGTCGGAAGACGATTGTATTTATAGAGGATCACCTGATTCCTTAAAGGTATCATGGGTCCGAAAGCCGTTAGGATTCGAATCCAGTTTGTTATGAGATTAGTAAGATTTGTATCTTTTTGGTTAGAATATCGACGGCTGGGAGAGCTGGTTGATGTCTTGAGATTCGGCGATTGTGTAGGCTCCAGGGCTCTAGGCCACTCTCGGGTGTAATTTTTGCTTGGAATCTTACGAATTTAAACTCTCTCGCGCTGGATTCCGCAGAAGTGCTTGAGTGCCCGGGTCTGCCGGGCATGGGGGATAGCTCGGCTGGCGAGGCACGTGGATAGCTCGGCTGGCGAGGCACAGTGGATAGCTCAGCTGGCGAAGCACGGTAGATAGCTCGGTTGGCGAGGCACAGTGGATAGCTCGGCTGGCGAGGCACGGTGGATAGCTCGGTTGGCTCATTTCTAGCGGGCATTGAGTGAGAGTCAGGGTTCAGGGTTGATCCTAACCTCTGCACAATTATTATCGTAATGACGATTTTACCCCTCAATACATGCCCTCCACTCCCTAGTTCGAAGCGTAGGTTCAGGCGTAGGGAGTATAGTTCCAGGTGGCAAGATCTGAATGGAAGGGTCTGGATTTGACAGCCTGCATAATGATGCCCTAATTAATGTTGCGCAGCCGCCAAGCCTTTACGGGATGAATCCGTCATTTTTTTAGGGCAACGATTGGAGAAGCGCCATGTGTCAAATCCTGATTTTTACGGCTGTTGACCCAATTATTGATTTTGATGATTAATAAAGGAATTGAGTATATTTATTTGATTACTAATGGATTTGACAAGTGTTTCGACGCTTAAAAATATTTGATCGATTTAAAGGTATTAAGAAATGAGTTTTGAATCAATTGCAAATCATAAGTTTCAAAGTTTCAGAACCTGGAGTCGACACCTAGAATTCCTAGAGCCGACCCCATGGCCAGTCAAATATTCTTCTGATTTTTGATACGATCCGAAGCCGACACCTAGAGTTTCGGAGCTGACACCCAGAGTTTCGGAGTCGACACTTACAGTGTCTTGAGCCGACTCCGATGCGGGGACAGAACGCTTATTTTTTTAGCATCTTGGAGCCGACACATATTCTGGAGCGACACCTGACGATGGCGAGCCGACACCTAACTTTTTTGGAGCCGACTCCTCGACGAACTCAGAACTTTCTATTTTTGGATAAACGACTTGGAGCCGACACCTGAAAAGTTGGAGCCGACTTCAACCTGTCTGGGACAAAAATTTAAATGCCAGATCAGCTCTAACGGTAATATTTCCTTTTTACCTAACTTCTAACGGATATATTTTGTTTCCAGGTACATTCCAACGGCTAGTTTTCTTCCAAAAATGGATTGAAGAAAATCTATAAAAAGGGAGAACGCCCGTTTGAAAAATAACAAAAAAAAGAAAAAGAGGGAGAATATTCAAATCAAAAATCGAGAAGTCTTGAGCCTAAATCCAAGAGAGAAGTATTCAAATTCAAATCCTTCCACTTCAAAGCTCAAAGAAGAATCCAAGGCGTTCAAGTTTGAAAAATCAAAGGATTCACAAAAAGGGAAAGAAGCTCTGTTTTGAAGATTTTCCAACTTCTCCATCTGCAACATTTGCAACGAATCAAAGCTGAGGCCTGATTCAACATCTCCAAAGAGAAGAGGAAAAGAAGAAAAGCTCAAATCCAATCCACTTCAAACAGGTTTTTCTAAACCTTGTTCATTTATTTGAATATTTGCTCATTTAAGGAGCTGTCTTGTATCTTAAACATTATTCTTTCTTGTTTTTACTGGTTCAATCAGGGGGATTGAACTAGTGGAGGTTATATACCTCGGGTCAAGCTAGATTAGCTTGAGTTTAGGGTTTTGCTGGTGAGCCCGGAAAACTGGCTGGGTTCGTTGTGATCCCTGGTAAAACAATAAGTTGTGAGTTGTGATCTTGGAAAACAACTCGACTGTAATCAAGAGGATTATAGTGTGGACCCAAGTGAATCTTGGGAGTGGACGTAGGTGTTGGATACACTGAACCACTATAAAATCTTTGTGTTTGCCGTGTTTCAATTATCTCTATCTCTATCTCCTTGTTTGTGCTTTATATTTGCATTGCATTTAATTTCATTTAAAGCAATAGTTTTTAAAATGTTAAATTTTTTAAAGAACCCAATTCACCCCCCTCTTGGGTTGCCATCTGGGCCAACAATTGGTATCAGAGCTAGTGCTCATTTGAATCTGATCACACGATCAAGAGCTAAAGATCCAAATGGCAGCTCAAGTTGGATCTTCATTTGCCGAAGGTCATTCTACAAATAGGCCTCCCTTATTTAATGGTTCCAACTATTCATATTGGAAAGCAAGAATGAGGATATTCATTCAAGCTTCTGATTATGAATTGTGGAGTGTTATAATTAATGGACCTAGCACACCCACACACATTGTTGATGGCTCTATTGTTCCTAAGCCCGAAAGGGATTGGAATGATAATGATAGGAAAATGGCTCAGCTCAATGCTAAGGCCATGAATGTCTTGTATTGTTCATTAGATGCAAATGAATTTAATCGCATTTCTACATGTAATTCTGCAAAAGAAATATGGGGTAGATTAGAGGTTACCCATGAGGGTACTAATCAAGTAAAGGAATCTAAAATAAATATTCTTGTTCATAAATATGAATTATTTAGCATGGAGCAAACTGAAACTATTGCATGCATGTACACTAGATTCACTGATATTGTAAATGGTTTGAAAAGTCTAGGCAAGACCTATACTAATTCTGAACTTGTTCGCAAAATTCTTAGGTCACTACCAAGGACTTGGGAAGCAAAAGTGACAGCAATCCAAGAAGCCAAGGACCTCAACACCTTACCCTTGGAGGAGCTACTTGGATCCCTTATGACCCATGAATTAACTATGAAGCAGCACATAGAAGAAGATGTGAAGAAGAAAAAGACTATAGCTCTTAAGGCTGCTGAAAGTGAGGAGAGCTGCAGTGATAATGATGATGATGATGAGACAGCTCTTCTGGCAAGAAAATTTAAAAAATTCATGAGAAGAAAGAGACCCTTCCACAAGAAGAAATCTGGAATTAAGATGGAAGGAGAAAAAGAAAAGGAAAGGACAAGGACAAAGAGAAAGACCCCTTGATTTGCTATGAGTGTAAGAAACCGGGGCACTTTAGATACGATTGTCCATAATTGAAGAAGACTTACAAGAAGAAGAAGAAAGCCTATGTTGCAACCTGGAGTGACAGCGATGAATCCTCTTCAGAGGAAGAACAAAAAGAAGTTGCAAACATTTGCTTTATGGCAAACGACGACAGCGAGGTAAGTTCCGAAAACCCTAGTGATGAGTTTGCATTTGATGAATTATTTGAAGCTTTCAATGAACTAGTAGATGATTTTAAAGTTTTGAAAAAGAAATACAAATCTTTGAAAAATGATAACTCAATTCTTATTAAAGAAAAAGATGATCTTACCAATGAAATTAAAATGCTGAAATCTGAAAAAGAAAATATGACAAAAGAAAGAGAATCAATTTCCAATGAAAATGATAAGCTAAAGAAGGAAGTTGATAAATATAAGAATGTTGTTGATAAATTTACTTATAGTTCTGAAAAACTTAATTTATTGTTAAGTAATCAAAGAGCTATATATGATAAAGCTGGTTTAGGATATAGACCTAACTTAAAACAAAAATTTGTCAAAAACTTTTTTAGAAAAGAACAAAATAGAGATAATGTTACATGTCATTATTGTAACAAGAAAGGCCATAAAACCTATGAATGTGATGCAAGAAACAGTAACAAAAAATTAAATAATAAAGGCAAGAAAATATGGGTTCCCAAAGGAACGATCTTTTATGCTACTAACCATGAAGGACCCAAGAAGGCTTGGGTACCTAAATATAAGACTTAATTATTTTTACAGGAGTGTCTTGCGGCCAAAAATTCAAAGCGAAAATGGTATCTCGATAGCGGCTGCTCAAGACACATGATGGGTGACAAGGATCAATTCATCACCCTTGAGAGCAAAAGAGGAGGAGTTGTTACATTTGGTGACAATGGCAAAGGCCAAATCATGGGGTTTGGTAAAATTCAAATAACTCCCTCCACATATATTGAAAATGTTTTATATGTCAATGGTTTGAAACATAATCTAATAAGTATTAGCCAATTATGTGATAAAGGTTTTAAAGTATCATTTGAAGCATCAATCTGCACTGTTTCTAATCCCATTGATAATAGCATTGTTTTTATTGGAAATAGAAATGGCAATGTATACTTGATTGATTTAGACAATTTGTCTACTAGTAATCATTGCTTAGTTGCTAATAATGCTAATATGAATGAGATTGGTTGGTTATGGCATCGTAGATTAGGTCATGCAAGCACACACCTTATTTCAAAATTAATTAAAATGGATTTAGTAAAAGGACTTCCACAACTAGATTTTGAAAATAACAAAATTTGTGATGCATGTCAATTTGGAAAACAAACTAGAAATTCTTTTAAAACCAAAAATATTGTTTCCACTTCTAGGCCACTTGAACTACTTCACATGGATCTTTTTGGACCTACTAGAACCACAAGTCTAGGAGGAAAGAAATATGGTCTTGTGATTGTAGATGATTACTCTAGATACACTTGGGTATTGTTTTTAGCTCATAAGGATGAGACCTTTCCATTATTTTTGAAATTCTTCAAGAAGGTCACAAATGAGAAAAACAACACCATAGTGTCTCTAAGAAGTGATCATGGCACTGAATTTGAAAATCACTTATTTGAAAACTTTTGCATAGAAAATGGAATTCATCATAATTTTTCAGCACCTAGAACACCACAACAAAATGGAGTAGTTGAAAGAAAAAATAGAACTTTAGAAGACATGGCCCGTACCATGCTATGTGAAAGCAACTTACCAAAATACTTTTGGGCGGAAGCTATAAACACGGCATGTTACATTCTTAATAGAGCTTTAATTAGGCCAATCATTAAGAAAACTCCTTATGAACTATGGAATAATAGAAAACCAAACATAAGTTACTTTCATGCATTTGGTTGTAAATGTTTCATTCATAATAATGGCAAAGATAATCTAGGAAAATTTGATGCAAAATCTGATGAAGGCATTTTCTTAGGATATTCAACATCTAGTAAAGCCTATAGAGTGTTTAACAAGAGAAACTTAATTGTAGAAGAATCTATTCATGTAATTTTTGATGAATCTTTAGCATCGAGTTCTGAAAAGATTGATGATGAGGAAGATACAAACATTCTAGAAAGAGATATTGAAAAATTAAATATAGATGTATCTTCGGATCATGAACAAGAAGCTAAGGATAATGATTCTCCTAATGTTGATGTTGTTGATGCAAATCATAATGATGTAGATCTTCCTAGAGACTGGAGATATGCCTATGGTCATCCTAAAGAATTAATTATAGGTGATCCATCTCAAGGAGTAAGAACTAGATCATCAATGAGAAACATCAATAATCATCTTGCATTTGTATCTCAAATTGAACCTAAAACTATTGAAGAAGCAAAAAAAGATAATTGGATGTTAGCTATGCAAGAAGAATTAAATCAATTTACTAGAAATAATGTTTGGACTCTTGTAGATAGACCTAAAGATCACTCTGTTATAGGATCAAAATGGGTATTTAGAAATAAATTAGACGAAAATGGCATAGTAATTAGAAACAAAGCTAGATTAGTTGCAAAAGGATATAATCAAGAAGAAGGAATTGATTTTGATGAAACTTTTGCACCTGTAGCTAGACTAGAAGCAATTAGATTATTACTTGCATTTGCATGTCATATGCATATCAACTTATTTCAAATGGATGTTAAAAGTGCATTTTTAAATGGATTTATAAATGAGGAAGTTTTTGTTGAACAACCACCTGGTTTTGAAGATCATGAATTTCCAAATCATGTTTTTAAATTGCACAAAGCACTATATGGTTTAAAATAAGCACCTAGAGCTTGGTATGAAAGATTAAGTAAATTTCTGATTGAAAATGATTTTATAAGAGGAAATGTTGATAAAACACTATTTTTGAAAAGAAAAGACAAGGATTTATTAGTAGTACAAATATATGTTGATGATATTGTATTCGGTGCTACTAACAATTTGTTATGTCAAGAATTTGCTAAGTTGATGCAGGGTGAGTTTGAAATGAGCATGATGGGAGAACTTAACTTCTTCCTAGGACTTCAAATCAAGCAAAGCAAAGAAGGAATTTTCATCAATCAAGCCAAATACACAAAAGAACTGCTCAAGAAGTTTGGAATGGAGTCAATCAAACCACTTGGAACTCCTATGAGTCCTTCATGCAAGCTGGACAAAGATGAAGATGGTAAGAAAGTAGATCAAAAATATTACAGAGGTATGATCGGATCTCTTCTTTACTTGAACAGCTAGTAGACCAGATATAATGTTTGCTGTATGTCTATGCGCTAGATTTCAATCTGAACCTAAAGAATCTCACTTAATTGCTGTAAAAAGAATCTTAAGATATTTAAGTGGAACTAAAAATGTAGGTTTATGGTATTCTAGAGACTCAACATTAAACTTGATTGCATATTCTGACTCTGACTATGCTGGATGTAAATTAGATAGAAAAAGCACAAGTGGAGCATGTCAATTCTTAGGTAGTAACTTAATCTCTTGGTTTAGCAAAAAGCAAAATTCGGTTGCATTATCTACTGCTGAAGCAGAATATGTTGCAGCTGGAAGTTGCTGTGCTCAAATCCTTTGGATTAAGAGACAACTTGAAGATTACGGCATAACACTTGATAAAACTCCAATTAGATGTGATAACACAAGTGCAAAAATCTAACTAAAAATCTAATTCAACATTCAAGAACAAAACACATTGAAATTAGATATCACTTTATAAGAGAACATGTAGCTAATAATAAAATTTATCTTGAATATGTTAATACTGAAGAACAATTAGCTGATATATTTACAAAACCTTTGAGTGAAGAGAGATTTTGTTATCTTAGAGGTGAATTAGGAATATGTGACCCTTTGGATTGATTTTGATACTCTAAGGAATGACTTTCTAGATCTATATTAATTTCTTGATATTCCTTTCATAATTTTAAGGACAAATTATCTAGTCATCTGAGTAACTTGATTCTTCATACTCCAAATTTTATCAAGATTTTATTGAATTTATTTTGACAAGTTTCAGATGTTTGAATCTCAATTATTTTTCTCTGAAACTGTCGTTGGAGTCGACACCTCAGAATGAGGAGTCGACACCTTTGTCTGTGTCGCTCTCGGTCCCTGACCTTGGAGCCGACACCTATAGAAGTGGAGCCGACTCCAGTTCGAGCGCTGACTGTGTTAGCGATTTGGAGTCGACACCCGACTTTGCGGGAGTCGACACCTGGGAATCCCAAATCGATTTATTAGGGCAGAGTCGACACCTCGTCATTTCGTAACCTTTCGAATCCTCCACCAAATTCCTCCAAAACTCTCTCAAAGCCTCCCCATCTCTAATTCCACTCTACCCAAGCTTTCCTAAGGATCCAATGGCACCTAAGAGGAGAGGTTCGGTGATTGGAGTGCCTGTGGTGACCGAAAAATGCTCCATGAGGCGAGCCATCCGCGAGCCGTCTCCAAGCGAGGATTCCTCCACCGATTCAGACAATCCCAACACCACTTCACCTCAGGTAGATACCCTAGCAGGGAGGGTAATCACAATGGGTAGGAAAGTTGACTTTGAGTTCTTTCAATCTGAGGGTTTTTCGATTGGTAATCAACTCAAGGAGCTTGGATGGATAGAGTTTGTTCTCTTACCCAGCACTAGTGAAAGAATTTTACTTTAATTTGTCGAGAGGTGATGGTGGTTTAGTGAGCTCTGTTAGAGGCAAACAGATTCATCTTACATTTCAAAAATTAGGCAACCTCCTAAGCATCCCCATTACCGGATTAGCAGCCGATGTGCACAGTGAGAGATCAGCGGCCCTATCAAGGATGTTAGGGAGAGATGTTGAAGAATTTGAGGAGATTAGGGCTAACCAGTTGCCCTTGGAATTAAGATTGCTACACAACATTTGCAGCAGAATTTTGTTCCCAAAGACCGGACGTTTTGAGTATGTCTCCGAGCGGGACATTGTTGTGATGGACAGTGTATTGACCGGTCAACCTATCAACCTAGCTGCTATGATGATATTTTATATGGCCGAGGCTGGAGGAAAGAGAAGATCGTCACTACCCTACGGCATGGTTTTAACTATGGTATTCAGAAGCCAAGGGGTTATAATTTTGGACAATGAACCCTCCAAGAACCTGAGATACACTGATTATTACAGTTTGGCCACTTTGCATAGGATGGGATTTGTAAAGGTGAACGGGCAATGGGAAAGGAAAGGTAACTTGGATGAGAGAGCCCCTGAGCCTAGACTTTCTGGACCTTGTGAGGCTGGTCCATCTGTGAGGGTTCCCTCTCCGCAGCCAAGGAGTCCAGTTCCTGCCCCTGCACCTGCTCATATTCATGTTCAGCCATCCTCTTCATCAGTTGGATTTTCAGACCTTCAAATGGAGCAACTCAAATGTTTGCTTGCTGCTCAGAAGGATGAACTGAAGACTGAGTTTGATAACAAATTTATGAATCTTAAAGAAACACTTTATTCCTTAGATGATCGGATTGCCAAAATAGAATCTACTCTTAGCTCTTCTGCTGATCTTTAAGTAGTGATTTGAAGAATATATTTGAAGAACTTAAAGACATATGTGGAGATTCTGAGACCTATTCAAAGTGCAATGCAGAGCTTCAAGATAAAATCATGACTGCTTGCTCTTTTGTTGATAGAAGGTTGAAAGAATTTGTAGCCACTCAGAGTGATGGAATGCAAAATTCTAGATCATTTGACAAGAATCATTAGAACCAACTTGTAGTTTTTATGTTGTTTAATGTTTTGATGTAATGAAAATTTAGTTTTGATGTAATGAATGTTTATTTTTGATGTAATGAAATGTTCAGTTTTTGATGTAATGAAGTTTAAACTTTGATGTAATGAAAGTATAGTTTCTTTTTTGTAATACTTGACTTCAATGAAATGAAATTATCTTTTGATCTATCAAGTTTATCTTTTGAATTAACTCTTTCTAACCTTTTTGTTGATTACAAAAAAGGGGAGAAAGTTATGTCGTATATGCATTGATTAGTTATGCTTTAATTGGCATTTATTTAATTGGTATCAAATATGAAGAACAATTGATAAATATGTAAAGCAATAGGGAGATACAATTGATAATTTAACTTCACAGGGGGAGCTACCTTATTCAGGGGGAGCTTGCTTGTGAGGATCACTTTCTTGAAAATTTTAATTTAAGAATACTTTGCATATACTCAATGTTTTTATAATCATCAAAAAGGGGGAGATTGTTGACCCAATTATTGATTTTGATGATTAATAAAGGAATTGAGTATATTTATTTGATTACTAATGGATTTGACAAGTGTTTTAGCGCTTAAAAATATTTGATCGATTTAAAGGTATTAAGAAATGAGTTTTGAATCAATTGCAAATCATAAGTTTCAAAGTTTCAGAACCTGGAGTCGACACCTAGAATTCCTGGAGCCGACCCCATGGCCAGTCAAATATTCTTCTAATTTTTGATACGGTCCAGAGCCGACACCTAGAGTTTCAGAGCCGACACCCAGAGTTTCGGAGTCGACACTTACAGTGTATGGAGCCGACTCCGATGCGGGGACAGAACGCTTATTTTTTGAGCATCTTGGAGCCGACACAACAGTATTCTGGAGCCGACACCTGACGATGGCGAGCCGACACCTAACTTTTTGGAGCCGACTCCTCGACGAACTCAGAACTTTCTATTTTTGGATAAACGACTTGGAGCCGACACCTGAAAAGTTGGAGCCGACTCCAACCTGTCTGGGACAAAAATTTAAAATGCCAGATCAGCTCTAACGGTAATATTTCCTTTTTACCTAACTTCTAACGATATATTTTGTTTCAGGTACATTCCAACGGCTAGTTTTCTTTCCAAAAACAAATTGAAGAAAATCTATAAAAAGGGAGAACGCCCGTTTGAAAAATAACAATGGAAAAAAGAAAAAGAGGGAGAATATTCAAATCAAAAATCCGAGAAGTCTTGAGCCTAAAATCCAAGAGAAGTATTCAAATTCAAATCCTTCCACTTCACAAAGCTCAAAGAAGAATCCAAGGCGTTCAAGTTTGAAAAATCAAAGGATTCACAAAAAGGGGAAGAAGCTCTGTTTTGAAGATTTTCCAACTTCTCATCTGCAATATTGCAACGAATCAAAGCTGAGGCCTGATTCAACATCTCCAAAGAGAAGAGGAAAAGAAGAAAAGCTCAAATCCAATCCACTTCAAACAGGCTTTTCTAAACCTTGTTCATTTATTTGAATATTTGCTCATTTAAGGAGCTGTCTTGTATCTTAAACATTATTCTTTCTTGTTTTTACTGGTTCAATCAGGGGGATTGAACTAGTGGAGGTTATATACCTCGGGTCAAGCTAGATTAGCTTGAGTTTAGGGTTTTGTGCTGGTGAGCCCGGAAAACCAGCTGGGTTCGTTGTGATCCCTGGTAAAAAACAAGTTGTGAGTTGTGATCTTGGAAAACAACTCGACTGTAATCAAGAGGATTATAGTGTAGACCCAAGTGAATCTTAGGAGTGGACGTAGGTGTTGGATACACCGAACCACTATAAAATCATTGTGTTTGCCATGTTTCAATTATCTCTATCTCTATCTCTATCTCTTGTTTGTGCTTTATATTTGCATTGCATTTAATTTCATTTAAAGTCAATAGTTTTTTAAAAGGTTAAATTTTTTAAAGAACCCAATTCACCCCCCCCCCCTCTTGGGTTGCCATCTGGGCCAACAACGGCGCCTGCGATGGCAGTTTCGAGTGCCTCGATTAAGATGCCTTGTCTTCTCTTTGAGGCGGTTTCCTTTGGGGAAAAACAAAGTCGTAACATCGTCATTCCCATTCGTAGCGCTCTTTCATTTCTTTTCGGAGAATCTTGTTCCCTTGTTTCCTTTGTAACCTCGCTCGGCGTCTCTTTCGACCAACAGCATGGTGAGTCCTAGTGATATGGCCTCAGAGATTGTTGCCGAGGATTTTTTATATTTTACTCGGCCCTTATTGCAACTGTAGATCCAGGCATGGATGGCCAAAAAGGATGGGGGGCTACCGAGCGATGTAGGGGGCGCCCGAAGTCTGTGAATCGGCCATTTTTGAAGAGGGCGAGCCATGTTTCTCCAGTGTTGGTTGCTGATGCACTTTTTTCTCTTCTCCGCATTTTTTCGAGGATATCTAATTCGAGGGAGTCTGGCAAACTTTCGAGGATATTTAATTAAAGGGGGTCTGGCAGACTTTTGAGGACATTTACTTCGAAAGGGTCCGGCAGATCGTAGGGAGTCTAGTCCCAAAAGAGAGCTTCTTGAGCGTCTCAATGTTATTAATGGTCCTCTTCGACGAGGGGCGGAACTCTTCGTTCCCCGCGAGCGCCTACTGAGGTGGTGACACGTGGCGAGTTTTTACGAGTTGAAATTAATGGCCCGAGCGATCAAAATACTCGCAAGAAGTAGTTTATATACGGATGGGGGACGCCATCGTTAATCACATCTCCTGTTGGCCTCCCTAAGCTCGGGATAGCAGGATAGCTTCTGAGGATGGAGGGAGATCAGGTAATGGCGGTAGTGGCCATGGGGGGTCCCATAGGGGCCGCACTACGGTGACCTTCGACGGGAAGGTCTTGGCGTCACTGTTCGCAAACCACGAACGACTTCAGAGGGAGGCTGAGCAATATTTGGCTGTTTCTGCGAGAGAGATTGAGATCCTTCATCGGGCCAACAGCCGACTGGAGGGGTAAGTAGCATCCCTCCAACGACAGATTGCCGAGTCAGCTCAACAGCGTGGGGGGAGCTCAACAATGCCCGAAGAAGATGATAAGCCCCAGTGAGGGCTCATGTACCTTTTTTTTCCTTTCATATTGTCCTTTTTTAATGATGAATGGAAAGAGGAATTTTTGCAACTTTTGTGTTTGCTGCTATCTTCAAAATGTTTATTCTCATCACTCGGTCTTGGCCGAGGCTTCCGATATCAAGGGACGCACTTCGGCTTTGGCCGAAGTTTTTAATATCAAGGGATGTGCTTTGGCCCTGACTGAGGTTTTCAACAAGAGACGCACTTCGGTTTTGATCGAGGCTTTTGATAAGTGATGCACTTCGACTTTGACTGAGGCTTATAATAAGTGACGCATTTCGGCTTTGGCCGAGGCTTTTGATAGGTGATGCACTTCGGCTTTGACCGAGGCTTATAATAAGTGACGCACTTCGGCTTTGGCCGAGGCTTTTACACTTTGGCGCTGGTCAGGGCTTGTAAGCTGACCGAATCCGATCGAAGTTTCTTCGTCCTTTGGTCCGATCGGGGCTTGTAAGCTGCCCGAATCCGATCGAAGTTTCTTTGCCCTTTGGTATGGCCGGGGCTTGTAAGCTGCCCGAATCCGGTCGAAGTTTCCTTCGCCCTTTGGTCCGGCCGGGGCTTGTAAGCTGCCCGAATCCGGCCAAAGGCTTTGGGATCACTTGGCCCCCAGCCGTACCGGGGGTGCTCGGCCATACTGAGTCTTTATTGAAAATGACTCGGCCCAGCC